>JAHHFK020002276.1:0-310558 GCA_024533555.2 Aedes koreicus
TTGTAATTGTAATTGTTCAGTGTATAGTCCGTGCTTTCCTGCTAAGATTGCGTATCCGGGGACTCACCCCCAGGTCTATACACCTACAGTCCTTCCCGTTGCACTTGTCAGCTCGTGCGATACTCTAGACTCACATGGGTGGTCGTATCCGGGTCCTCCACTGGGTAGGCACAAGTGTCCGTCCAGTTTCTGGTACATTAATTATCTATTTTTATGCCTCAATGAAGTACTAATGCTTAAAAAGTTATAAGAAAACCTGTGTGAAAACAACTAACTAGTAGTAATTGGTATTGCGCTCAATTGGCCATTATAATGAAGATTTTATTCCGACCTCTTGAAAATGTTTCAAACTTTTGAGAGTGGGACTAATGTCCATATTTGTACCTTTTAGATTTTGGATTATTAGTAACATTACATGAAGCTTTCTCATTAAATGTCTCTCTCAACAACCAGATGGCAGCGTGGAAGGTGCCCTGTATTGGCCAACAAATTCTCTGTACAACCCTTCCCTTATACATCCAATCCCAACACTTCATCACATCCAAATGCTTTCAAAAGGTCGGTATCGGATGCTTTCATGTCTCGTTGGCTGACGATTCCCTTCCTGGTTCCCTCGGCTGGACAGCTGATATTTTTTCCAGTGAATATTTTCCTGAGCTCCTTTACAAGTGGAGATCCTGCATATAGAGACTAAACAAACCGGACTACTCCTCGGATTGGTGGCCCGTTATATCATTAATAGCTGATATATCTAAATATAATTAAACAGACCCTTTGTGATAAAAAGGCATTTCATGCTTATATTAATGTGTTGAGATGTGTGATTATTATCGACCCCTGTGATCCTATTAAAATGTATTCCAAATACTCTGATTTAGCTAAATTGTTTTCAGAGTCAAAAATAGTAACGTTATGAGTTTTATTGACCTTTTGACCTACAAGTTAAGTATTTATTGCTCTATGATAGTAATTTTTATGCCTAACTGAATTATTATTACTTAAAAAATCTGAGGAAACCCGTGTGTAAAACGGTAACATTTAGTAGTATTCCATAAACCCATATTACTAAACATTTATTCCAACAACCAAACAAAAACGTAGAAGGCGCCCCGCATTGGCCAACAATAAATTCTCCTTCAAGCACTCCCCTTAACCATCCAAACCCAAACCTTTTTAATGAAAAGCTATATCTGATGACCTCAGTCGGCTGTTCTACTAAATAGCCCCTTAATCTTGTAATGTTACTGGTCTATACTGTTACTGTCACCCTTTATTGTTAGTGAGTACATATAATGTTTGAAGATTAATTATTGGTTTGATCTATAAACAAATCATCTGAAAACTCATTTCTATTTATCTCTTCCACTCGGCTACTCTCAATGTATATTTCCCTAATCAGTCCCTCCGCATAACCTAACTCACAATCCACCGATTCCAAAGTACGAGAGGAATTCCCACCGGCTAACATGCAAATGGGCGGAATGTTACAACTTGGAATTGTAACAGAAATCGATGAATAAACCCTCTCAGGTTCAACGCTAATATGCTATTATGATAAATTTAGAAGCTCATAACTGCATGCTAGGACTTTGCAAAAACTTAGGATTTGGAAATTTGTGTCACTTAACAAATTCTCAAACAAATGTGCAAAAGCACGTTGGCCAATATTTAGTGTCAACCGGTGGGTACGTGTGCTCTACTCCAAGTTCCCCTTCTTTCAAACTCACCTTCAGTTCAATTTACCCATTGAGTTGGACACATCACAATAGAAAATATTGTGATGGAGCACGGACGTTAGGTTACTAGATGTATGCAACATACTCTATAGCCTATTTAGGATTATATCTGAAAAATCCAAATTTGGCCAACACCCACCAACGCTGATGGAAGAACACCTGAAGCACCTCTTTGTTACTCGGAATCCTAGTTGGAACAAAATCCGACTTTCACAGATCCAACTAAAAATATTTCGCGATGGGAGCGAAGGGGCTTGGGAATATCGCAGTCTTTTTTTGTTTTCATTTTGGAACCTTTTATGAATAAATTTTCCTCGACATGCTAGGTGAGTTTTCCGTCAGACAGTGTTAAATTACGTTAAACGAACGATATCACAAATCCTCCAACCATTTCTTTGAATGGTTTGGATGATACCCCAAATAGGTCCTTCAGAAAAAATAACCATACGCAATTTATTAGGGCGTGCAGCGTTGTACTCATGCGAATCAAATGCCTGTTTTTAAGTACTGGATTAAAGTATTTGACAGTTCGTAGAATGCTGTGCGTTGTATGTCAATCCCAGGCATTAAGGTGTTTTACGTTGTACACATAACTATTAAACCACGTATACTACCAACAATCAATAGGGTTTTAGTGATATGAAATTGGTACACTGTTGTAGAACCCCTTGGTTCAAAGTACACCTTGCAGTCAGCACCTTGCAATACATCATTGTCCTTTTCGTTTTTTGAATCTTTGTTTTTGTTTTGCTTCGCTTTGTTATTTTGACAGAGTATTTGAGCGTGTGTTCATGTGGGTTACGTTATTAGGGGCAGATGGTTCCCCTAATGGGACTGAGCTTGGGATCGATGAGCTGGTACTTACTGAATCCATTAGTAAACTCATTTTTTTCATGACTATCCAGCCGCTGGTAATAAGCTCGAAATGCGCACATTCTTACCCAATAATAGGAACTCAAAATTTTCAGTGTATCTGACAGCCCTGGCACACTACCACAGTTTATCACCAGCGTTCCAATAGGAAAATTGTAGCTGTAGTTTGTTTGTTATTTTCATTCAATTTCTGCGTGCGGTTGAATCCGATTGCATCTTTCTTGACATAAGTGTTCCTCAGAGCATTGATAAGAAACAGTCGGTAAATAATCTACAAAGCCAACAATCGTTTCTCATTTCGGTAACTATTTGGATAGCAATTTTGTTTAATTACATTAGAATCTCTCCCAGTGAAGAACGAACGACAAGTGGTGAAAAATGATTTCCGCCTGAGCCCTACATTACGTTTTCAAAATCGGAAACCGTGCCAAGAATGCCCACTTCTTTCGGGACATCCTCGGAATGCAGGTGAGAAGTTGATTTCAATGAAAAGCTGCAATAATTGTCTAAGATGACTAATCGCTTCTAACCGATAATTAGTAAGAGATACGTGTGTTAATCAGCTTCGGTGAGGCGCATTTTCAATGTCATTCACATTGCATCGAAACTGTATTGAACTCCAATGGTTGCCCCCATAACGTTATTTTAATAGGGGCACTCTTATACGGTTAAAATTTGGATCAGATTCAGACTTCCATGTCAGATTAACGATAAACCGCACCGGTATGTTTGTACCTATTCTATGGTAATTATTCCGATTTATGTTTGCTGGAAATCGATAGCTCATTGCTACATAATAACTTAAGTGAATCAGTAATAATATTTCATTTGACAAAAGGAGGATGATTTGGTACAGTGTACTTGTTAGCGATAAAAAAAACTATTCTTCTATTTTTTAACGACTCTTCCCTCTACCCTTATGTGCTTCAACGCGAGGAATTCACCCAAGGACGTGACGCTGCTTGCAACTGGTAAGTGCCAATCAGAAATGCATTTAAAATGGAACTGGAGCGAAGCGCTGGTGAAATACGTTACTTAGCATTCCAGGTGGAATGGGTTCAATAGCTAAGCGAATGTGTGTTTTTTTTTTAAATCATAAAAACATATGCTTTTACTGATTCTAGATCTATATTTATTACGATATTGATGAATTAATTTAAGTTTTTTTTTTTTTTTTTTTTTTTCTATTAACGCAGAAATTCTCAAACTAATTAATGTCGATCGACATACTTTTAATACAGTCTGCGCGCAGAAAAAAACGCGTAAGCTAGTTTGGCTTCCAAGTGATCGGACAACAGAGGTTTTACATTTTCCGAAACTTGTTCGGTATAAACTTTTTGATTTCAACTCATGTATTATAAAAGTATTGTGAGCTACTATTTCCTATTAAAAAAGAGAGAGTTGTATAAATGTTAATGGCTTAGGCTTGAAGCATTCGCGATGGCTAGCCTTTACCTCAAAATCCTTAGAATTGGGATATAACTCAAAATCCGTACTAGTTTGTATGCTTACTTGCTGTGATGGATTTTTGCTCGGTTGGATGTTCATTCTCTAACAATCGAGATATATAAATTTGAAATAGTAGGTAAGTTTGCTATAGAGATAAAATATAGGAAAAAAATACATGGAGCAGCAGTTCACTCTAAAATGGATAAGTTAAAAACAGAAAAAAAATTTGAACGACAAATTTGGTCATTTCTTGTTTGTCCCGAAATGATATTTAAGTTTTACTTATTCAAACATGTACAGTAACCACCATAATTTCCGACATTCCTTCCCCTTCCAAATAAATATTTTCTCATTTTCCTTCGGTTTAGTGCACCAAGTATTCCATGAAAATCCAACTTGAAAATGAATGAGGAAGACTTGTTATAACGGTTACCTATAGAATTATTGTAAACATGTGTCCGATTCATGAAGTAGTTAAAATCATCAAATTACTGTATTAACGGAGACTCCGTCGAAAATTTTAAACTATGTACTTATAATTACGTAAAATCATGGCCCCCTTCTATTCCGCAGGGCTGATGAACCTTTCAAAGAAACCCTCTGCATTCATTCAATTCGTATTACACCCAGCAAGAAATCCACCCTTACATACTAATATCCTATTTCGTTATTCACAGTCCCTACGACAACCGATGGAGCAAGACAATGGTCGGCTACGGGCCGGAATCGACTCACTTCGTGATCGAACTCACCTACAACTACGGCGTCAAGGAGTACACCATGGGGAACGATTTCGGTGGAATCACCATCAAATCGGCGGAAGTAGTCGAACGAGCCACGAAGAGCAACTATCCCATGCGCAAAGAGAATGATCTCTTCGTCCTAGTGTCCCCCGATGGGTACAAGTTCTTCGTTATCAACGAGAAGCACGAGCCGGCCGAGGATCCAGTGAGGAAAGTTACCCTAAACATTACCGACCTGGAGCGATCGGTCAAGTACTGGCATAAAACCTTGGAAATGAAGCAACTCGTCAAGAACGACACTTCGGCTCAGCTAACCTACAAGGACAACGGGTTCGTTCTTGGAGTTGAACAAAATCGATGGACCCTTGGATCGTGCCAAGGCCTATGGAAGAATTGCTTTCGCAGTTCCATTCGACGTTCAACCCAAAATTGATGAGGTCATCAAAGCCAACAATGATACGATTCTTACGCCACTTATTTCGCTGGACACTCCGGGAAAGGCCACGGTTCGAGTCATAATTCTAGCCGATCCGGATGGTCACGAAATTTGCTTCGTCGACGAGGAAGGCTTCAGCCAACTGTCCCAGGTGGACCCGGAAAGTAACAACCAACTGGACAAGTACATCAAAAAAGACCCATTCCAAGATCAATAAGTTACTTAAATGTTATTTATGCACGCAACGGAACATAAGGAAAATATACAAAGTATTTTGTTATTCTTATTAAACATCTCAAGAGAGTAAGAGCTCAAAACTTTAATCTCGCTTCGGCTTGACAGGCTCCATCGAACCACCACGCATTGATATCCGTATAATACTGCACTCTTTCCCGTGTTCCAATGTCGTGCAATTTACGACACAGCTCGCAAAACGGTTGACTTCCGGTGATCCGATATTGTTCCTTCCACCAAAAATACTTAACATACTCCTTAGGATTCTGCGCTAGGTACATCAAGTAGTCAACCAGCTCCGGAACGCTGGCAAACTGTTGCACATCGATGTACGAGTAAGGCGGAAGGAACTTGGAATAGTCTGCTCCGCCGAAAACGACCGGAATTATGAAACTGGACTCCATGACGTTGTACACCTTTTCGGTGACGTAGTCGCTACAGAGGGAATTTTCAAAAGCAAAATAGTACCGATACTCGGTGCTCAGCATCTGGGTACAGTGGGGCGATCCGCGTGGGCATCTGGAAAAGAGAGGAACGTTTTCAGTGGGTGGCTTGCAATTGAGGACGGTTTTTTTTCGGGAGATGTGAAAGCTATTTAGATTTCAAACGGTTGGACCATATTTCTCGAATACTTTTTCAAACAGACGTACCGATCTGATTTTGTAAACAAAGAGAGGAAGTTAGATTCAAACGTAAATTTCTCAAAACTCTCAGTAGCCTCGCGGAAAGTAGCATCACAATCATGTTAGGGAAATGTTATTCCTTGTGTTGGTGGCCCTAGTTTGCATGAAAGTGCTAAGGAATTTAACGTTTGCATCTTACTTCCTCTCTTTGTTTACAAAAAGCGAGTGCTATGGATTTAATGTCAGTCCATAAGCATCAAATTGGGTCTATTCGTGGATGCAACTTTGTCGCATGCGATAGGTTTATAATTAAATGCAGTCTTCGTACGATTTTTTTTATCTGATATTCTCATTTAAGGCTCTGCCAGCTGTATTCGCTCTAGCCATATTTTGAAGCTGCAGCGAATCCAGTACCGTTGTCTTCGTATCGCGTTAGGCTGCATGAACTCAACTATACCTCCATTAGCAGGAGTTCTTCCTTTATCAGATCGTTTCGTGGAGCTATCGTTCCGGTTCCTCATTCGCTGTGAGGTGCTAAATCCATTGGTAATTGAAAATTTTGAAAAGCTAATCGAACAAAATCCTCAAACTAAGTTCATGACACTGTACCATTGGTACATGACTCTGGAGGTGAGCCCTTCTTCGAATGTTCCTAATCGTGATTACTCCCAAGACTTCTCTAGTTCTACTGTAGTTTTTGATCTGACCATGAAGCAAGAAGCTCGTGGAATACCAGATCCACTCCGTTCGGAGTACATTCCATCAAATTTTTGCTAGTAAATCTGGCCATATCAGATGTAACAGGAAGTTTTACACCGACGGGTCAAAAACAAATGATTCCACTGGATTTGGTGTTTTTAACGAAATTCATAGCGCCTCCTTCAAACTTCAAAATCCTTGCTCCGTATACGTCCCATAATTGGCGGCTATACACTATTTCGCAATTGCCAGATGTGATCATTGCGCATCCCTACGGGCCCGAGGGAAACCAGAGAAGGAAGATATCAGAAATGTGCTGCCCAACAAACATCGGTGTTGAATTAGAGCTTGTTCAAACAAATTTGGAGAAGCTATTCAGCTATTCTAGAAGAAACAGCTGAATAGCTTCTCCAAATTTGCTTGAACAAGCTCTAATTCAACACCGATGTTTGTTGGGTGGGTAAGCTGGATTTGGACTATATGGGGCTAATTTACAAGTTCTTGAAATAAATACAGTGACGGACAATACAATAAGACCAAAGCCCGATTTTCATTTAAAATGGTCATGTTTGGCGGCTTGTCTTTCACTTCCCCGTGAATTAATTGAACTGAAATTTTGGTAATAGCCTAGAAATAACCTGAATTTTCATCTAATAAATTCATAATTTTTCAATCATCAGTTCAGAAACTACAGACACCATCTATGACAAAACAATAAGACCACCTTTTGATATCCATAGTTTAGGCCATGTTGATGAATTTGAATTACAATCTATAGTATACTGATATTAAAATGACCCGTACATCAATAATCAAAATTCAGATCCTCAAATTCGAGCATCCTTTATGGAAATCAAAAAGTGGTCTTATGTGTTGCGGTCGTATGCGGTGTCTGTAACTTTTAAAGTGGTGAATGAATAATGATGGATTTAATGCGGCAATTTGGTGGGTTTGAGGTTTTTGGTACAATGTTCACTTGATTTGCTTGGTACCACTCCATCACAGTTTTAGCAATGTGACATGATGCCAAATCGGGCCAGAACTAAGGTTTTTCTTTGTGAATTTTGATGAAGGGTAGCAATCGCTTCTGCAGGCACTCTTTCCGATAGATCTCCTTGTTGATTGTGCCTGTAGTGACGAAAGATTTACTCTTTTTGCCACACGTGCAAATTGCTTGCCACACAAGGTATTTTTGGGAAATTTCGATGCCTTCTTCGTTCTGAAATGCTCAATTGTAGCATTTCTGGCCATAGCAGAATAAAAAGCCAGCCCTGGAAGCTGCTTGAAATCCTCCAGGACATAAGTTTCATCGTCCATAACAACACATGAAAACTTCGTCAAATATTCGCAGTACAAACGTCGAGCCCGTGATTTTGCTGCCGAGTTCTGTTTCTCGTTGCGATTTGGAACTGTTTTTACTTTATACGACTCTAGTCCCAAACGTTGTTTTGATTTTTGGACAAAACCAGGTGACATCCCTATTTTTCGAGCCACCGTTCGAATGGAGAGATTTGGGTTTTTCGTTAATATCCTTTTCACCTTTCGGTCCATGACAGGATCAGCGCGTCCAATGTTTCTGTCACTTCTCGGTTTCCTCTCCACCGTCAAACGTTCCGAAAATGATTTGAGCACATCGTGAACAGTGGATTTAGGCAAATCCAATGTTTTTGCAAGGTCCCGTATTTACAAGTCTGGATTTGCCGTACGCCCGTACAAAATTCGCTCGCGCACTTGTTTTTCTTTCGTCGCCATCTTGAATACTAAACATGAAATGTAAACATCAATCATAGTCTTTTTCATCAAAGACTCTCAGCTATACCACAGTGAAATTTTTCATTCCTACGTGCAATACTTCAAAAGTTACAATGATTTGAAGGTGTCCGGATTAATGTGGATACAGACCTTATGCAGCTTTTACTCAACTCAAATTGTTTGTTCGGAAGAATATGAACCAAACTATTGTGTTTGTTAGGGGTGTCCCGTCAAACTTTGAGGAGCACGAAATAATGGAAAATATTGATTCCGATTTTTCCAACGATTAAAAAGACGAGGAAGGGAGAACGAGCTGATTAATAAATACAAGGCCAAAATAACGGTGGACTGAGAACAAGTACAAGACAGCTTCAGTACAGAGTCATATATTTTTTCCAATCAGACAGTGCAAAAACTGCTGGATATACGGTCACGGAGCCAAGCATTACACATTAAGGGCTCGTTGTGCCAAATGTGGAGAAAAACACGACGAATCAGTCTGCAATATGAACGCAAGATGCCCAAACTGCAAACGGGGACACAGAGATAGATGTTAATGACCCGCCTTGCCCTGAGATGAAGAATAAATTTCGAACACCAAAATAATAGCACCAACAAAAATGTACACGTAATTCAACAAAACCGATTGTTTATTTCACAATAATAGAGTAACATCTACATTGGTATTCTGGACTTGGGCTGGGCTTTGGGCGTTGTTTTATTTTCCGACAGGATAGCCAAGCATACCAGCAAACTTGCAAAGGACAACACCAAGGCAAGAAGATAAACGCGGGGGGAAGGGCCCCCCCAAGCGCGCGATTTCATTTCAGTTTGAATTTTTTGGGTTATTTTAGAATAAGCGGTGCGGTTTTTTTTTTTTATTTTGTTATAAATATATTATTTTTTTTTTTGCTCTTTTTTTCTTTTTTTCCCAAGCAACCAAAAGTTCGAATTTTAATTGAGATGAGAACTCAGAAGTTCACATTTAGTTGAAATTTAGTTCCATGGAACTTTTTTTGCTGAATAACAAGACACTTCACGGACAAACAGAACTTAATTTTCTTTAAAGTGTCATTAATAATTAAAGGAACTTAAAAGTTCGAGAATAGTTTTTTCTTGCTATTCAACCCAACCTTCAAGTTCATAGGTATGTTGATAGTATAGAACTTGATTTGAACTACAAAAAATCTCTAACACAAAGTTCAATAAAAGTACTAACCGTACTTTTATTCAGCGCAAAAGTTTACAATACATCTATGTTGAACTACTTTCCTACTTTTCGAAGTACTCGTAAAGTTCTGAGTAAAACTTTAGAAAATGTAAAAACGATTGTTTACATTTGAAGAGTGATCTGGTGTTGTATTCAAGTTTGACAGTACAAGAGCAAAGAATGGATTTTTCAAAAACATTAAAAAAGAACGGATTATTTTATTACCATCGTAAAAAACAACTGTTAACTTAATCAGCGGTTGAATAGTCATGAAGGAAATGAATATATTTTTTGGCTCAGGAAGTATTAGCACATCGGTCCCAAGCTTAATCCCAAGTAACCCAAAGAGAATCATCATTTGAGAAAGCATTATAATATTTTGTCTTATAAATATATTATAAGGAGTGCATCGATTATAAGCTATCCACATACATTTCGTTGTACGCATGTATTTGTGATGGTTTTTTATGCTCTGAACACTGCATGCTGTGCGTTTGACTGTCAGCTTTCTTTTGTTTACTTGTTTGTGCGGTTAAAATTCTGCGTTTTCAAAATGTCGCGTATTGAAAAGGAAGTGAAAATTAAGGTTCTGGACACATGGCTAAGTGAGAAGGGTATTACTATGCGAAAATTGGCGAAGCAGTTTGGAATTCATCATGCGAGTGTTAAAACCATCATTAATAAGTTTGGGGAACACTATTCTTTGGATGAGCTACCAGGAAGAGGCAGAAAACCCGGTTCTTCCAACCCGAAACTGGAGCAGAAAGTGGTATCTCTAATCATGAAGAACAAATCAATGTCAATACGTGATTTGGCCAAAAAAGCAGGAACGAGTTTCGGAATGATCCAGCGTATCAAGAGGCGAAACCACCTGAAGACCTACAAGAAGCACAAAATCTCGAAACAAAGTGCAGAACAGAAGAAACGAACAGCAACAAAGGCCCGGAAATTGTATTCGCGTCTTTTGCAGCGTCCGGATGCATGCGTTTTGATGGACGATGAGACCTATGTAAAGGAGGACTCAAAAACCCTTCCAGGTCCACAATACTTTACTGCCGTCGTTGGGGAGGATGTGAGCGATACGGACAGGTCGATTCAAGTGGAGAAATTCGGTCGAAAGGTACTGGTATGGCAAGCAATATGTTCCTGTGGTTTGAAGTCAACCATTTTTTACACTACCGGAACTATAAATGCGGAAATCTATCGATCTGAGTGTCTCCAGAAGAGATTGTTGCCTTTATATAAGAAGCATAGTACCCCTCCACTGTTTTGGCCGGATTTAGCGTCGGCTCACTATGCCAAAACCACTCTCAATTGGCTTGCGGAAAAGGGTATAGATTTCGTTGAGAAACATATCAATCCACCAAATTGCCCTCAGCTTCGACCCATCGAACGTTACTGGACAATCGTGAAGAGGGTCTTCAAGAAGACTGGTAAGGCAGCTGGGAACATGCAGGAGTTCAAAAAAATTTGGGCTCAAGCGTCCAAAAAATGCGATGCAACACTTGTCCGGAACTTGATGAAGAGCATTCGATCCAAAGTTCGAAAATTGGTGAGGGAATAACTTAAATTTTATCGGGTTTTTTTTTTGTTTAGGTTTACCTCCTTACAAAAAAGATCAATTTTTTTTTGTGTATAAAAATCGGTTTTTTAAAAAAAATTGTAAGAAAGTTTGTGGGTGGGTTTTTTTTGTTTCACTTCTCTGTTTTTTTGAAAAATATGTTAGGTTTGTGGGGGGTTGGATAATTAATGGGAGTGGATTTTATAAGATCAATGGGCCAAACCAGTTTTCTCTGACTATGATTAAGCTAAAAATACTTTTTTCACTGCTGCGAGTGATTTATTCCTTATAGTTGTTCGTAAAAACATCGTTCTATACATTTATAAAACATAAACAGGACAAGATTTTATAGATAGTATAAAACACTGTTGAAATAACATTACATCAACCATGTTTTGCAAAACATATTTTGTGACATAAGGATGGATTTGTTGTACAAGATTGTGGTTTCATTGCCAACGAAAAGCAAATCGTAGATACTAAGAATAGACTTTTCAATCATCGGAATTGGTATAGTAAAGAAGCTACAAACCTTTCACGCCAAGGACTAGGGTTCGAATCCCATACCTAGCGCTGTTTTATTTTTGTATGAGGTTTTATTTTTTTTCACCTTTTGTTTTATAAGGCTGCACATTTTGTGCTTTTTCCGTCATATTAAAGTATGGAATGAAGTTAATTGCTTATTAATTGCATGTATTTGTCATTGGACAGTATTTTCAACTTGTTTATAACAAGCTGTGTTGCTTGGGATCATTCGCCCCTAATAACGTAACTCACACCAATACACCCTCAAATATTCTGTCAAAACAACATAGCGAATCAAAACAAAAACAAAGATACTAGGTACTGAAAAGCGCAAGAGTGCATGGCAAGGTGCAGACTGCAAGGTTTACTTCGGAACTAGGGTCTCTACAACAGTTAACCAATTTCAAATCGCTAGTTACACATTGATTGTTGGCTAAATGGAATGCGGAAAATGAAGCTGTCACTCAACAAGCTAATTAATATGTAGTTTTTTTTTATTTGAATGTTTTTTTATCCTGCTTTATAGGAAAACAATAGCCTACCACATCACAAAATGTTTCAAACGAAAGAGAAATTGGGACCGATTACCCAAGACATACATCTCCGTCCGAAGACAATTGACCTGAAGACGATGACAGCGAAATGGAAGATTTTCAGGAAAGTGATGATGACTCATTAGATTATTGATATTCATCATTTGAAATAGATAAATATAGTGCTGCATTGGATTAAATGGATTTGAATGAGTGCATTAGGTTTTGGGCCCGCAAAACTAATTAATCACACGAATCCATAAATCTAATATTGGTGATTAACCCTAATTAAAATCAGATTAAAACTACGATTGAATCTATTGTAAAACAACATATAAAAGAATTGTAGATACTAAAGGCTGTATTGTTCTCAACGATAAGGTAACATTTAGAATTATTGTTTTCTACCATAGAACCTATTGTTGATGACGATTTAACAATAGAAATGCAGGGTTGTTATGTATCGTAACAATTAGATAATCAAGTTTTTCTCGAACAGTTTCAAACAAAAACCATTTATTTTATTGTCTTTTTACTGGTAAAATGTTCGCTATAATAGACTTTATCGTCTATGAATTATACTGATAATAGTGTCGTTTTAGTAGAAATATACATGAACAGTATAGTTTGCGGTTCACCACCAAAACTAATTATAAATTTTTGGTTTGTTTTGTTATTCAATTTTTATATTTTTTTTTTGGGGAAGGTGCCGCCTGCTCCTTTTGTAAACACCCGGGGAAGCACATTCCGAAATTTTTTAATTTGGGGGGGGGATAATTTTAAATAAAAAGATATTAGTAGGGTTTGTTTTATTTTTTTGTGTTAGTCATTATTAATAATTATATTTTTATCTTTTGAGGTTATATTTTATTGCTACTAATTTGAATTACATGGCTATATTCCCAAACACTCAAACGTTACATTGGAGTCGTTACATAGCGTCCATATGGCACAGTGGTAAGTATCCCGGTTTTAAAGAGGAGGACTCGAGTTCGAGACTAGCTAGTAAGTATTTATGAAAAATTTAATTTAACTAAGAAAATATCATCAAATTGAACTCAATCATCATTTCATTACACACAGCACTCTAAAAATAATTTTGCGGCAGGATTAGAACAAAAACAAGAACGAAAATGTCGAACACAAATGTCTTTTTTTTTTGGTTTTGTTGAGTTTGTTTGAGGTACTTTTTAAGCTGAATAGCATTCTCTACAACCTCTTGAACGAACCTTCTGTGAACTTCAAAGTTTTATTTAGAAGTGTATAAGAATGCTGCTAGCAGCTCAATCATTGAATGCGAACTAGAAAGTTCGGCTAATTACTTAAAAAGTAAGCTGAATAGAATTCTCATCATAATCCTTCGATTAGCTGGTTAAGCCAAAAACACCCTTTTATCAGAACTTTTGGTTGCTTGGGTTGTACCCAAAGGTCGACCATTGTCTACGCTCACCTTCGTATCTTACAAGGCAGAAGTCGACCAAAGTTTAAAAGTTAGAGATCCTTCTACGTGGCCCTCGCAAATTGAGTTTCGAGAATTTGTTGACAATGGATCGAAAGCTCAACATTTATGGAGGCCTCCTCAGGTCATCGATCCGGGAACGGCATCATCGAACCGTCCACAGCCATCGATCATCCCGGAGGTACGTCCACCCACAACGGCATCACTGACTCTAAATCAGCAAAAACGATGCGAGCAGAAATATCCGAATCCCATCTGCGTCATCCTACGTCGACTGCAAGTGAGCCGCACCCAATACCAGTGCCTTTATCCTCACGCCGTCGTTCAACCTTCTCGCCAATAACGATCTACTATCAGAACGTCCGTGGATTAAAAACGAAAACCAACACTTTGCTGCTTTCTCTGCTGGCCAGCGACTTTGTTATTGTCGTTCTAACGGAAACATGGCTTCACACCGAAATTGCTTCCGCTGAGTTGGCGTGTAATTATGTAACTTATCGATGCGACCGCAATGCTTCCACCAGCAGTTTGCGTAGAGAAGGTGGTTGTGCTAATTGCAGTTAAATCGGGCTGTATTGCAAAGCTATGAATCTTGTGGATAGTGATAACCCGGAGTAAACTGCCGTTCGGATTGTTCTGCCGCAGTTTTCCCTTTATGTCTGCTGCATTTACAGTCGGCCAAACAGTAGCCCGTAGAATTACACGAGGCACGTGGAATCAGTTAACCAAATACAACGTCTTGCCGATTCCCGAGATGTTATCGTCTGCCTTGGAGACTACAATCTGCCGAATTTAATCTGGCAGTTTGATGTACAGTTTCTAGGATACTTGCCAATTAACGCGTCCACGGAACAGGAACTTGCCTTAGTCGAGTCTTCGTTGTCAGCTGGCTTCCATCAAGTTCTGAACGCGAACGGTAAGCTACTTGACTTGGTGTTCGTAAGTGATCCATGTGTCATAGTTCTCTTCGAGTCGCCATCTGCTCTATTAAAAATTGAAGCTCATCATAAGCCGGTTATTGTAACTGTGGACGCTCGTTCCCGTGAGGAAGAATACCAAGCGGACATCACGACACGGCACTATGATTTCACCCGCTGTGATTATGAAGACGTAAATGCGAGAATCGCTTCCCAGGACTGGAATGAGCTGTTGAACCACGTTTCTCTTGATGTTTCCGTGACGGCTTTCTACGGCACTATTGATCGAATCATCCGTAAAACTGTTCCCGTTAGAAGGCAGTTTAACCAATCTTGGTGGACAACACAACTCCGTAACCGTCGTAATCGCTTACGAAAGCTCAGGAAACGTTTCTTTCGCCAGATAACTACCACGAACACGAGAGCTCTGAAGTTTTCTGAAGAAGAGTATCGCCGACTGCAAGATGATCGTTTCCGTGAATATATTGATCGTATCCAAATGAATTTCCGACAAGACCCTTCATCTTTCTGGGCCTATATCAACAAACGAAAGAGCTCGACCCGGGTTCCCGTTGAGGTTACGTACCAATCTCGTAGTTCTTGCTCACCGGTCTCTACCGCAAATCTTTTTGCTGAGTTTTTCCGTTCCGTACACGACGACAACTCACCTCCGCTGGCGCAGCATTACTTGGAAGGGCTTCCGTTGTATAATCTTCATCTTCCTTTGGTCACTTTCAATAATGACGATATTCGCGATGCTCTCAGCGCAGTCGATGCATCGAAAGGCCTCCGCCCCGATCACATTCCACCTATCTTCGTCAAACAGTGTGCGCAGTCGCTGTCTTGTCCCATCGCTACGATCTTCAATCGATCCTTGACCGAAGGAGTGTTTCCTGACGCTTGGAAGCTGGCATCAATCACTCCTATCGACAAGGCTGGAAATACACACAGCGTTGAGAGCTACCGACCGATATCAATCCTCAACTGCCATGCGAAAGTTTTCGAGAAGCTGTAACATGACGCGATGACCTTGTTGTGAAGACAGTGAGCATCAACATGGCTTCGTCCAAAAGCGGTCAACGACATCGAACCTCATGACTTACACCGGTACACTGTTCACCCACCTCGCGAAGCGAGGCCACGTCGCGGCACTTTACATTGACATTTCACAACACTCTACAACGTACCCCCTCAACAGGGTATTTGAAAAACGCAGCCCCCCGGGGGGGTCCCCCCTTCAATTTTCTGGGGCTTCCGTGTTTTTTGTCTCCTCGTGGAGCTTTTCTCAAAGGGCGCGGCACGACGGCGGATTTATTTTATATTCCCGGCGGGACAACAAGGGGCGGCCCCATAGCCATCTTATAAGGTGTGTATCCACATTAATCCGGACACCTTCAAATCATTGTTACTTTTGAAATAGGAATGACAAATTTCACTGTGGTATAGCTGAGAGTCTATGATGAAAAAGACTATGATTGATGTTTACATTTCATGTTTAGTATTCAAGATGGCGACGAAAGAAAAACAAGTACACGAGCGAATTTTCTACGGGCGTACGGCAAATCCTGACTTGTCAATACGGGACCTTGCAAAAACATTGGATTTGCCTAAATCCACTGTTCACGATGTGTTCAAATCATTTTCGGAACGTTTGACGGTGGAGAGGAAACCGAGAAGTGACAAAAACATTGGACGCCCTGATCCTGTCATGGACCGAAAGGTGAGAAGGATATTAACGAAAAACCAAATCTCTCCATTCGAACGGTGGCTCGTAAAATAGGGATGTCGTCTGGTTTTGTCCAAAAATCAAAACAACGTTTGGGACTTAATTCGTATACAGTAAAAACAGTTCCAAATCGCAACGACAAACAGAACTTGGCAGCAAAATCAAGGGCTCGACGTTTGTACTGAGAATATTTGACGAAGTTTTCATGCATTGTTATGGACGATGAAACTTATGTCCTGGAGGATTTCAAGCAGCTTCCAGGGCTGGCTTTTTATTCTGCTATGGCCAGAAATGCTACACCTGAGCATTTCAAAACGAAGAAGGCATCGAAATTTCCCAAAAAATACCTTGTGTGGCAAGCAATTTGCACGTGTGGCAAAAAAAGTAAATCTTTCGTCACTACAGGCACAATCAACAAGGAGATCTATCAGAAAGAGTGTCTGCAGAAGCGATTGCTACCCTTCATCAAAAGTCACAAAGAAAAACCTTTGTTCTGGCCCGATTTGGCATCATGCCACTATGCTAAAACTGTGATGGAGTGGTACCAAGCAAATCAAGTGAACATTGTACCAAAATCCGCTAAATTGCCCAGAGCTACGACCAATCGAGAGATATTGGACTCTGATGAAGCGGAAGCTTTCTGGAAAGAAGCAAGGAATCAAAGACATCAAACACTTCCAGCAAATTTGGACAAAGACGGCTTCTACGATTTCTGAAGAGTCTGTACAAACCCTAATGGACGGAGTTAAGCGCAAAGTTCGAAAATTTTATGCAAATACCGAATAACTATGTTTTGTCTTCACGAATTGTTAAAACACACCCCATGAATCTTAAATAAACAACTACGACGGATATATAATGCGTAATTTATGTTTTATTCATGTTTTGAGGTGTCCGGATTATTGCGGATACAGACCTTATTTATCCTCTTCATCAACGATCTGTGCGAAGGTCTCAACACCAGTAAATTGCTCTATGCGGAAGACTTGAAGCTGTTCCGTGTAATTAAATCGCTTGTAGATTGCTGTGCTTCACAAGCCGATTTAGAACATGTTTCTAGATGGTGTGATTTAAACGGAATGCAGATGAATACGGCTAAGTGCAGAGTGATAACATTCGCTCGTTGTCATTCCATTGTCATGTTCGACTACGGCTTAAACGACATATCACGTCGATCAACGACCTAGGAGTCAAACTTGATCGGAAGCTTCGTTTCAACGAGCACATCTCCGCAGCAACCGCGAAAGCAAACGAAATGCTCGGTTTCTTAAATCGTAATACCGCCCACTTCGATGATGTGCATGCACTTAAGTCGCTGTATTCCCAAGTAATAATTTTAATTTTATTCCAGCCCTATAGCACTCCTTCCGGCTTTATTGATAAAACTACATTCAAACCTGTTTTGTCTACCAACACCTCCTCTATGGTTCTTTAAAGCCGAAATTTAAAATGGCCCACTCTATAGACGGTTGTGAAAACAAGTTAATAAAATCTTTATAAGAACATAAAGATTTTGAAAATGTTCTAGTGAAAGATATTATGACCACTAGAGAACCTTCATAAAACCTTTTGGCTGCCATTAAAACCAGAATGCGGCCAAATGGCCACAGCTGTCAAACTTCACTGTGAAATCGAGGTTGGTTTTTAATGTTCTGCTTTGTTCGATTCTTTGCTCTTCTGATTCATTTAGAGTAAAAAAAAGGTCTAGTGTTGTGGGATATTTTGTTTGATAGCAAAATACCCAAACAAATTGTGTTTTCTACAGCGAATTATACTCCAAATTATATGCGCAATTATTTTATGGTGAATATTGGCACGATAAGAGCCGAAAATGAATGCGCCTCGGAAATTATGCTAATTTACAACAACATAAATCAAATTAAAACAAATTTATTCGATACATTAATCACGAATTTCCTGAAAAGTGCTTGGAATTGGATGAGATGATTAAAAGAATGCCGAAATTAGTCTCTGATCTACAGTTTATTTGCATACAATTTAAAATTTGATGCATTTATTTTTCTACATTTCAATTATTTCTTAAATTTAAATATGGCGATTGGAAAAAAATCACAGTTTTGCCATAAAGCCAATTTTTCTTCGCAATGACTATTATAAAACTATTTGATCTTATGGTGACTTCCTTCAAAGCCAATTTGCCGTTTAATGCATTTACTAAAGGCAAAATGGTTTTAAAATGCTTTTTCAACTGACCATAATAAGATAAAATCAATGAATCCTAAAACGGCATTTCAAAACAGCATTTTACGTGTTCATAAATTCGAAATAAAACCTTTGATAGGAGTAAAAGGAATTCGAGAAACAAATCATTCAATTTGCCGCAATAATTCGAAGAAAAATCGATCATTGCAGTTACGCCCGTATGATACTAAACGCGGAATCTTTCTTTATCCAACTAACCGCATAAGATCAACATCGTTTTTGGAAATAAAAACCCGTATTTATCCACCTGTGGTTTGATCTGTACCGTGTTTCTAAGTCAAAGTTTATCAGGTTTTAGATACAACCTGTTTTACCCTTGTTACAAAGAATGGTTTAATAATCGCGTGCAAAATCAACCTTTTCCATAGCTCGGAAGGCCGAGTGTCATATACCAATCGACTCAGCTCGACTGGATAGGGAAATATGTGCGCTTGCGCGCGCGTTTGTGTATACATATATAATATTATATTAATATTATATTAATATAATATATATAATGAATAAGCTCACGTTTCTCGGCAACCTCTCGACCAAATTCGACGGAACTACTGGCAAATGGACGGTACTATTATCCAATTTATTGTTATTACCTTTTTTTGATACCGGTCTACAGGTTTCAGAGATATGGCCGGAATAAATTCCGGTGGGTATGGGTTACTTTTGAAGATATTATCTAAAATATTTCCTATCATGCTATCATGCTATCATGAGACGCGTCAAATCACATAACGATTCGATTACAAAATGAATGGTAGTTTTACAGAGTGCTCAGGAGAACGCTGGCCACATCCGGGAATGCTGCGGGTACCTATGGAGATGTGGTCAGTTTTTGATCTGAACCAAACCGTTCTATGCGAAATCTCTAATTACATTTAAATTCGATAATAAGTGCAATAGTGCTGGCATCAATTGCCCAAAACCTTATTGGCAGGTTCTAGATACATTCGGGGAAAACCCTTCTTTTTTTACTTGGACCAGAACATATCAAGCGACACCCCAAATCACATACGAAATCCAAAATAAGAGCAATAGTGGTAGAATCAAGTGTCAAGAACTACATTGGCCACATCTGGACACGATCTGGGTCAGTGATGGTAAATGTACTGTATTTTTGTATTTCTCTTTAGCTCAAAACCTAGAATCTATAATTGTATCGGTAAATAATTCAACAATACAAAGTTGCGATATGCATTCAACCACGTTTATTGTTCTAAGTTCTAAAAAAAAAACAGTTACAATTAGTTCAGCCAAATCGGAACCAAGAGCCTACCTGGAATCATCAGTTTTGTTAGACATATTCAATCAGAACTTTTCAATTTCAAGATTCATTCTTGAAGTTTATAACCAACATCCAATTTGAGTGATTCATCTCTATAATGTACCAAAAAAATATTCTGTGAGGATTGATTATCCAATAATGTCGGTTGACCTAAAAGAAGATCCACTGAACATGGTTGAATACATATCGTATATTTGTATAGCATAAAAAGCTACAGTTAATATTTCAGCTCCTAATTTTTGAGCTCCAGAACTATATGGCTGATAAAGAACATCCCAGATCATCTCATAATGTCTGCTGACCTTCCAGAAGACTCAATAAACATGGTTGAAAACTTATCTTAACTTTGTGTAGCCGAAAAAGGTACAGTTACAATTATAAATCCTATGTTCAGTACTTCAGGACAGGTTGGATGACTTAGAATACCCAGATTATGTCATAATGTTGGTTGCCCTTTCATAAGATCCAATGAACATAGTTGAACACATATCGTACATTTGCACATCCGAAAAAGCTACAGTTTCAATGGTAGATCCTAATGTATGAACTAACGAACAGCCTGGTATGCCCCAGAACATCCCAGATTTCATCATAATGTTGGTGGAACTTCCAGAAGATCCATTGAGTATGGTTGAATGCATATAGTAAATTTGAATAGCCGTGAAACTACAGTTACAACTGTTGATCCCAGGATCTGAGCTCCAGGACTGTTTGGATGACCTAGAACATCCCAGATTATCTCATTATGTCTGTTGACTTTCCAGAAGACTCAAATAAAATGGTTGAATATATATCGTACATTAGTATAACTGGAAAAGCAACCATTACAGTTGTAGATCCTAAGTTCTGAACTCCGGGACAGCTTGATTGACCTAGAACATCCCAAATTATCTATCAGATTAGTATCGGTTGACCTTTCAAAAGATGCAATCAACTTTATTGATTTTATATCGCTAATTTGAATAGTTAAAAAGCTACAGTTGCAACTGTAGATCGTAAGTTATGAACTCAAGAACAGTTTGGATTACCTAAAACATCCCAAAATCTCAAAATGTCTGTTGACCATCCAAAAGATTCAGTGAACAAGGTTGAATGCATATCGTAACTTTGTATAGCCGAAAAAACTATAGTTACAACTCCAGGACAGTTTGGACAACTTAGAACATCCCAGATTATCTGATTATATCTGTTGATCTTCCATAAGACTAAATAAACATGGTAGAATAGATATCGTAACTCTGTGTAATCGGAAAAACCATAGTTACAACTCTATACTGAACTTCTTTATGTTCAGGATGTTCTGGGTTGAAAACCAGGCGTTAAACGGACATATTTTTTATTTTGCCCTGATAAAATTGTCAATTTGCAACAAGTTTGCAGAAGATAGTGTTCGCTTTTGTTCTGTGTGTGATTTCATACAGACATTTTTCTTCAGGTGGAAGTCTATCCACAACAAATTTTATAATTATTCAGATCAGTAATTTGTTCGACAGCAACAACTGATTGTCGTTATTTTTCATGTTGCTGATAAAGCATTGTTGCTATCGGTAGTGTGTTGCAATAATGACAAAACGTTATTTTGTCGCTGTTTCAGGAAAACAAGATCGTTGCAACATGTGTGCGAATCACAACATTTTCTTACATCAACTTGTCTCTTTCCCATCATCGATGCAACATTTTGTTGTTTTCTTCGTGTATTGTTGCAATAAATTCAAGCTACAACTAATCATTGTTGCGTAGTGAGAGAAAAGCGGGTGTATCACTCGTCAAGTTTATCTTATGTTTTTAGGTACACAAAGAGAATATTTGACACACTGTCTGGTCATCTTAAAAGTCAGAAAATTTCAGTTTCCTTCCCATAATATACCCCTCGCCATTGCACTGCAACAATACACTGCGCTAACCGAGAAAAGGCACGTCAAATTGAAACGAGCATTCAGCGTTGCTCATTTTGCTGTGAATCGCATGAACACAATTTCCCCCCATTCAATCGAAGAAGCACGTAGAAGTTGGTAAGTACCCATCGCCCAAAGGCCCTCCACGCCAATTTATCTAGTCAGCGAGAAACTACGTCATCACCCCTCCTACCTTCCCCAATGCCTCTTTAAAACGGCTGACGTACGACTGACGAGTATCCCTGATTCGCACTTGAACCACTGACTGGCAATCGACGTCCCATCCCATATCGATTAGATTAGCTTCGGGAAAACCAACCTACCCATTTCCAAAATAAATTCCTCCGCATCAAATTGACTCTGGCCGTTGCTCACAATTTTGAGCCCATTCAATCCTCCCTGGAGTGTAATTACGGACCCTCCTCCCCCTCCCCGCATCCCCTTTTCACCACCTCTCAAAGTTTTGATTTCAACAGGTTTTTCATGCACAATATCGGATTCATACCTGGGCGAAGCGCGTGTGCCCCAGAACCCCGACCATCATGCATAAAAATGACCATGACGGGAGAAAGGATCAATTCGATGGGCGGAACGGGAAGGCAGTATTTATAACTACTTTTAGTGGTTTTCGACGATGTGATTGTTTGTGATTTATTTTTATCGTACTGAGCGGGTACCTTTCCGCCTTTCGCTTGAACTGTGTACACGGGGCAGCTGCATTGCACGTTTGATATAGTTACGGCGCTAAAGCGATGGTTCGATGGAGGGAGGATGGGCCGAGCCCTGGCGTGATGAGATTCATTATAGTTTGTCTCTCGTATGATGTTTTGTTTATTGGATGGATTTACGTTAGGGTGAAGCAAAATGTTGACCTGGATCAAATGGGGGGTAAAAAACTTGAACTGATCCTAAATTATTCTATTTAAGAAGTTCTCCTGGGCACGCAAAATTTGTATTGCAATAAATTCCGTATCGATGATAGTTCAATAAACCCAAATCTATCTAATTATTTAAGCTAACCTACTAACAATTCAACAATTTCTAAGATCAAGTTATATTCAAATTCAAAAATCAATCAATCAAATTTAATAAGAGGACTTGCTCATCCGCTGGTCCACATCCTTCCCAAGTATAGTAAGTTTCCGTTATTCTAATTGACAGTCGTGGATTGGTTCCAAAAACGAAAACCTACTATAAGTTTCGATTCGGCATATTTTTTTTTTATTCCCAATCAGTTCGAATGGTTGTTGAGAGCAAGAGTTGATCCACCCTAATGTGCATGTCAGAAGGTGTCACACCGCCGCGATACTGACAGGTCAGCAGATAATGGACTTCGTTCATGTTTTGTTTCGAACAAAGCTGATGGACTTTTGGAAGTTCTCTCTCTGTCATTGCGTTATGAAGTGGGAGCGTACTTGACCAAGTTCCAAGAAGTGAATGTGTTGCATTATTTTGTCATGGTTATTTGTTCTAGTTTCTCACGTTACCGACGAGCTATCCAAAGGACGTTATCTCCCTAAAAACGAGCTTTTTGGTCTATCAACTTCACTCAAATGGTGGCTAAGAATTGTTTTCAGTCAATGAGATGCAGAAGGGTTCTACACGCGACGACAAATTTTTGCTGCCATCAGCCGTTGATTTAAAAACAGTTGCGGCATAAATTTATGTCGCCTAGAATTGTGTTGATGACTGACTTATTACTGCACACATTTGATATTTGGTACATGGAATCAAATTATTATAATGAATACCAACAACTCATAACAAAGATAACCAAATAAGTGCGTTTTTAATCAAACTATCAAATACCGTCGCTCGCAATTTCTAAATTGTTTGAAAATGAAGCCAAAAAAGCGCAACATTTTTCTCTTTTTTGTTTTCAATCATTTAAGTTCGCTTGAACTCTACCTAAAATAGATTGCTAGTGTGCGGGCTAAACAATTTCGCAACAGTCGACTGGTTTTCGAAAAGGGGCATTTACCAACTCTGACGTTTTATGCGCGAGCTGCACTCCCGAGCAAAGCTAGAGATCAAATTGATATCAAAATTTCCTATTAAAGCTTGCTTCAGATATAATTGGATCAAAAACAATTGCCTGTATTTCAGTTATTTATTATTGAATTCAAGATCTTTTTTTATACAAATGTAGCGTTTTCTTCATACTTTTAAGAAAAAATACGGATAAAATTATTCGTCACGGTTTCGAAGGAATTCTCGAATTTTTCCTGTAACACGGCTCATTAGTCGGCGCACACTTTCTTCGTCCATCGTTTTAGCTATCTTATTCCACTAGGTCTTCATCTGATTGATGTCTTTGACAACCTTTCCCTTTGCCTTGAGTCTCCTCTTCATGATTGCCCAGTATTTCTCAATAGGGCGGAACTGAGGGCAGTTGGGTGGGTTAAGGTTTTTCGGAACAACCTGGACCCCATTCTCTGCATACCATTCTTGAACGACTTTGCTGTAATGACAGCTTGCCAAATCTGGCCAAAACATTACGGGATGGTCGTGGGATCGAATGAACGGCAAAATTCGTTTTTGGAGACACTCTTTTTGGTATAGTTCCGACGTCATTGTCTTATTTGTAACGAAAACTTTCGTTTTTTTGCCACAGCTGCAAATGCCCTGCCAAATCATGAATTTTCGTGCAAATTTGTAGGCAAAAACAAATTTAAATTTGGCTGGAACATCCCCCCGAGCCGTTGCCAAGTAAAATTTTTGACCTGGGATTTGCCCGAAGTCAGCCTTGACATAGGTTTCATCGTCCATCAGAAGACACCCGTCGAACTTGGTCAGCACCTGATCGTATAGCTTCCGAGCACGGATTTTGGCCACACTATTCTGTTTTATGGTCCGATTTGGCTGTTTGCTAGCTCGATACGACTTGATTCCTTCCCGGAGTCGAGTTCTCCTCACGGTACTATGGGCAGCACCGAATTTTCTGGCCAAATCACGGTCCGACAGATTGGGATTCCTCTTAATCGTCTTCAAAATCTTACCACGCAGTTTCCGGTCGACAGTTCCACTCCGACGATTAGCTTGAGGCTTCCAAATCGTCGTCAATGTTTCCTTATACCGTTTGATAACGCGCCATACGGTATTTCTGGGCAATTTCAGCTGTTTAGCTAGCCTAGATGCAGACCACAATGGATTTTCCAAATAACTGTGCACAATTTTTTCCCTTCTTTCGGCTTCCATGTTCATTGTTTAAAAAAGTACATTCGATTTGTCAAATGTCAAAAATACATACGTAAAGCTGACAAAATTCCCGACACGTGGGCGCCAAGAACTTCCAAATCCGTCCACCAGGAGCGCCACAATATGAGCAAAAGTTTGTTCCAATTCTAAATGAAGCAAGCCTTATGCTATCAGGTTTTCTGATTACTCCAGTTGATATCGTTTTGTGTGGATTTATAGTTAACATGGCAGAAATGAAAGCAAAATCGTACACTGTGGAATCAGACTGAAAACTTATCCTGCTTTCAATGAAATCAATTTGATTACAGATTTTGAATTTCAATTTGATATCAAAATGAGTTTTTAATAAGATATAGCGTTCATAAGCAATGATAACAAAAACTAAATAGCATATTTTTCTTTCAGGTTGCTACAAGTTTGAGCAATTTACATCAAATTGAATACTTATTATGGTATAATTTTTTTATCAATATCAAGACGTGATATCATTTTGATACTTCCATGAAATACTGATACCAAGATTTTACGTTTAATATTGTATACTCTGAAATTAGGATTCACAATTAGTAGTATTCAGGTTCAATAACTATTTTTATTGTCAATAAAAAACATAACCGTAATGTTACGTTTAAACAACAGGTTTTCATTTTAAAAAAACAAAACTAAAATGGTTACTTGAAATGACAGATTGTCATTAAAGAGAACAAAATTGAATTCAAATTCAAAATGCAAGTAAAAGCGCATTTCTTTGTTAACCTGGGAAAATTGAGGACATTAAGAAAAACAAACCTAGTGACTGGGAAAATATTTTATTTCACTTTATTTATCCATGCTTGTATGGTATTCTTCCAGCCTTTCATGGATCACTTTATGCTCCTTTCTACAAACATTTTTATCTTGCTTAATCAACATCTTTCGCCTGAGCAAATTAACGATTGTGAAAAATCTCTGAATAGCTTCGCAGCTGAATTCTAAAAATTATATGGTTAAGATAACATGGTGTTTAACATACATTTGGTAACCCATTTATCTGAAAGCGCTCGGAATTTCGGAGCACTCTGGAATTTATCCTTGTTCCCCTATGAGAGCGCGAACGGAATGATTCTCAGTTACAGGACGGGAAACAATCACCCAGTCGTTCAAATGAATACAACATACATATTCAACCGGATTTTCCAACATATGACTGTTCCTAAAACCTCTTCAGTTCATGCTTGGCATTCTCGAATTTGGTGTTCGTCAAAAAGGCAGGACCTTAAATTTGACTCTCGAATTTTGTATGAAATTCCAACAGACATTAATATTGAAGCAGATATTTTCGAAGATATTGAACAACTTGAATTTAGTTATCATGATCGGATTCCTATTGGCAACATTTAATATCGCACTAATCATTTTTGTCAGAAACTCGGGTACGATGGTTCATATGTTCTTACTACTGGTGATTTTTTTCTAATAGAACAACTGACAAAATTAGTGAAACATATATTATTGGCTTGAAATTGATCACTCATAAAAATTTTGACAATATGTTTTCGTATTCAGTTAGCAATTTATTTATACTAAAAAAAACTGGCAAGTATCTTCGCCAATGTGTAAGCATCTCTTTTAACTACAATGGAGAAATCAGAGTTGAAAATTGTCGAATTTATATTTTGAATATCACTTCGAAATACATCTCAGTGTAAAAATGTAAATGGTATTCATTTCCTTTTATTCTGATGTACGTCACCCCGAGTTGACGTATCGTCGAAATTCTTATTATTGATTTGTTTTGTTGTTATTATTTTCATTCAGTATGCGTGAGTTCTTGCTGTTCATCCAAGATTGTCAGTTTTAGCTCTCTCTCTCTTATACCCATTCTCTAAACAGAATAGTCAGTTCATCTTGCAATCGTGAATACGAATTTAAAAAAACTCACAGTCATTTAGGCACACTGATTTTTTTCACCAGTTTCAGCGTGGCCGTGTGCGCAGAGAAAAGCGGGTCTACGTCACTCAACATTTTTGGCGAAATGTAAAGTGGTAGTGGATAGGCTTATCTCGGTGACTCCCCCAGCGCTATGTGCAAATGTTCTTTGCTATTGATTTCACCAGTTTCGAAAGTGCTGCACAGTTTCTTAGAATCCGTGTTAGATTGATTATTAATCCTATATTACTCGACTTATGGACAAAACAGCAAGAAACGCCATCGATATAACGTCCACGTAATTTTTCTTGAGGGATGGAGCAAAATATTTCTGCAACATCGATCCCGAAGGCAGTTGGCAACTGCAACTACGTTTAAGTCAGGTTGAACGTAGGGAATCTCACCCATCATTTCCGACTTCGACACGACGAGCTGTCAAACGCAAATGGCCTGTTGAATCCGACTTGGATACTTTCTGAAAATTCATTGCCTAAATATTCAGTGAAATGAATGAACTTTTCATTCCCTGTGATATGGCAAGATGAATTTGAATTTTGTTCTTGTTCATTGTCATTGAATCGCAAAATGAATGAGTGTGGAACGATTGCGTGAAAAGGCAAGTGGAGAAGAAGATAAAGCACAAATCATTACCGAAATAGTTGTTAAGTAGGTTGAAGTTGTGGAAAGATGGAGAATGAATTTATTATTGATTCAGTTCGTGTTGCGTCAGTAAAGTGAATTTGATTTTTTTTCAACTCTGGGAGAAATCATGCATTTTTTATTCTTGTGTAAATATAGCAGCCAGATTGATTGATTTTAAATAAAAAACTGTGATGAACTTCAAAAAATTAAAATAAAGAAAACAATAAACATACTTAAACCAACTATTAACTGAAAACACAATTTGATAACACCAAAACTGATATCCAATTGTGCTCTCATTATGATATGAAGAGCATATTTTGATCTCAGCTTGCTATCATTTTGTTCACCGACTTTGCTCGAGCTACCACTTATCTAGTTTGCCACGCTCTCAAAGCCACGTTCTCAAGAGGCACGAATGACCAATTGGTCAAAGTCCCTCCCAAAACAACACAACAACAACGTTCTCAAGAACTACAGGGTGTGGTAGGCAAAATATGAAAATATATGGTTTTTCTTTCAAATACCATGTTCAACTACTTTAAGCAATAATATCAACATTTTCGTGTTGTTATCAATGAAATCCACAAGACAACGCTGCACGCTAGTACACGCCTTTCGAACGTAGTCCTCTGACATCGATTGCCATGTGCGCGTATACACTCCGGTATTGATTTGAACACCAGCATCAATGAAAACAGGCGGGGCATTTTCAAACCCTTGTACGGCACCAAGCCAAACAACATGACACCAGCAGGATGTTTGGTTTGGAAATTAATTTTCACTTTCTCCGGAACATCCTCAAATTTATTCAGTGAAATGAATGCGGCCGAAGCTGAAGAGTTTTTTTTTTTGTCGGAGAACATGATCAACGTTGTTTCCTTCTTCAACAAATAAAGCAACCTCGTCGAACGAGTCACTCGCAGTTTCTTTACCCGCTCCGTAATCAAGTGGCGTTTCATTTTAGCTCTGGAAAAGGCCTTCAAGTCTTCTTTGATCGATCGCATAGATTTTTCAAAAATGTTGAACTAATGGCAACGAACTATCTAAACTCCAGCACAATTTGGAGAACCTAGAACATCTTATATGGAGGGAAATATATTATAATCCCTTCGTATAGCTTCCTTGAGTCTGCTTGGGTATGCTGCGTTGCTAAGGACAATAGCTCAGTCATGGTTGATCTAGTAGATCATTTGTCGTAAACTCCAGGACAATTTGGAGAGACTTG
Organism: Aedes koreicus; assembly: GCA_024533555.2. Lineage (NCBI taxonomy): Eukaryota > Metazoa > Arthropoda > Insecta > Diptera > Culicidae > Aedes > Aedes koreicus. Next base: position 28,850 of record JAHHFK020002276.1, read on the forward strand.
AACGACTGATATAAATGGAGATGGATGACAGATAATAATTTCACTCTTCTTGAACATTGGTGGACATGTTTCATGTATGTAGGTCCTATGCTCAGATGTCATAGCGACTTAGTCCATGATCAACATTCCAGGAGAGTTTGGACGGCCTAGCACATCCTGAAAATATGTATATACCCATTTGTATACTTTTCATGTGCCATTTGTGCTAAAAACTAAAAACTAACCATAAAGCCGTTTATAACAAAAGTGAAAAACAAGAACAATTTTAATATCATATTGAAAAATACTCTCGAAGCCACCTAATTTCAGCCACGAAAAGAAGGGGGGATGGGTTGGAGGGGAGTACATATATTCAAAATTTAGGACTACTATTCTGCTTGATTTGAGTGAAAATTTCAGCTGGAAAGGTTAAGGCATCATTGAGATATAGCGTTTTCAAAATGAAAAGTCCGTCCTGCACTTTTAAGGGTTAAGGGCCTGTCCATAAACCACGTAGACTCATTTTTTTAAATCTCAGATGCCCTCCCCCATCATGGACATTTCTCTTCACATTTTTTTTTCATACTTTTTTTTTTTTTGCTTTCAGCCTCCTGGGCTGGTTCGCCACTTAATTTTTTTTTTTTTTTTTTTTCATACTCCACCCCCCTCTCTCCAGTCTACGTGGTTTATGAATAGCCCCTAATTGGCATGTTTCCTGATAGAATGTACTTGTTTGCGAGTAATCTTCGCACGGACCGATTCCCCTCCACTACCCGGCTTCCAATGCCAAGGACCATCCTGTAGAGACTTTTTGATCCTAAATTCTTCCGGTCCGCTTCCTAGCATCTTGCTATGATGTACCTGGTGGTCACTCACCCACAGATTACCCGTAGATCTGCCAAATTGTGGTAAACCGACTGCTTAGAATTATCTCAAATTGTAATATTCCGCCCACTATATCACAAAATATTACGAGTAGTTGATCGGATTGGAGATAAGGAAAGCATTGGGTATAGGACCAAATCCACCCCAAGAAATCAATAGAATCAATATCAGTTACTAATGCTCTATGGTGGGCCACCAATCGGAGGGGCGGCCCAACTTGTCCTATATCTATTTGCAGGATATCCACAGAAAAGGGGGCAGGCAGCTGATCAGAAAAAACGTACTCTAGTGAAACTATTACCTACACAGGCAGAAAAACCGATCACTATTATTTACGAGTTTACGGTGATTAGGTCATGCCGGACTATTCGGTGTGCGGTGCAACTGGCGTTCGATGTTCTGTTGCTTAAAGGAGCGGTCCCATGCTTTTGGCGGATAGTGCTAGTTACATACTTTCAGCGTATAGTTACTCAAAACGAACCCTGCTGCTAACCTTTTCCCAACTATCCAACATCCCAGTCAATTCTCGTGGAAGTGCAGAGGATTTCTCGGCTCCCTTCAAAGCGAGTATGACGTCAACACGTTCCTTCCCATTCCCTTCTTGACCAGCATTCGGGCACGGCCGGCGCCGGTATTGATTCATAATACATTTTTTGATACATTTTCACAAATTTGCAATATAACAATTCCGATATTCTGATGCAGCACTTGAAAGTAAACAAAAACGAATACACTGTCAACAAAAATAAGTCATACACAGATCAAAAGAAACATTGAATTTTCTGCGTTATCTAATGCACATAATGGGAATGCTAGATTTGGCATAAAATAATGGGATATTTCACGTAAACATAAGCCAGATAACGCATGAATCTAGCCTGTTGTATGAAAGATTGCAAACATTGTTGTATGGCGCATGAAAGATTGCATACAATGTCGTTGTTCACGCCTCCTTTGGCTTGGAATTAGACGAGGGAAAGTTTTACGCGATCGTTAAAATTCATTATTTTTTTCTGTGTAAGTAACACAAATTAACACAACATTAAAGTGTAAACAATTTCGCATTTTGTCCTGCCTTATTCTGAACCTTCCATTTTATGTGGCAACATAGAGTCCAACAAGAGGGTGTGTTTAATGTGTTACAATATTGGGAACTTTAGAAGCCTATTTCAATTTTTTTATGCTCAGTACACTGCAATTATTTACGAACCTAATCGGTGGTACGTTTATCTTAAACCGCTTCCATCGCTTTGGCAGGCAATAATGGCGGAGGTTTGATAGGTATGAAAGGTACTGAAGCAGTAAAAAACTCCAGTGATTTTCACATTACCGTCAGTATTTATAATGGTTTTACTGAAAATCGGTTAAACAGTTACTGACCAGCTAATGTTCAATGACACTTCATTAGTTTACAAAGTTCATCTGTAAAATAAGTATCCCAAATTTTCAGTTATATTTCCATACGAATTAATGAAAACTTGTAGTTCACTGATATATAAATAATGAAGAAATTTAATATATAATTCAGTAGACATTTTATTTACCGAAAATGACGGATTCAATGCCATATCTATATATAAAAACAAATTTCTCTCCGCCTGTCTGTCTGTCTGTCTGAACCTTATAGACTCGAAAATTACTAAACCGAGCGACGTGAAATTTTGTATACAAGAGTTTTTGAGGCCGGGAAAGGTTCTTTTGATAGTTTGAAACCGCTCCCATCTCTTGAAGGGGGGGGGCTCCCATACATTTGAAACACAAAATTTCTGCTTAACTCGAGAACTGATCAAGCAAATAGAACCAAATTTGGCATGTGGGGGTTTTTGGAGACAAAAAATGTTTCTATGGTGGTTTCAGCACCCCTCCCTATCAGGAAGGGATGGCTCTCATACAAATGAAACAGACATTTCTACATAACTCAAGCACTAATAAAGCAAATTGAATCAAATTTGGCATGTGGAGATTTTTGAAGGCAAGAAATGTTTCTACCGCGTTTCGAGACACCTCCCCTCTTTGAAAAGGGGCTCTCAAATGGAACACATATTACAACCAAACATGAGAATTTTCAATACTGTTATGAAAATTTGTATGCAGGAGTTTTTGGGGCCGCAGAAGGTTCTTATGATGGTTTGAGACTCCTTCCCCGTCTGAAAGGATTGGCTTCCATACAAATGAAACACAAATTTCTGCATAACTCGAGAACTAATCAAGCAAACGGAACCAAATTTGGCATGTGGGGTGTTTTGGAGGCCAGATTTTTTTTTTCTATGGTAGATCGAGACCCCTCCTTTCTTTGGAGGGGAGGGGGGCTCTCATACAAATGAAACAGAAATTCTCATACAAATGAAACTAAACATGAGAACATAGTAATTATCCAGGTAACTAAAACACAAAATGTGTATTTCTCGGGATAGAAGCATATTCTTATAGAAGTTTGATCCCCTTCCTAGTCAATGAAAAACTCATTCCAAAAAACCACCATGAACAAGGCAGTTCTATTAAATTTCCAGTCATTTAGTTACAAGCGTAGCGGCGCTCGCACCGGATTTTGCTAGTGACCGTTAAAAGTCGAATTTTTTAAATGATTATCTCCGATTGGGATAAAACATTGCTCAGGTTTTCGGTGTCAGAGACTGGTTATTTTCCACTGATGGAAAAAAAATGATTCTCGAATAAGTTTTGAAAAAGTCGTAAGTCTTTTTGCACAAGTTTAATTTAAACATTGTTTACTCGAAAACTATTTTTTTTTATAAATATATTTATTTTTTCAGGCTCAACCGAATCAACTTTACAGATTCAAGTTTCGTTTTATATAAAACAAATTGGAATATAAAAAAAAAATCTTAATACTAAGTTGAATGGATAAAACTGATTACTTGCGGTGGGAATTTCCAACAAGCCATAAAGAACAATAGTTTTCTGATATTAAGAATCCCAACAAACAATCACTCATGAACTAAACATCATTATGTCGATTGAATTCAGCATCGTGTTGAATAATCCCTGAACTATTTTCAATCACAGCTTTTGTTCCGGCTTAATTCATACAGATTTGGAGATGTTATTAAGCTGTCACGAAGTGTTTTTGGATACTGCCAATTGCATATGCTTAAGAAGCAAGTTTGCAGAAATGCAGTTCAGCTGATAACAGTGGTCGACAAAATCCGAAAAAAGTCTTGAGACCCAGAGTTCCATGCCAGTTTCCGTTAGTTTGGGTCCCAAAACCACCGTATATCGTATTTTGAGCTCATGCAATTTGCATTTTTCTTCACAAATTGGCATCAAAAATTGAAATTTTGATATTTTTTTGAGAACTACTCAAATAACTGCCGCAGCTTAAATGTAAATACTCAAGAAGCATTTTTATGAGACTCCACAGACTTTAACAAACAATTTTGCATAGGAAAATTTGTGTCGATCCAACTTCACCAAATAAATTTATGACCGTTGAAAGGCAGCATATTTTAGCAAAAAAACAGCACAGTACAGTAAACTCCCCGACATGCGCGGATTCCCTTGCTGGTGGTCTCAAATAATATATGGGCATTGACCTTTGTTGTTTCATCAGAAAATATCTCGTGATCCCTATTATATAGGAAGTTACTTTCGAAAAACTGTGAGAGATAAGGCTTTTAGAAGGTAAAATAAAAATCAAATTATCTCGCGGGCGGGTAGCGAAGTATTTATGCGATCGAGATTTGAATATGAGGGGTGTCGAAATGATGTTTTGTGGGGTTGGGACCCTATTATAAGGAAGTATGGGATGGAAATACGGGAGGTATGGGGTGGGGGTGTGGGATAGGTGTTGTTGTTTGGTTGGTTTTTGGTGTTGTGTTTATTCCTATTATATAGGATTTTTTAATATTTCTGGTTTTTTTTTTATTTGTTTTTTTTTTTTTTCTCTGTTCGGGACATAAACCACTGCGACCAGTAATTTGATCTATTGTAGTATATCCCGTATCCTTTGTTTAGTGCATGTCGAGTTACTTCATCACTATTGAGAAATGATGAAGTATTCGGTGTTGTTACAGTTGTCATTGTTTGTTTTGTTGGCAATGAATCGAGTTTTATTGAAAGTTTCCGCTATTTAAACCCTTTGTGAGCGACAGTACTCTTCAAAGGCACGCCCCTTTATCAGTCAAAACCGGATTCATTGCAAACAAAACAAACAATGACTCCGATACTGACCATGCATCAGAACCCTAGTCATAACCAATTCAAACTATAGAACATCAAATAGAAAAATGAGAATTCACATAAATGAATACTAACCATGTTTCCCTTATTCCAAGCTCATCCTCGGTGGCTCAATCCGAGTATTGTCACTTTTCACAAGACATAAAATGTAATAAGGACTAATATATGTTCCTTTGAGTACAAAAACAAATATGTTCCCTAGTTTGAATTAATTCAGACTAGGGTTCGGTGGTAGATCTGGGACCCGGGTCAGGGCGATGAAAAGGGGACATACCAGGGGTACGGGTTGTGGTGTTAAAATTTTATCCCAATTCGTGCGCTTTATTGGGCGGTAATATATTCCAACCGGTGTGAAGCTCTTTATAAAATGGTAAAACCGCAGGGGTGGGCAAAAGCTCCTCTAAAAATATTATAAAAAACTTTTTAAAATTCTGTGGGAATTTTTTTTTGTATTTCTTTAGGTTCTTCGGGGAGTTTTGTGTTGTCTTTCGGTTTGTCTGTGGTTCTTTGTTGTTTTTTTCTGTTTTTCGGTTGATTTTTTGGGTTCTTTTTTCCGTGGTTTTTTTTGGAATTTTTGTGTGGATTTTTGGGGATTTCTTGTGGAGAATTTGTGAATTCTTTGAAGTTTAGTTTGGGTCAAAGTACATGTCCAAAAAAAATAGTGGTGGGTTATATCAGGGATATACCGCAAGTTCAGGTAGAAACGGGTTGGTTTTTACTAATAGTGGTTCTAGGAATAACCGAAGAATCACTTAAACCGCGTTGGTTTTTATAATAGTGGTAAGTTCTGTCCTGTTAGAATCCGGAATCACTTATTGTGTTGGAGTGGCACGGAAAGTGACCGCTGCAACAATTCTCTTACAGCGGTTTGTTAAACTAAGCGCCCACTTTCTGTGGTATAAATTTCACGGTGTTTCGTGCAGTGAGTCAAAAGTTATTCCAGATGGAAGCCGAGAGGAGACAAAAAATTCTGCACACCCACGTTGATAATCCAACGTGGTCTACAATAAAAATCGCAAAATCGTTGAAAATCGCCAAATCAACCCTGTATGATGTGCTTAAACGTTTCAGGGAGCGAAAGAGTGTGGATCGAGTGCCTCAAGGTAAGCGGCGTAGTGGAACATATGACCGCAAGCTGAACCAGAAGGTGTTGAGAACCGTCAGAGCAAACCCTGGACTATGAGATAATGAAATCGCACAAAAATACGTTGCTGCTCGCAGTACTGTTCGAAGAATTCATTTGCGAGCAGGATATCGTTCTTATCGAGCCAGCAAGCAACCAAACAGAACGTTGAAGCAAAGTTTCGTTACCAAAACTCGAACTCGGAAATTGTACCAGCAGGTTTTGACGAAGTACCAAGGATGCCTGCTCATCGACGATGAAACCTACGTCAAAATGGATTTCGGACAGCTTCCTGGCCAAAAATTCTACATGGCGACGGCACAAGGAGATGTTCCTGCGAAGTTTAAGTTTGCTTTTATGGACAAATTTGCCAAAAAACTGATGATTTGGCAAGGGATATGCAGCTGCGATAAGACGATGGACTCGAAGCTGTACAAGGAAGAATGGCTCAAAAACCGCGTACTACTTTTCACTAAAGCCCATAAAGGTCCCGTGAAGTTTTGGCCAGATTTGGCGAGTTGCCACTACAGCCATCCAATCCAGTGTCATCCAGTGATACCGCGATAATAACGTAGATTTCATCGATAAAAACATAAATGCACCCAACTGCCCGCAGTTCCGGCCCATCGAGAGATTTTGGGCAATAATGAAGCGGAAGCTTAAGAAAAGTGGAAAAAAGCTCGGGACGCGACACAGATGATCAAAATGTGGAACAAATGTGCCAAGGAAGTTGACTCCGGAGATGTGCAGCGTTTGATGGGAGGAATAAAGAAGAGAGTGCGAATTTTCATTAGAAACGAAGAGAAATGATTTGTATTGATATTTTTACCTTAAAAAAAGTGAATTACCTTTGTTTTGATATATTAAACTTATTTGTACGTCAATCCGTTACCGAGATACAGATGATTTTATTATTCCGGATTCTAAATGGACATAGTTTTAATTAATACATATCATTACACATATGCTTTGTTCAAATGTTCTATAAATAGTTCTATAATTTTGCTCTGGATCCGTTCTTTCTCATGAACTTTGCTCCATACTACTTTTTCGTGATGCTCATTTTTCTGGGCCATGCTATTCAACGCTAGTATGTTGCATGCAAGCTTTCATATAGGGACGCATGGTCAGTTTTCAGTGGCCCGAAATTTTATCATTGCATTGTATAGGCATGGAAACCGGTAACGGTCCGATTAGCCGGTCTTGCAAGACTCTGTCTCCCATACCACAACCTGGCGGATTGTGGCGGGTGAACAAAGCCCTTTCCGAACCATCAGCCCGCGTGCTTTATACTAGCGTTGATAGCATAGCCCTGAATGAAGAGAGGCACGAAAATACAGTACGAATCAAAATTCTATAGAGGGGACGGGCCTCAGTTATAAGATCTGACACCCGCAACAAAGCCAAATAATGTTGCAGCTGAGGAGTGTGGCTATTTCTGTGTTCATCATTGAATGACTCTAAATGAAATTAAAAAAAGAAGACAATTTGAACCATTTGTTACCCGTTTTTAAGGACTCGAATAGGGAAAAACATATTTTCAACTTGTTCATACGGAGATTTGTATGGGAGCAAGAGAAGGTTATTTTTAAGGAAAATGAATAAATTAAGTCATTGTGTTTAGTTGAACGAGAGTTATTAGCGTTCAAAAACCTTCCACGTTAGTGTAACGCTCTCATTTTTCAAAATTTTGAAATGACACCCGGTATAGAAAAGAGATACGTAGTCTTACGTTGAAAACCATATTGGGGTTATCAGCCTCTTATGTGCACTAGCGATGAACATTTATAACATAGTTCACAGGCAGACCTGCGCCAGTGAAAATGAAATAATTCTGAACTATGAAGTTGATCTGAACTTTCCTGAAAACAATGAATTCATACATGATCTAGATATCAAAATAAAGATATTACAAAAAGTTCACATGAACATTAGCGCCACAAGTAGACGGAATCTGATCTAATTTGTTCACCATTCAAAAAGCCCTGATCCCTCGAATATCTTTTTTGAAGATGTCATCTTGCTATATGTCAAACATCTCGAGATCCAGATTGTACAGTAAGTTACAGTACAGCTCATAATTTTACAACTAACTTTCCTGAAAACAGTAAATTTATACACGATCTAGATCTCAAAATACAGGTTATACACAAAGTTCACATGTACATTAGTGCCAAGTAGCGGACGAGTTCTGAATTAATATTTACACCATCCGAAAAGCCTCAAGCAACCAAAAATCTTTGTGGAAGACCCCAACTTGCTATATGTCAAGGATCTCAAGATTCCGCTTATAAAGTAAGTTTACATGCATACTAGCGCCGCGTAGTGAGATAATTGTGAATTTTTATGTTTACCATCCTGAAGGCCTTGATCTGTTGAACAACTTGCTGGCGAAAGTAACTTCCTATATATGAGGGATCACGAGATATTTTCTGATGGATCATCAAAGGTCAACCACCATCAAGTTTACTGTACTATGCTATTTTTTTTTTGCTAAAATATGCTACCTTCCAACGGTCTTAACTTTATTTGGTGAAGTTGGATCGACACACTTTCTTCTGCAAAATTGTTTGTTAAAGTCTGTGGAGCTGTGGCATGGAGCTCTGGGTCTAAAAATTTCTGTCGACCAGTGTTATACTATCGCAACCCGAAATCAGAGCGACTGTAAGTACGTACAATTCAAAATTCAAGATAATCATCAAACAGGATCGTTCCGATCAAACTCCTGTAAACATTAGAACTACTAAACTTCAACAACCTGCACGATTATATCCGGAACAACTTCCAGTTCAATAGTTATGTCTCAATCAACTAATTGCATTGATATTTCGAACCTGGCCTACTTACTTTCCAATCTGTGTAGGTGGCTTTTTGTGAGGTAAATTCTGATGCGAGTTCATAAATTTGTCATCAACCTGTCACTGTCATGCCTTGCATTGGTCAACCGCTTGCTCCTCTTGACCTGGAGCAAGTACTCACTCATCATTTGGGAATGGAATTGTCTCCCGTTTCATCAACATTGATCGGAAAACGAAAAAATGACGGACACGAGTGATGATGATACCTTCATTAATACTGGATGTGTGTCAATCGTTCCGGTGAACTTGTGTGCTGTCCGCAGGCAAAATTTGCTCAAACGTATCAAAGAACGTCGATGATGGTTGTGATGTGATCAAAGTTCAAACAAGCGTTAAATGCCACACCCCAGGCCCGTTTTCCACCCGTGATGGTCGGTTTCCCTTTCTTCCCACTCGGCTTATGTCTTGTTTGGCTTGGAAAATCTGATGATATGAAAGATTAGCAAATGGGGTTTCCCCAATTTCGGTCCGCTAACTCCGTAATTTCTGTGCGTTTCCTCTAGATTCCCTCGAGATTAGATTGAAATGTCACTGGGAGGAAAGACCATGAGCGAGTGCCGGAAAAAAGGATGGTTTCATGGTGGCAAAAGATACTCCGCGTACGCTCGCTCGCCTCCCCATCTTTCCAACGCATTCCAGCAATTTGATTGAGTGAGGTGTTTTCGGTGACAGGGGGTTAGTAAAATACACCCGATGGAGCGAATAAAAAATACATCCCCACAGGATTAGGGGGCAGCCCATCAGGATCAAGACGGCAGACAGCCGAGCCATGCGCCAAATTGGATTGAATGTTTTTCTTTTGAGCTCTCTCTCTCTCTCTCTCTCTCTCTTTAGGTTTCGGATTTGTGTGGGCTGGATCCGACAAAGAGGGCCAACGTTTCGGGGCTCATGGCCTAATCAGGTTTTTCGGCTTGGCTATCTTGAGCTCTGGGATGGATTTTACGGGAGTGGAAAAATAATGGATCTCTAGAAAAGAAAAACGCTTATTATGGAGGAAATTAAATTTCGCGAAAAATGGCATGGAAAATGGACTAAAAGCTGTACGGCTTGCAATCAATGGCGCGTTATTTCTATTTTTGTTCGTATTTTCCGGGAAATTTAAACTGCAGGTCATCTGAAAAAAAGATAAAAAGAGATGACAAGGTATGCGCACAGCAAAATCCAGTTAAAGAAAAACTCGCAGAATAACATTGTTTCTATTTATTTCTAAATCCGAAAGAAAATAATGGTAACAAAGGGGTAATTCATAACTCATTTATATCAAAATATTATAATTCGGACTTGTTGTATCCGTTTGCTCTAAATTTACATTTGATACCATCCATTAAGTTCTGCACTGTGTCCTCAGTCACCTTTCTGGAAGCATTTTCCCACTTTTGAGCAAAATCTTTCTCATTATTGGCCTCTCCTTTCGATTTCCCAAGGTTTCGCTCCACAATGGTCCACTATCTTACAATTGGACGAAGTTTTGGGGTGTTCGGAGGATTACAGTCCTTTGGTACAATGTTGACACTGTTTCCTGCATAAAGCACCTGAGCCGCTTTACCATAATGGCAAGACGCCATATCAGGCCAAAGCAACACAGAACTCGTGTGCTTTTGGATGAATGGTAGTAGCCGTTTTTGCAGACACTCGTTGACGTAAACTTGATGGTTAATCGGACCTGTAGTTATGAAGATTTTGCTTTTCAAACCACGACTACAAATAGCGTGCCAAACCATGTTCTTTTTAGAGAACTTCGACAAATTTTTGGCCTTGAAATGATTGTCAACCTCGCGACGTTCTAATGCGGTATAAAAAGCAAGACCCGGAAGCTGCTTGAAGTCTGCTTTGACGTTTGTTCCTCTTGGAGGTCGTTTAGGTAAAAGTGACTAGCCTAATGAATGGTAAACCAAGAACTAAATTTATTTTTTCAAACTCTTGCAGACTAACAATATCCTGGCATGCTTTAGTTAAGGGCGATCGTGTTGCTTTGACTACGGTTTCTCAACACTCCTCCTCAATCACGATCCTTTGCAGGGCAATTGATGTTCGTAGTCTTTCCAGCTTTACTCGTGGTAGCGGCTTAGTAAAGACATCCGCTTCCACGAATTCGGTTGGACAGTACCGAACGCACAGGACTTCACAATTCCTCAGGTCCCGGACGAGGTTGTACCTGGAGTCGATATGCTTGGTACGCCGGGTGTCGCCTTCGTTTCGTAGCATGTTGATACAACTTTGATTGTCCTCCTGGATGAGAACCGGGTACTGGATATCCTCGCACAAGGTCTCGCATCAGTTTGATGATCCAGAGTAACTTCTTGGTTGATTCTGCCAGAGCTACATACTCCGCTTCGGTTGATGAAAGCGTAACGCAATCCTGCTTCCGTGATGTCCAGCTGAGCGGTTCTTCTCCAAGTTTGAACACAAATCCAGAATTCGACTTCCGATTAGTCCGATCTCCAGCCCTATCCGCGTCTGCATAGCCTTCAAGGTTTCTTTCTCCTCGTAGTCTCAATCGCAAGCTGGCAGTACTCCTTCAAGTATCGCAGGGCTCGCTTTTCGCAGGGGAACTTACTCTGCGCCCGAGAATAGACGCTGTAATAGCCAAGTCTGGTCTAGTACAAACGGCCACATAAAGCAAAGCAGCAACGAGACTTTGGTACTTCTCGTTGGACGACATAACTTCCTCCTCCTTTTGCTTGATGTTGGGGTAACCAGGATCCATCGGTATTGGTGAAGCCTTCGCTTGCTCCATGCCGAATCTAGCCACAATTCGCTGGATGTAGCTCTCTTGCGACAGCAGAATTTCCGTCCGCAGGCCGTTCCACCTGGATCCCGAGGTAGTTTCTCACATCGGCGGGAAATCTTGAATTTCTTCCGCAGGAAAGAGCAAAATAATTGGTATTGGACGTTCCCATTGGTGACGATCAACAGGTCGTCGACGTAGAGTAAAATAAACGAAAGCTCCCCGCCATCGCTCCTCACGAAAAGGCAGCGGTCGGCTTCTGCTTGTTTGTATCCGAGCTTCATCAGGACGTCGGTGATGGTTTTATTCCAGACACGTCCGGCTTGCTTGAGTCCATACAAACTCTTCCTTAAGCTGCATACTCCTCCTCGATTCCCTGTTTCTTATCTGGGGGGTTGCTGCATGAAGATCGTTTTGCTGATTTCTCCATACAGATATTTCGTCTCTATGTCAACGTGCTTCACGTCCATCATTCGCCGGGCAGCTACCGCATAGACTTCGTCATAGTCAGTGCCAATCTTCTGACCTGTGCAACGAAGCGCGCCTTGTATCTCGCTTCATTAGATTAGATTAGATTAGATATCTTTATTATTGAGCTTTTTAGCCTCGGCTGGTTCAGCTCATATCTCGCTTCATTTTCATGTTCATTCAGCTTCTTTTTGAATATCTATCTGCATCCCACTGACTTCCGGCTGGTGGGCATTTAATCGTCTCGTTTTGATCATCATCCGTCTCCGTTTCGAAATCGCATTCTTCCTCAAGTTCCACTGGCTCACTGAGAACGTCCCCTGCAACGAAAGGAAAATTATCAGTTTTGCGAATAGCATCCCCACCTACAGGGCATTCTATGCTACTTCCATTGTCTGACGCTTAATCCTGCTCGCTGCTGTTTGTTGATAAGACACTTGCATCGACGACGTGCTTCTCAATGACCTCACCTTCGCTGTATCGCTTCGCTATCAGGTTCCGTAGATAGGACACCTTGGAAGTTAGAGTTGGCTTCTCAAAGTGGTCCTTCAACTTCTCCCAGGCTTCATGAGCTGTCTTCATCTGCTGGATGAGGCCATGTTGACTGCTTTCCTTCAAGAGACCGATCGTGGCTCGTGCTCGCTGGTCCCCGAACCGAAATCCCAGACTTTAATTGCTGCTACATTCGCACGTGGTTTAGCAGCCGCATTTGCTCCTGGTACCGCCGGTGCAACTGGTCTCGTTCCTGCCACAAATTTCCACAGGTCTTCCCGGATCATTAACAGTTCCGCGCTGAACTTCCAGCTGGTGTATTTGGATCCATTTAGCTTCGGTATCTGGATCTTCTCCATGTCGGCTGCGGCTTCTCTTGATGAAGAAAAAAAATTCTTCACTGTTGACTCGCGTTGCTAGGCACCTAGTTCTGGGCCCATACCCTCTTGGAGGTCGTATGAGTAAAAATGACTAGCCTAGTCAATGGCCAACCAAGAACTAAATTTATTTCTTCAAACTCTTACAGACTAACAATATCATGGCATGCTTTAGTTTAGGGCGATCGTGTTGCTATGATTACGACTTCTCAACAGTTTCATCATCCATAACCACGCAGTCAAATTTTGTCAGCAATTTGTCGTACAGCTTACGTGCTCTTTTTTTCAACTGGTTTCCTGCTTTCATATTCCTTTTTGGGGTTTTCTATTACCTTGAACGACCTATATCCTGCCTCTTTCTTCACTTTTTGAACGAAAGAATGCGATGTTTTGACCTTTTTAGCCACATCTCGGTGTGGAAAGGTTCGGGTTTTGCTTAATCAGCCGAAGCACTGCATCCCAGATTGCCGCCAGAACCTGGTCTCCGATCAAGAGTAAACCGATCCCGGAAGCGTTTCAAAACGCTAAAGGGTGTACGGAATCAAATTGCAACACACACACAAATATTCGGCAAAATTCGCCCGTTCAACCAATCATCTTCAAACTTTCAGGGAGTAAAAGAATGTAACGAATATTTTCCCCTGTTTGTTTTATTCAATTTCAATTCCATATCCAAATGCACGAACCTTCTTCTTTACAATAAAGGGCGAACACGAAATTATTGCGACACCGAAAATGTCATGCCAATTTTCTTATAATGTTTAGAATCAAACCAAAATTTTAGGGTAGTTTTATACATATATTTACTTCAAAAATCAAAAGAAAAGTTAATCGATGAAGCCTTGAGTGTAAAATTGAACGCATTTTCGCTTGATGCTCTCCATCTAAGTCTTTACAGTGTCATCCGGTACCAGTTTCTCAGTTTTTTTTTTTTCATTTTCTTAACATGTCCTTCTCGTCTTTGACTGTCTTCTTGCTCTTCCAAAGTTCCCGCTTCAACATTGCCCAGTACTGCTCCACCGGGCGCAGCTCCGGACAATTTGGCGGATTCATGTCCTTTGGAACAAAATGGACAGAATTGGCCTCATACCACTCCAGGACACTTTTAGAATAGTAGCATGATGCCAAATCTGGCCAAAATAGCGGAGCTTCGTCGTGCTGCTGCAAGAACGGCAAAAGGCGCTTCTCGAGGCACTCAGATTTGTAGATCTCGCCATTTACTGTGCCCTTTGTCACGAAAGGCTCACTCCTCAGTCCGCAAGAGCAGATGGCCCGCCAAATGAGATATTTGGAGGCGAACTTCGACATTTTCTTCTTCTTAAATTTGTCGTCCACATAGAACTTGCTCTTGCCGGTGAAAAACTCCAACCCCGGAATTTGCTTAAAATCGGCTTTTATATACGTTTCGTCGTCCATCACACAGCAGCCATATTTTGTCAGCATCTTCTCGTAGAGCTTCCGTGCCCGAGTTTTAGCCGTCGATTGTTGCCGCTCATCGCGGTTTGGGAAGTTCTGTACCTTGTATGTATGTAGTCCAGCTCTCTTCTTTGCATTCTGGACGTAGCTCTGCGACATGCCGATCTTTTTAGCCAAATCACGGCTTGAGACGTTGGGATTTGCTTTAATCATCCGCTTCACCTTTCCCTCCGTCTTTTTGTTCTCCGGTCCCGGTTTTCTTCCAGCTCCTTTGCCGTGGTCCAACGTCAACCGCTCCTGGAACCGCTTCAACACTCTGGAGACGGTTGAATGGTGAATGTTCAACATTTTTCCCAACTGCCGGTGCGACAGGTCAGGAAATTCCAGGTGTTTGGAAAGAATTTGTTCTCTCGACTCGCGTTGGTTCACCTCCATTTTCGTTGAATCGAAAAACACGACTTCGAGTTTGACAGCATGTAAACAATACACATCAATGAGAAAGTGTGCAAAATTTGGTTAATTTTTACCCAATGGTAAAATGAATGTGGCGCAATAATTTCGTGTTCGCCCTTTAGTGCAGGCATGAAAATGATACATTTGGTACTGGAGCTTTGGCTGTGTTGATGGTTCATTTGCATAGTAATATAAAAATGTCGATTTCTGTCTGTCTGTCTGTCTGTCTGTCTGTCTGTCTGTCTGTCTGTCTGTCTGTCTGTCTGTCTGTCTGTCTGTCTGTCTGTCTGTCTGTCTGTCTGTCTGTCTGTCTGTCTGTCTGTCTGTCTGTCTGTCTGTCTGTCTGTCTGTCTGTCTGTCTGTCTGTCTGTCTGTCTGTCTGTCTGTCTGTCTGTCTGTCTGTCTGTCTGTCTGTCTGTCTGTCTGTCTGTCTGTCTGTCTGTCTGTCTGTCTGTCTGTCTGTCTGTCTGTCTGTCTGTCTGTCTGTCTGTCTGTCTGTCTGTCTGTCTGTCTGTCTGTCTGTCTGTCTGTCTGTCTGTCTGTCTGTCTGTCTGTCTGTCTGTCTGTCTGTCTGTCTGTCTGTCTGTCTGTCTGTCTGTCTGTCTGTCTGTCTGTCTGTCTGTCTGTCTGTCTGTCTGTCTGTCTGTCTGTCTGTCTGTCTGTCTGTCTGTCTGTCTGTCTGTCTGTCTGTCTGTCTGTCTGTCTGTCTGTCTGTCTGTCTGTCTGTCTGTCTGTCTGTCTGTCTGTCTGTCTGTCTGTCTGTCTGTCTGTCTGTCTGTCTGTCTGTCTGTCTGTCTGTCTGTCTGTCTGTCTGTCTGTCTGTCTGTCTGTCTGTCTGTCTGTCTGTCTGTCTGTCTGTCTGTCTGTCTGTCTGTCTGTCTGTCTGTCTGTCTGTCTGTCTGTCTGTCTGTCTGTCTGTCTGTCTGTCTGTCTGTCTGTCTGTCTGTCTGTCTGTCTGTCTGTCTGTCTGTCTGTCTGAACTCTATAGACTCGGAGACTACTGAAACGATCGGTGTGAAATCTTTAATAGAGGAGTTTTTGGGACCGAGGAAGGTTCTTCTCTGAAAAGGGTGGCTTCCAAACAAATGAAACACTTATGACGGTTTTCGCGCCAACTCGAACAAATGTTGGCAGCACCATCTCAGATTACAACGAAACTTTCTGGGTGTGTAGACCATGACTAGATAAGCCACTTTCCATAATGAGTTTCTTCTTTTTTTCTAGACTTTTTTTTTGTGATTTTTTTCAAATGTGTTTAATAAAAAAATGACTACTCCTACAAAAAAGTGTTGTATGGGTGATTATCACAAAATAAGTCAAGTTTTAAGAAAAAAATATTGAAAACAATCCAAAATGAGCCCGACACTGAAAAAAATCATTTAAAAAAATTCAAAGTCGATTTAAAAAAAAAACCCCTCTTTTGATTTCGATGAAATTTTGTGCATAAATATATAGTTTAAGACCCGTCCCTTTTCTGATAGGTGGGCTCCCATACAAATGAAATACAAATTTATGCATAACTCGAGAACTAACCAAGTAAATGGAATCAAATTTGGCATGTGGGGGTTTTTGAAGGTAAGAAATGTTTCAATGGCAGTGAAAGACCTCTCCCCATTCCAGAAGGGGGGACTTCCATACAAATGAAACACAAATTTCTGCATAACTCAAGAGCTAATCAAGCAAATCGAACCAAATTTGGCTTGTGGAGGTTTTTGTAGGCAAGAAATGTTGCTATGGTTGGTTGAGACACCTCCGCTCTCTGAAAGTGGGAGGGGGGCTCCAATACGAATGCAACACAAATTTCTACACAACTCGAGAACCAATTAAGCAAAATTTGGCTCGTGGAGGTTTTGGAAGGCAATAAATGTTTCTTTGGTTGGTTGAGACACCTCCGCTCTCTGAAACTGGGGGGAGGGGGCTCCCATAGAAGTGAAACACAAATTTCTACATAACTCGATAACAAACTAAGCAAATGGAGCCAAATTTGGCAGGTGGAGGTTTTTGAAGGCAAGAAATGTTTCTTTGGTGGTTTGAGACACCTCCGCCTCTTGAAGGGGGGGAGGCCTCTCAAACAAATTAAACTGAAACTTCTGCATAATTCGAGAACTATTCAAGCAAATAAAACCACATTTGTCATGTGGGTGTTTTTGGAGGCAGAATTTCTATATCTATATGAAAATGAATTTCTGTCTGCCTGTCTGTCTGACCCTTATAGACTCGGAAACTTCAGAGCCAAATGGCGTAAAAATTCGTATGCAGGGGTTTTTGGGCTGGGGAAGGTTCTTATGATTATTTGAGACCCCTATTCTCTCAATACTCCCTATAGCAAATGGAACCAAATTTGGCATGTGGGGGTTTTGAACAAAGCTCGAAAACATTGACAAACGTCGTGAACCGACGAGTAAAATAAATATTTAGTGTGCACAATTTTCTCTATCTTCATTTCGTTCTTATTATGTTCTGGTAACCAGTCATTCATTTTCGCGTTGCTGATTTTTTCTGCAACAGGATTTTTGTTTTTCAAATATGTCGGAACATGGCTGATGCCGAAGTAAATTTCCCGAAGGCAAAGGAAGCCATAAGACGGAGTTTAGCAAACGATCTATGACCGAAATCGCTACAGAGTTTGAGTTCGAGATCGAGAAAAGGCATTTTGGAGGATCGATTCGAGAAGTGGCAGCAAGTATGTGCATGCAAAATACGTTGGTGTTTCCACTTTATCGATTCTTCAAATTAAGCATTGTTCTTTCTTCTTCACGGTAGAACATTGAAATTGAGTGAGTTGTTTGCGCTTATTTACATTCACTGCTTTCTGGAACGAATGAATAATGAAAGTAAAGCAACACAAAACAACTTGATTCACCTTGCACTAGAGATTCAAGAAGTCAAATTTGTGTTAACTTCATGTTTGGTAGAGACAGTACGTGATGAACAATATGTTGTCTCAGATAGAGTGCAGTATGAGAATTGAATATGACATTTTTAAGCACTGGTTTTGAAGGCATGGAGTGTGGAGGTTTGAGACCCCTCCCCCTTCTGGAAGGGGGGGGGGCTCTCAGGCAAATTAAACGCACATTTCAACCAAACATGAGAATTATCCAGGTAACTAAAACACGAAATGTATATTTCTCGGGTAAGAAGCATGTTCTGATAGAAGTATGAAGCCATTCTTAGTCAGGAAAAAAAACTCATTCCGAAAAACAACCATAAACGTGCCAATTCTAATAAATTTTCTTTCGTGTAGTTACAAGCGTAGCAGCGCTTGCACCGGGTTCAGCTAGTGGATTATAAACAAATCCCCGGACGAAAATTTTACCTGGAAACTGGTCGTGGGAATGTCCCTTCCAGGTATAAATTTGGTTTTGCTGATAAGTTTGCTCGGAAACTAATGATTTGGAAAGGAATCTGCAGTTGTGGCCTTAAAACTAAGGTTTTCATCACACCTTACACAATGACGTCGAAGGTTTACATTAAAGAGTGTCTGAAAAAGCGGATTTTACCCTTCATTCGGCAACACAAGACCAACGTTATGTTTTGGCCGAATCTAGCCAGCTGCCACTACTCTAAGGAGGTACTAGAATGGTATGCTGCAAACAATGTTAATTTCGTCGCCAAAGAGATTAATCCTCCGAATTGCCCTGAGTTCGGACCGATCGAAAAATATTGGGCAATTGCCAAGCGAAAACTTTGAGGATGCGGTAAAGAAGTGACAAATGCGTTTAAAGTGGAATAAGTTCACCGGTACAGTGTCACCAGCGACTGTGCAGTTCATGATGGCATCGATCACAAGTAAAGTGCGACAGTTCGTGTTAAACGGTAAAATGTAATAACTTGTTACATATCGTTTGAAAGTTTAATAAATACCCTTGACGTTTTGATCAACCATGTATGTTGTTTAATTCTTGAGTTATGATCACTTGAATGCGTACAAATTTACTTTGAATTGGGCTTTATGAACGAAAAATAAATCAGAGTTGCCAGTTTTCCCAGAAAACCGAAATTTTCCGATTTTCAAGGACATCACTTGTTTAAAAAATTCATAACACAATAATGGAGCCTTGTTGAGCAAATTTAATTATTAGAATCAGGGCCTTCTGCACTATCGAAGCTACCCGCATTTTCAAAGATACCCACGGTATTTAAAGAAATTCTTTGGTAGAATCTTAATTTCAGTTTCAGTTTTCGCATTGCTTTCTCCAAATGCATTACTGATATTCAGTTGATTCGTGTTGATCGCACAAATTCAAATAATTAGCTAATTAGCTTTCCGTTATTATTGTGCTTTTTGTTCATTTTGTAAACTTTTTGTTTACAATTTTAAACATTAGATTCAATTTTCTAAATTTTACAGTCGCTTGTTAAAATGGCAATCAGTTTTAAATTGGGTTCGTCCAAATCAAAGGGATAGATTCCTCTATAGCTTCACCTCATTCAATCGGGTGAAAAACAAATTTTGTTAGTGCGGCAAAATTCAATACCAGATACCATTCCCCCGCCCTCGGATAATTCAAACGAATCCATCGACCATCGTCGGTGCAGGTCCTCTGTGGTCGGTAGCTATGTATGAATGCGTCCTGTCCAATGTTAGCGAGCAGCACCAGAAACGAACAAACGAGTCCGGATAGGATAGCTTTGCGTCTGGGTACGGGTTTTTTTTTTTCGATCGATCGCCGCCGGATCTGCGTGTCGATAAATAATTGACAGCAAATATTTATTTTTGGCACTGTGTTCGCTTGTCGGCGGGCCCGGTTCCATACACATTCCGACACACATCCGGTCGAACGGTGTTTGGCCTTTGCTGTCCGTAATCGTAATGTTAACCTCGCTAGCCCGGCTTCTGCAATTCCGTGCCGAAGTTTTTTTTTTTTCATGCGATGAAATTAAAGAATGAAACTTCACTAGGATCCACTCCAAGCAGGTCAAAAGACTGTGCACCTGACCGTGGTTTATACGAGGCTATAAATCAACACATCAAACGATACTCGGTCAATTGGAGTTAGTTGAATCTCGGCCCCAAACACCAAGAATGCATGTGTGGAACGTAGGAAATCGCTTTTCCTTCATACAAGTAGCATTAAAATTACATAAAAGTAAAATAACAATTACCTTCGTCTGCTTGGTCCGTGTCCGTAATGGCTCTTTACTAGTCAGCTAAGCGTCCGTCTCGGGAATAGAAGCTCAACAGGGAATAAGTTGTCCTCCCTTCCTCCCTGTCACGAACGCTTCCTTGATAGACCCTAACCTGACATGAATACCTCGCTCTAGGAAGCTGCTCCAGACAGCATCTGTTTGCCTTGCCTCGTTGGAAGAGTATAGGCATAAGCCGAGTCAGGCACAAACCGGAAGTAAGGAAGACTTCAGCACAACTAACCATGAATAACAAGCTGCTCGCAGCTGTCTAGGTTGGTCTTTAACGTGAATGCGAATGTGGGCGCTATGGAGGGGGAAAAGTTTTGTGCTTCGAAAGATAAATAAAGTGATGGTTGAACATTTATGTATATTTTATTCTCGCTCCCCTCACTTCACCGGAATCGTTCCGCCCCTGCACCCTTGGGGAATTCAACAGGGACGTTCTCTCGGTGGAGAAAGAGCTGCTTCATGTCAGACAACATACGCAACAACGCTTGAAGGTGGTTGACGATGATGTTCTACCTTCACGAGATTCACGGGAGCGGCTGGTGGTGTCAAAACAATTTGGGCATTTCATCACTGGGCAGGGTGTGCGGAATACAAAAAAAAATCGTTAGTTCGTTCGTTTATTAAAGACTGTATTCTACGAAATTTGGACACACAAAATAGGTCATCAAAAATTTTCCTTGAGCCCGATTCTTTTCAAACTTTCTGGAAATACAGTACTACTAAATGGTTAAGTTTTGACATCATTGGTTTATTGAACCTCTTCTCCCAACCCAAATGCCCGCACCTTTGCCATGACCCCTTTCATCAAATTTTGGGCAATGATAGGACCGACTTGCTTACTTACTTTTAAGCACACTTTCTTTAGTTCAAGTTCATTTTCTATCAGTTTTGGAGTTTTAACGAGCTTTGCCTTCATGATTGCCCAAATTTTTTCAATTGGGCGAAGTTCCGGAGTGTTTGGAGGGTTGACGTCTTTTGGTACAAAAACTACATTATTATCTTTGTACCAGTCTAAGACGGGCCGGGCATAGTGGCAAGATGCCAAATCCGGCCAAAACAGTGTCGGGCCATCGTGAGATCTCAAGAAGGGCAGAAGTCGTTTTTGGAGGCATTCGTCCTTGTAGATTTGTCCGTTGACGGTCCCAGAGGTGATGAAGGGCTGACTCATTTTGCCACATCCGCAGATCGCTTGCCAGACAAGGAATTTTTTGGCGAATTTCGACAGTTTCTTCTTCCGTACACTCTCCGGAACGGCCAACTTAGAGGTGGCGACGTAGTGTTCCTGTCCTGGCATTTGTTTGGTGTCGGCTTTAATGTAGGTCTCATCGTCCATCACAATGCAGAACGGTTTTGTGAGCCACTCCCTGTACAGTTTTCTTGCACGAGTTTTGGCCACCGAGTTCTGTTTATCGCTCCGGTTCGGTGCCTTCTGGACCTTGTACACATGTAATCCAGAACGTTTCATTGTTTTCTGCACAAAACAAACTGAAACTTTCACCTTTTTCGCAACATCCCTGATCGAAATGTTGGGATAACGCTTAAATTGGTTCAATACCATCCTGGCCTTCTCCGGATTTGATGTGCCACGTTTTTTGCCACTACCATTTTTCCGCTTGGTTGTCTTACGGTCCTTGAACGTTTTGATCACATGAGATACGGTTGAATGTGCGATTCCGAGCTGTTTTCCGATCCATCGATGAGTTTGGGTTTTCGAAGTGAGTGCCCAAAATTTGTTGGCGCACTATTTCTTCATTCGAAGCCATGACTGAAATCACTCGACCGATTTTCACGAAACTCATTACACAATTGACACAACACAATGAAATTCAGTTAAAATTTCAATAATTTTTACCCACACGCTAAAAAGTTACGAACAATTGCGTGTGTTCAAATTTCATCGAATACAGTCTTTAGTCACTAAACATTTCGTACCCAATGATGTTTAAACAGATCAATGAAACATTTTCAAATCATGGCATTTTTATTCTGTAAATACATCACTGTGTAAGTAGCAAACATACAATACCTCAATGTGAGATTTGCTTAAATGTATCTTCGGCAAACTTATCTAAGTTCGCTTTGATACCTGACGATGCAATACGTAGCTGGTTCTCCAAATGTTCATCACATTATTTCTGGCTTTTGACTTAACGGTTTTCATGAGAGAAAATAATTGCTCACAAATATACGATGAGCCAAAGCCAGAATTTATAAAAAGAGCATGGTTTCGCAACTCAGGAAAAGATTCTTCCGAAACGTATTTCGAGTAGAATTTTAGAATGTGTTTCTCCTTGAATTTTTCATTCAACTCGATGTCACATTGCAGTTGTATAAGCTCCAGTTGAAAATTTTCCGGAGCGCTTTTAGCATCAACACTGAACGGTGTACAAAAATTTTTAAATCGCTGTTCGTTTGCTTTGAAATATTGGAATCGGTCAGAAAAATCTGCTTGCAGGAAACTGCACTGGCATACCTGATTTCATCGCATTTTTTTCACGATCCAAGCACAGAAAATGAGAAAAATTTCTTGATTTAAGCTGCATTTCCCACAGCGGCAATTTCTGCTCAAAGGATTTGATGTGGTTGAAAAGATTGTGAACAAGCTTATTTTTCCTCTGAAGATGCACATTCAAATCATTCAGATGTGTCGAGATGTCGCTATCCATTTTTAATCGTCAAACTGATGAATTGCCTGTCCTTTTTGTTTCATAAACTCTGCGATTTCCGTCTTGAGATCGTAAACACGCTTAAGAACTTTTCCCCTGCTGAGCCAACAAACTTCAGTATAGAAAGGTATGTCTCCATATTTTGCGACTAGCTCCGACAAAAAAGCTTGGAATTCTTGATGATTGAGATCATTTGATCGAATAAAATTAACGACCTTAATGACATCCTTCAAAACGTTCTTGAACCATACATTTTTAGCACACATATTTTCCTGGTGTATGATGCAGTGGTACTAAATGACTCGCTCACTAACACCATCTCGTCGCCGGAGATGAGCAATGGCACCTTCATGCTTTCCTGTGGAACAAAAAATGTAGCTTGTGCTCCTTAAAACGCAAAAAAAAATACACTTACCAATCATAGCTGGGGCACCGTCGGTGATCGCACTCGCCAGTTTCTTCAAATCCATGCCGAATTGGTTTAGTATCGATGAGAGAGCGTTGACAATATCAACACCTTTTGTGGGGCCTTTGAGCGGAAATGAACGTACGAGGTCTTCAGTAATCTCAGATGGTTTGGAAACACCTCTAACGAAAACCGCTAGCTGAGCAGTGTCTGAAATGTCCGTACTTTCATCCAGTGCCACCGAAAAATATGCGAAGTTTGCAGCTCTTTCCTTCAACGCATTTTACATTTCGTCTGCAATTTCTTAAACTCAGCGAAATCAGCGAAAAAACTCGACTTTGGGCTGGACATACCACGTCTACCACTGCCTTCAAACAATCATTTTACAAAATCACCGTCCGAAAAAGGTTTCAAGTGTTTTGTTATCTTTTCCGCTACAATGTAACTGGCTTTAATGCACATTTCATTTTCAAATTTTCTATTATTAAACACGTTTTGCTGACATCGCAGTTTTCTTTCAATTCACTTGCCTTCTTTGAACGATTTGCCTGAGAATTTGTCTATTTTCGATGCATGTTTTGAATCGTAATGGCGTTTTAAATTTTACTCTTTCATTACCGCTACTGGTTCATTGCAGATTAAGCACACTGCTTTTTGATTGATTGCTTTCTTGAAAAACTCGTCCTTCATCTCCAATCACTCATTTTTTACTAGCCATTTTGAGAATCACAAACAAACTTCGGAGCGAAACTAAAACACTACCGAGCAGTCGCACGCGTGATTTATGAATGGGCTGAAATGAATTTGGCTCTCATTCATTTGACTCTAGCTCTCAATTCATACGAGTACGAGAGAAAATTAAATGCTCTCCTCGCTGAATACTTTGCACGACGAATGACTCAAATTTCGGTAAGAAAATGGAAAGGAGAATGAAATGGTTTTGTGAACAAAGAGAGAGCTGCGACCAGTGTGCGAAAAATTCAAATTTAATAAGCAGTATCCCGTGAATTCATCCAACATCCATCTCGTCATTCACCGATTCGGTGCAAAACTGAATGTTCAGAAGAGCCAAAATTCGGTGCTAGCAAGAACACATTCAGTCACTCCGTCTGTGAATTACACTAATCTAGGGTTTTTTTTTTTTTTTGGTGTTATTATAGGGTGAATACTCTCCTGGGAGGTTCCCTCCTTTTCTTTCTTAATTCATTTATTAGTTAGTTTTTCATTCTAATATGTGTAGAGTATGCTAGCCAGCACTGTTGTGTTTCGATCTGTACTAAATAATCCCTCGAAAGTTTTATAATGGCGCTGTAATGAATGAAAGAGAGCGAGCCCGGAGAGAGTCTCTCAATTGTAGATTCGCCCTAATGAAAAAAAAAACCCTAGTAATGTTCCAAAGTTGCTATTTGAAGTATTTTCCGAGGAAGTTATTATTTAATATGCGGACAAGTGTCGATATTTATTTCAAAGATGATTCAAACGACGAGCTATTATTTAGTTACTACCAACTAATTTATGGCCAGCAATATTTCTTTCAGTATTAAGCATTCTGAGGTTGCTGTATAGATATGCAGTGATCGACCTCACTTCAACATTTTTATCTCTGACCTTCTGGTAAACCATTCCATCTTTTTCCTAAGCTTCTAAAACCCTAAATGGGAAATTGTTCAGAGTCGAGGATTTTTTTTTAATTTTTGGAGGATTCTTTGAACCCTCGATAATTCTCCAAACCTTCTTTGATATATTGATAAACGTGTTAAATTTTTTATATTTCTTTGATAAACTTCAGGGAAGTTTTCGTACCGATCAAATCTATCAAACGAGGTGTGGTGGAAACCAAGGAGTTGTAATTTGTGTTTGAATCCTAGATTATAGTGCGATGCGAACGGTTAGGAAGTTGGTGTTTACCATATTTTAATGGTGTCATGAGCATTTAATGGTGTAATAAGCAATAAATATCATTATGATCATATGAATGATTTTTGTATAGACTGCTTCATTGGTTCGTCTCTTAAATTTCAGGCAAGCTGTCTCCTGATCTTCTGCAAAGCTCTTTTGGAAAGTATCCTCAGAAACTTCTTGGAAGTCTCTCCTGATTTTCTAGGAAATTCACATCTAACAACCCAACCTTACCTTCCAGAAACATTTGGTATGTTTTTCTGTGAAATTGGTTACTTTCTAATCTTCTAATAAATCCCATCCTGAACTGTGAGGAAAATTTGTCCAAAACTTTGGGAAAATTCTAGCTTTCCAGAATTTTTTTGAAAATCTTCTTAAATTTGTTGGAAGTTTCATCCAGAACTTCTGAGAAGTCCTCTTCTGGACTTAAGGGAAGTTTACTTATGAACTTCGGGGAAATTTGTTCCTGAATTTCTGAGAAGTTTTTCCCTCTCTGGTAAGTTTTTTTTTTAATTCGGGGAAGTTTCTTCCTGAGCTTATTCTTTTGAAACGTTTGATGAGTCCCATTTGAACTCCGAGGAAAATTGTATTGAAACTTTGAGAAAGTCCGCTCCAGAATTTCTAAGAAAATACCCATAAATTTGTTAGAAGTTTCTTCCTGAACTTCTCAAATGTTTTCGTCTGAACTTTAGGAAGTTTTCTCCTTAACCTCGGGGAAGTTCTTGAACTTCTGAGAAATTCTTGGTCAAAATTCTAGAAAGTACCCGCAATGCTAAGTTTCTTTCTGTTCATTGGACAGGTTTCTTCCTGAACTTCGAGGAATCCTGATTCTGAAATTATGAAATTTTTTCTTCTAAACTTCGGGAAAGCTCTCTAACACTTCGGGGAATTTCCTATTATACTTCTGGGAACTTTCTTCCGGAACTTCTGGGAAGTCCTTTCCTGAACTTCAGAGATGTTTTCTCCTGAACTTCTTAGACGTACCGTCCTGAGCTTCTTGAATTTGTTCCTGAATTTGTGAGTAATTATTGGTAGTGCGCTCCCTGGTTTATTTCTTCCTGAAATTCGGGGAAGTTTTTTCATGAACTTCTGGAAAGTTCTATCTTGAGTTTCTGGGAAGAACTCCAGAGCCCTTGGAAAGTTCCAAACTTCTAAGAAGTCCTCTTCCCTAAACTTCTTCCAGAAGCTCGGAGAAGTCCCCTCCTGATTTTCGAGGAAGTTCTTTTCTGAACCTCTCGGAAGTATGAACTTGAACTTTGGAGATGTTTGGTCTTGCATTTTTTGGAATATTCCTGCTTGAACTACTAAGAAGTGCTTCCTATACTTCTGAGAAATTTCTGCCTGATCTTCGGAGAAGTTTATTTTTTCGATGAAGTCTTTTCCTGAACTTCTAGAAAGTATCTTCCTGAAACCCTGTGATGTCTGCTTGTGAACTTTCTAGGATGTGCCCTAAATGTTAAGTAGTTTTCATACTTCTAGGATTCACACAGGAAAAAAAACGTTCCCACAAATGAAAACGGACCGGGAACAAGTTCACGTTTTCAGGATTTTTCCCTTTAAACGTTATTTATTTCATGATTACGTGATTCAGTTCAGGGTGTATTTTTGCTTGTTCTCGAATTCAAGACTGCAGTTCACGGATCTGAGCAA
Organism: Aedes koreicus; assembly: GCA_024533555.2. Lineage (NCBI taxonomy): Eukaryota > Metazoa > Arthropoda > Insecta > Diptera > Culicidae > Aedes > Aedes koreicus. The sequence goes on from JAHHFK020002276.1 coordinate 55,586, forward strand.
GGATTTTTTCCGTGCAAGGACTTATTTTAAACCACTTAACTCGAGGGTAAATTTTCAAATCTCTAGTGCAAATGTACTCAAATGATGCATGTAGAAATACTTTTGAAAACAATCTGAGTTTTATAATTAATTTCAAAAGCTCATCACTTTACTTTTATTTTGAGTCTCCGATCAGCCACCAATTGAGAGCCAATGTTAGGATCACAAAAGTAATAGTATTCGAACGAGAAAATAAAATCTACTTTTAGTTATTCAAACTCAAGGCGCATTGATGGTTCTCATGAATCGAGCTCTTGGTCAGATACCTACCTCTTCTGTTTAATATTAGCTTTGCTGGCTCCACACCACAAAAACCTCTGGCGATGTCCACATTAATTTTATTCAGTCGAGCTGACGGTAATTTGTTTTGTTTTAATAGGGTTGGACATTTTTTGCTAGAAGTAAATTGTTTTTCTGTTAATTCACCTGCAAAAAAAAATGGTTTAGTGTATTTCTTACCTTCCTCAGCCAATAACCACTAACCGATGAAAAACGCGTGTCAAAACAAACTCTTACTCGACAAAATGTGACAGATCAGTCTCTAGTTTTCGAGCGGTCGATTGAGTCGACAAACTCGGCAAAATTACGTCAATCTCGACAACTGTAAAAGCAAAATAGACCTGTCAAGCAAAGTGACGGTCGACTCGACTTCTATAATTGGCCCCTATGTATGTCATTTACGTAATAGAATATAACATATTTATTCACAAAATTATCTGACATCTACTGAATTGTTACTGCAAAATAAAAATTAGATATAAATAAATGTCTTAATATTCCTGGAAAAGCTAAAAATAAGAGAAGACCAGTCCAATCAACAAAGATTAAATTGAAATGAAAAGATATTTAATTAGTTTTTTTTTTAGAATCAACAGACTATTCTATAGGTCGAAGAAAGCACTTTGAGTGATCGAAGAGCTCGGTTTGATGATTCCTAAAATAAATTAAGTATCTAATCATAATACCACTAAGCACAAATATTTAAGTACAATCCTAGACTGCTTATATTCACATGCCAGTCTTTTATGGAATTGTTGGTGGAGTTCAAAAATTAAATTTTTACAATTTTTCTCTTGTTAGGTAAAATTTTATTTTCATTTTCATTTTGCAGCACAGGGTGGGGCAGTAAGAGCGCAAGTCAATCCAAGGCTGATAGAGAAGGAGGGGTAATGGCTGACTCGCCACATGCAGGCTAAATGATCGCCATGGGTGGGGATAAGGATTAGGTGGGGGGAGGGGTTTGTAGTGTCTTTGGATTGAGATGATTGCGCTGCTACAAAATGGTCTGAAATGTTTAATTTGTATATTAATCGGTACTAGTAGTGAGTGTTTTACCATAAATCTTTTTAAAGCAATTTGTGAATAATATAATTTTGATTTAGTATATACTTACTTGGTCCTGGCTATACTTCTCTTCCTGTGCTCCTGTGTCCTAGGTTGATTTCGAAGAGTTTCCATAGTTGTTTTGTTTACTTGCTGGGATGTCTGCTCAGGTGCTTGAATTTCACAACCGCTCGCGGCCATGATGGTTGCAAAACCGCATGCAGAGAGTTAGTAACATAAAACAAAAAAAGAAAAGAGAAAGGATATTTTAGTTTTTTTATGGCATGCAGGGTGTATGTGAGATTATTGGTGATATTCTCACAACGAATTTTCGTTTCTTTGACTATACATTTCTAATCACTGTACTGTAACCTAACCAAACTTAATCAGAACCTCTAATCACTCTAACCTAACCAAAAAATCCAACAGAACCAAAAGAAAAAAAATCTGGCTTAATCTCTTGTTTCTACATTCAAGCCTGTGATCTAGTAGCCATCCCAAATTTAAAAAGCTTGGGATCTAGTAGCCATCCCAAATTTAAAAATATTTGAAATACGAACTAATCTGAAACCTAGTAAAAAAAAAAAAACGTTTCTGTCTTATCCAGCGAGTTTATTTTTAATTTGTTTTTCCTTTCTATTTATTTAATGTTTGGTTTGGAGGATACATTTTCCTACTCAATCTCAACGCCTCGCACTCCCACTATTCACAAACTTTGAATTAAAGCGCGGCTGGGTTGAAATGCCGTGTTTGAACTTTGTAAACAAGGGGGTAAGACGAAAACCTTGACCCTATGATATTGTATATGGCTCACCAATCATACTGATATAAACCACGACGAAAGGTTTATTCTACTGCTTCAAATGGTGTTTCCTAAGCGGGCCCTCCGCGTCATATCTCTAATAAACATGTTTGTCATCGTCAGTCTAAAGTAACATTTTTCTGTGGCTATGTGCTTCATTTCGAACAGTCAGATATTTACCATGATCAAAACATTCACCCTTTTCGAAAATTTTGCAATTACTTTCACTTATTATACCATGGGCAAACCAGGTATTTTGGTTATTCATTCCATAGAACAAATGGATAAACAACAATATAAGTTGCCACGAAAATGAAAAGTGTACTTTTAGTCGTTTCCCTTTGATTGAAAGTAAGAAGTCTAAGAGTGAATTGCGGCCTAACCCGCCAGTATCACACCTGATGTTAGTGCCTTTATATAAACGTTCTACGACGTGGCAGTGAAATAAATGTGCAGAATATGTGATACTTTCACTACTGGTCAAATTCTTGGTCTCACATGCATGTTTAAAGCATGGGATAAGCCCTCTCACCGTCGACAAGGTGAAAATTTGACCCGCGAGAGGGACTTATGTGCAGCGAAAGTCTTTTTGAACAGTTTTCTTGAATCAAAAATGTCGTTGAGATATTTGAATTCTACCAGTTTTAGTAATGTCTGATGTTACAAGTCCCAGTCTGCTGATGGGACTCATGAGAGAGAAGATTTCTCGTTGTGTCTCTTTATGTTATTTAATTAGTCAGTCAGTGTTACGTTTATATGCTCAAGAGGACGCTTCGTAACTTCTTTAGTCTAGTTCTTATGTGCTCTGAAAGTCATCGATGCATACCTCGTCTTACCACGTTTAATTCACTTATCACTTTGTCCGCCTTAGTCAGTTTTTGCCTTCTGCGTTATTTAGTTAAATCCTATAGTTCTATTGTAGAAAAGTTTACGTTTACTTGTCTGTTCATTGCCTCCTTTTTATTTGTCAAATCCTAATCTCTAAGTTGTTTAATCGTTTCAAAGCCGTCATGCATGTGTAGCCTAACAATAATTATTTGAGCCTTGCTCAACTATAAGATTCACTTTTCGGTGGCAAAGTAAAGCTTCATCACGCCTATTCCCTATCTATTATTATAAAATTATCGAGAATGAAGCCGTTATAAGATTTTTGTATACCATTGTTACAATGTGTGGTATTTTTATTATGGTTCTTTGAAATGAGACATAACAAAATAAGAAGGCGCCACGTTCCTAGTTTTAATAAAACTTCTACTCAGTGAATCCAACAGTCGATTCCCTACGAATGTCAATAATCTTGAACACATTGTCTATCAACATATACCTATCTAGCTAGATTTATATTCAAGCGTGGCTACGGCTCACCATGTCAGAGAACGCATAAGAAAGGTGTTGCAGCCAAGAGGAAATCCCACATCAATATTACTGAGGAAAGAGCCCCACCAAACTGCAACAGCATTCAATGGTCCAGGACAGGATGTCCGTTGGATCACATGTGTAAAATTAGTGCATCAATGCCAGATATGTGACGCGGCATTAAATCAAAATAATCAGCATGTGATACCACCACGTCAGGATATGTCTTTGGTTGCCATCTCAGTGGAGATGACGTAGGCCCACCCATCGCGTCCAGATCACATATCCAAGGGGAAAGGCGAAGGAACAAATCTACAGAACAAAATTCAATGGAACAAATTTTACTAGAATCCTATGTCATAGATGTCGGCATGTTTTTCAGCTTATTTGTGGCTTGGCTCCTCCGTTTTGGTTACGAAATTATTGGAGTAGATGCTCGGTTTGAGGTACGCCCAAAAAATCTGTATCGGTCACAGCTGGGGGACATTGGGAGGGTTTTGGTCTTGGGCGATGTTCGGTAAAACGTTAATCGTCAGCCGCTATATCGCCTCATCTTGGCATAATAGGCCGAGGCCAGGTCCAGCTCAAAGACCACATCCTCCTTTGCGTGGATGTGATAATTCTCGATGAAGACGACAACTTCCGTCAGGCACTTCGTACTGTATATCTCCCCGTTCACCGCAAGCTCCGAAAAAAGGAACAGCGGCTTGGACATTCCCTTCTCGGTTATTCTCAGACCCAGAATGACCTTCTTCGAGAGCTATATTTGATATCAACGCTTACCTGCTTGGTGTGGGACGTAAAGCGCCCGATCCCCTGCCAGTCGTTGCCGCCCAGCTTCAAGTAGGTCTCTTCATCTATTATTACCACGACGTCGTGTTTCACCGGAAAGATGTTGTGTCACGAGCTCTATCAGCTGCAAATCAACTGTTAACGCTGTCATTTTTTTTTCTGTACACAACTATGATTGGCGATGCATAGGTGGATTTACTACCAGGGCAAGGTTATTGCATGAAAAATTACTAAAATCAATCAATTTTTCTAAAGCACGTTAGTTTCTGGAGCATAAGAGATAGGTGTATTTAAGTAACCTTAATTAACTGTTACTTAATTTACTATGAAACGTGAAGCCTTATCAAAATATACTGGAGCAAAAGCAAAATTAACCGCACATACTCAGATTCTGAAATATTTAAAAAACGATTTTCATACAAATGAGTTATTTTTAATTACTTTTCATTTATCTTTCTTCTTCCAGATAAAACCCATCACGTAAGACAGGAAATTATCGGTATGTAGCCACGGTTGTGAATGTTTGCGTATGAATGAGCGAAGCAAGTTACACAAAGTTGCACCAGAATGAACACGAAAAACAAACAAATCATCGAAAAAGTAATTCCAGTCCTCCAAATGGCATACATTCTCATTATCGTTGAACTTAATCAAATTAAGTCACCACCCGACACCAAAGTACGGGTTACCCAACTCAATTAATTTGGCAACGTGGATGCGTGGGAGGGTACATAACCGAGTTCGTTCAAAAAAAAGGGGGGGGGAAACAGTTAACCCCACATCCGATCCAACCGCCACCTGGTGCACCGGTTGTTAAAGTGACTTCAAATGTGTTGAGCAGCGGCAAATCGCGCACCACTCAACTTTATCAACTCCAACGCTGTTTCTACCTCTAACCTTTATTGTCGCCATCGTCGTCGGTCGTTGGAGCTCATCAAATTCACATTGCACTTTGCCGAAGAGAAAATGCGTTACGTGACAAAAAATGAAACACCTGCGCCCAACAACGGCAACCACTGGCTGGTGGAAACACCCTCCCATCCCTCCATCCTGGAGAGTAAGTCAATAATCCTACTCGGATGAAGAAAACATATGCCGGAATATCCCACGCAAAATGTGCTACAGCTCCGCATTTTAAAATTGGCCCCGCATTAATTTTACAAAACGGTAAGTGGGCTTCGTGCATCACGTTGCCGCTTGCCGAGAACAAAAAAAAAAACCTGGTTAGTTGTAAACAAAATCGTTGATCCTAATTAAACACACTTCGCAGAGGGAAGTCCGTCGGATGAGGCTGAGAAGGCTACAGCAATTGTGACATATCGTAACACCATTAAGCTTTTCACCTCATCATACCCTTATAATAAGTCACCCAACCGTGGAGCAACCTTTAACGAGCAAACTTTCGGTGCTTTGTGGAAAAACTAGGCAAACAACACAACCACGCTCACAAATAACACTCACACAAACACAATTTTATCGGTGAGTTGCTTCGACGGGGTTCGCTGGTTGCTGCACCAGGCGCCGTTGAAATTAATTAGACAAGTTTGACTTTGTGCGGGTAAATTTTGCGCGCTCGACGAAGCGTTAATCGCCCGGTTTGTGGTTGTGTTCGGATTAGCGGGGGTGTGGGTGAAAAGCCATCATCATCGAATGATTGAGCTTGGGACAAAAATTGATGAAAACGGATTTATCACTATAACAGAGACTAGAATAGAAATAGAAGAAAACCGGATTCTTGTCAAAACAAAAGACTGACAGCCTTCGATTTGATATGCTAGCAATTGCTACAGGTCATCTCCTCCACGGCAGATCAACACGTATGTAGACATTAGGTATCGTTGTAAACAATGACGTCCTCGGTATCTTAGCAAGAGAAAGAACGAGCCGATGCTCTACCAGTTCATTTTGCTTTTTTTTAGCTCACCCTTACAAGCGTTAGAAATTGCTTCATTCCCGAACGTCAATTTTAAAAAGAGCTTACCTTGTCTTTCTGTATACCGTGGTCTACGCGATTGGAACAAGATTGACTGAAAACTGTTTGTTCCAATTACGACGTTTCTCCTCAATGATATTCGGGCTCTTCTATTTTTTTTGTCAAAGTTCAAGTTAAGCTTCTTTTTAGACTTATTTTTGATGAAATCCATTTCAAGCGAAATATATTAGGCAATTTTGTTGACTAACGATGCTGAATTATTTGTTGAATAACTCCTGAAGTTCTTTGACTTGATTGAGGTTATTTGATTTTCTCTTAACTCACCTCCAGATGTCCAGAGATCATAGTCTGCTACAACGATGTCGGATCTATGGAATTTCCGGATCTACGAGCGACCTCCACGTTACTTTGATTTCCGAACTATTTGGATTTGAGTAATTTTCTATGTAAATTTTACGGGTTCTTAACTTGCCCAACATTTCACTCCACGGTTAGGGCTTGTCAATAATGAATAACTGTTTGTACAATTTGCTGTCAGAAAAACGTATGAGCTTTTCGCAGCTCACTCTACAGCTTCCCGATTAAGCTACATGGGTGTCCCCCAGGGATCATGCTTAAACCACCTTTTGTATAATTTTTATGTCAAAGACTTTGACGTTAGTCTAAGGGGCAAGTGCACGTTGAGACAACTTGCAGATGACGGCGTAACGTCAGTTACGTTCACAGGTCCCAATGTGGTCAACCTGCAAGGACCCTTAAAGGATACCCTAGACAATTTGTCTACTTGGGCTCTAGATCTAGGTGTCAAATTCCTTACGGAGAAAACTGATTTGGATGTTTTTGCAGGAAGCGTAGCGCAGCACAGCGAAACCGTATTCTATGGCATTTAAATATCTTGGGGTCTGGTCTGGAGATCCCACATTGAGTATCTGAAGCGAAAGTGCCAGCAAAGGAGCCACTTTCTTCGAACAATTACCGGAACCTGGCGGGGAGCACATCCTCAAGATCTTCTAACGTTGTACCGGATAACTAGGGATTGTATGCGTATAATGGACCCCCTGGCATATTATTGTAATTATTTCGTTATTATCGAATTTCACCTTAGCAATTTTAGTTATAACACATAGTATCAAAACTAAATCTGAGGTTAGAATATGATTTTTCTCAATTGTTACACATAAAACATCATTATTAATTATTTTTACCTGATCACTGCATGGTACAGTGATTTGTAAGTGTTTTCGTTACAGCAGAGAAAAAAAGCATTTGATCATATAAATAAATTATAGATCATAAAAATGCATTTTCAACACGTTCATACCTAGTACTTAAATCAAATTTTACTATGCAGATATTTTTGAATTTTGAGATAGAGAGTTGGTGTCTTTAGCAAAGTTGTAGAAAAAGTCAATACAAAAAGCTTTACTGAAAACATGTAAATCGTATATTTCACTTAATTCGAGATAGAAAGCGAACTAACCTCCAAAAACACATTTTTCACCGAAACATTTTTTTTCTCAATTTTAAGGACAAAATAATGTTCTATAAAGTTATTTGCAATATCAAAATACAAAACTTTCTTGAATATACTATACCTGAATTATTTCTGTGAGATGAGTTATTGAAGTTATGTTACTATAATTAAACCGATTATGATTTCAATTGTTATTAAACATTCATATTTTCAATGCCGTTTTTTCTTTTTCACCCGTTTTTTTTGCTAGGGGGTGTTTTTTTTCTCTAGAGAATGGTTTCTCTTGTTTTTTTGTGCAACGCGGAATATTTGTATCAATGGGTTGATTTGTAGTGCCCGTTTGGAGGATCGCGGTTGGTGGGTTTTTGGGGGGGTGCGGGTATTAAACTGTCGGTGTCTGTTGAAAAAATAAAGTTTAATGAATTTTTTCGTGGGTACACAGAAAAAAATAATTAATTTTAACAAGCGTGTAAAATTTTCCCTCGTTTAATTCCAAGCCAAATGAGGCGTAAACGACGAAATTGTTTGCAATCTCTCATGCGCCATACAACAATGTTTGCAATCTTTCATACAACAGGCTAGATTCAGGCGTTATCTGGCTTAAATTTACACGAAATATCCCATTATTTTCAGCCAAATCTAGCATTCCCTTTATGTGCATTAGATAACGCAGAAAATTCACTGTTTCTTTTTATCTGTGTATCAGTATAAAATTTATATATTCTCCAATCCTCTTGCCTCTTGAATTTCTTCAGATAGCTGACCAATGTGAACAAGGAAATAATTAATCACGGGCGATTTATTTTTGTTTTTTTTATAAAAATTTTTGTGTGTACAGGGGGAAAAAAAAACCCCCAACACTCCTTTTTTTCAGAAAAAAAAAAAAAAAAAAAAAATAAAGGGGGTTTTTTTTTTTAAATAATTATTTGTTGAAAGAAGTAATTATAAAAATTGTTTTTTTTTTTTAATTTTAAAAAACAAATCCAGTCGAGTCGACGTCTAAATTTATTTTATATTTTCTATTCGCTAAAGCGAAAGTAAAATTTGGTGTTTGCAAATGGGGTTTTGATTTCGAAAAAAATTACATTTTTCTTAAACTGTTCAGCCTAACAAAAAAAAAAAACATCTTGCGTGCTATGTTGCCATCACTGAATGTACTAGCTCTTGAAGTTGAATTTTTATCTCACTTTTAGGGGGATTGATCACAAAAGTCATGCCGTCAAAATACGACACTTGTCATATCCATCAACTTTGCCAAAGACGCCATCGCTCTAGCTCCACTGTTTAAGGAGCTATCAGTTTAGAGCGTTAAAATCGACTTTTTGACCACTGTGCAGTGTACGGGAACGAATATATTTTGAACATATATGTATTTTGGTCACTTTGCTGTAAAATACATTATACATGGTGTTCGGTTCCTTAATGCAAGTATGTTCATATGCTGTATCATAAATCACACTAAATCACTCCGGACTCACGAAATGTTCCCGCACAAACATCTGATAGGAATTTTGCTGACACCAGATGAGGGGAACTAATCATGTAGTTTGTTCTTAATCATATTTATGGTTTACACAACCATAAACTATGGCCATTTTCACCAAACATTCAGGTTGTTTCAACTTAAGATCACAGTTTGAATCAGCAAAACAGAACTGTGTCTAGCAATTTAATTTTTGGTTAAAACAAACAAAGGTTGAAAATAAGCAGACTTGTAGTTCCAATCAACTAACATTAAATTTAAAACAATGTTATTATCTGAGTAGAAATCAATTGAAAAAGTGGTTTGCTTCAACTGCAATCACGAGTTTGAAGCAAACAAATATTAACTTCAACTCAAACGGAGCCAGAGTTTACATTTCAACCATAGTGTTGGTTATTTCAAACAAGCCTCATTTCTCTCCGCGATGGAAGGTGGCCATAATATATACATGTCCAAAATATATGCGCTACCCTATTTGTCAACGAGATAACAAATTGGCTTAGCAGCGTCAGATCAATCATTTTAATCAAATTAATTGATATGCGTATTATGGACCCGGGTCTAAAATAAGAAAATGGGTCCAAAAAACGCGCATTATGACCAGTGCGAATTATCGATGTCTACCAGAAAAACCTGGACTAAGAACTAGTGTTTACCATAATTCTGTGTAAATGACTAGTTATTTTCATCAAATGTTGGAGTGTTGCACAAAAAGTAATTAAAATTCTTGTGGAATTCATCAAAAAAGTTCAAAGCTTCTACTAAGGGGTCCATTACTAGCATATCAACCCTATATTGTCAGTTATCCAATACGATAGTTTTTGTTTTCAGTCGGCGGCTCAGTCGCACATCATAAAACTGGAACGTATTCAGTATCGGTGTCTTCGTATCGCGTTAGGTTCCATGCACTTGACTCATACCTTGAGTCTTGAAGTGCTGGCTGTCATGTTGCCACTCTTGGATCGATTTTCAGAATTATCTCTCCGGCTCCTCACCAGGTGTGAAGTTACGAGCCCCCAGTCTATTGAAAACTTTGAGATACGCCTTCATTCGCCGAATAATCGTGGAATTTCAGAGCATCATCGTCCTATGATTGCTCCGGTAATATTTGCTGCAATGTTTGGCCAAGTTGATTCCACTCAATCATTCTCACTGACAGATCATTTATAGAGGAGTCCGCAGACTTCAGTATATCTAATGAAATTCATAGCGCCAATCGTAAAATGCAAGCTCCTTGTTCCGTGTATGTCGCTGAATTAGCGGCAATACACTGTGCGATAGAATTTTTTTCCTCTCTTACACCGGATAAGTACTTCATCTTCTTTTCTAAATACTTCGCAACGCAGTGGTATCAAAATGTTGTCTTGTAGTCTATCTTGAATGGGGATTTCAATAAGTTGAGAATTAATAAAACTTGACAATGTCCATGTGTCGTAGTCAATTACACAGCGAAATTTAGTTAAGAAGTCTCGTCCTAGAATTCCGTCGGTGGGTGTGGGCAGATTTTCTGGTATAATGTGGAATTGGTGGGAAAGTGTGCATTCGCAAGGTAAATGTAAAAGTACGTTGATTGTTTCGAGTGTATCAACGGCTTGGTGTTGGTATTCCTGTAATGGAGCATATTTGCTGGGTGTCGATATTTATTGCCTGTTTCATTTTTGTGGGCTATAAAACTGAAATTTTCGCTCCTGATTCTACTAGAAAAGTACATTTAGAGTGGGTAGCTTCCGTTTTCAAAACCACAAAATTTGCTAGGGAAGTAGAGATATTAAAAATTCTGTTTACTGCCTGGGGTGTTGCACAGTGGCTAATGCCATTTGGCAGTGTTGCTGTTGATGCTGATGATCCTGTTTGTTGGTATTTGGTGTTGATTGATATGGATCGACAGTCGTTCTCAAATTACCTAACATTACAGCATGTATGAGCGTATCATAAGCGTTGCCAGATTATTTACGATACAATCCTTACTACGACAGCCGGTGGCTAAGCGTGACTGCTACACCAGTGGTACACAGTGGGTTCAATTCCAGTCTAGATCGGTGGTATTTTTCTGAGGCAAAAATATCTCTGGCCACGTCTTCCGTCGGAAGGGAAGTAAAGCCGTTGGTCTCATAAGGCCTGTACTCGAAAAAAATGCACCAGACAAAAGTGTTCGCCAAAAATTTATTTTAAGTCGGATTTTCTTGAAACTTTCAGGGAATGAACTAATACATATGGATTATGTTTCGGCATAATTACTTTATTCAATTTCCTTTCCATCGCTGAAAGCCCGCACCTTTCCCTTAAGACCCCTCATTACATTTTGTGCAATGGTGGAGCCGACCTTTTTGGTCACTTTCATCCATTCTTTCTTCAACTCCAGCTCGTTCTTAAACACCTTGGACGATTTTCGAACTTTGGCCTTCATTATGGCCCAAAATCTTTCCACCGGACGAATCTCTGGTGAATTTGGGGGGTTGGCGGTTTTTGGTACAAAAACAACGTTATTGTCTCTGTACCAATCCAACGTCGATCGCGCGTAATGGCATGATGCCAGGTCCGGCCAAAATAATGTCTCGCCTCCGTGGGACCGCAGGAAGGGCAACAGACGCTTCTGGAGGCACTCGGTGCGGTAAATTTCGCTGTTGATGGTACCCGTTGTGATGTACGGTTTACTCAGTTTACCGCATTGGCATATGGCCTGCCAGAGCAAGTATTTTTTGGCGAATTTGTCCACTTTCTTCTTCCTTATGTCTTCCGGAACATCAAACCGTGATTTGGCAACGTAGAACTCCAGCCCCGGTATCTGCTTTGCGTCTGCCTTGATGTAGGTTTCGTCATCCATAACCACACACATCGGTTTCGTTAACCACTCTCGATACAGCTTCCTTGCGCGGGATTTGGCCGCCGTGTTTTGTTGATCACGCCGGTTCGGTGCCTTGCGGACCTTGAATACACGAAGCCCAGCTCGTTTCATGGTTTGCTGAACGAACCAGGCGGAACACTTTGCCTTCAGAGCCGCGTCGCGAATCGAAAGGTTCGGATTACACTTGAAATAATCCAACACCTTCCGGGCCTTCACAGGGTCAGCTGTCTTCGATTTTCTTCCACTTCCAGCCTGCCGCTCGGTCGTCTGGGACTCCTTAAACGATTTTACCACCCAAGACACAGTTGTATGGGTGATTCCAGTTGTCTTCCGATCCATCTCATGGTCGCAGTCGGATTTTCCATGACGGCGCGCAAAATTCTCCGGCGATTTTCTTCTTGTTTCGATGACATCTCAATAACCACTGAACCGATTGTTATGAAATTTTGCACATGTAAACAATTCACTCCAAACTAGTTATACCCAGATTTTCATCAATTTTTACCCACGGACAAAAAAGTTACACACGGATAAAAATGGTGCATTTTTTTCGAGTACAGGCCTTAACCACGTTAAATGCCAAACATTTAACCGGTACTGCAATGTCTCAATAAATGTCTCTATTCATTTTATAGTCACTCGGTGATTGTCACCATGTGAGGAAATAGGCCGACGTAAAAATAAAGATTAAATAATTTTATAGTCATGTTGGATTTTTGTAAAGGGTACCCACCGAATTTGTTTGCAGTTTGTACTGAGAATGTACTTTTCATTCGCGACCCTCTCACCCATATATTGGCAAAGCAACACCCCAAAAACATCGTTTTTTACTCACCACCCAAGTAACAATTTTAGCTTTATTCCAGCCGTATAGCATTCCTCCCGGCTTTGTTGATAAAACTACATTCAGTTTTGTCTACCAACACCTCCTCTATGCTTCTTTAAAGCCAAAATTTGTACAAAGTGGCCCACTCTATAGACGATTGTGAAAACAAGTTAACAAAACCATTATAAGACCAAAAAGATTTTGAATATATTCTAGTGATAGATACTATGACCACTTGAGAACCTTCATAAAACCTTTTGGCTGCCATGAAAACCAGCATGCGGCCAAATGGCCACAGCTGTCAAACTTCACTGCGGTTGGTTTTTGTTGTTCTGCTTTGTTCGATTCTCTGCTCTTCTGATTCATTTAGCAGTAAATAATATCGAAGAAAAAAGGTCAAGTGATGCGGAAAATTTTGTTTGATAGCAGAATATCCAAAGCAAATTGAGTTTTTTACAGCGTATCATGCTCCAAATCATATGCGCATTTAATTTTGTGGTGAATATTGGCACGATAAGAGCCGAAAATTAATGTGCCTCGGAAATTATGCGAGTTCACAACAAGAAACACAAAATTAATACAAATATATTCGATAAATTAATCATGAATTTCTTGAAAACTGATGGAATTCAAAATAATATCTAAAAAAAACAGAAATTGGTCTCCGTACATTTCATTTGCATTACATTTAGAATTTGGTGCATTTATTTTTCCCTATTTCAATTATTTCGTATAGTTCAATATGGCGATTGGAAAAAAAATCACAATTCTGGCATAAAGCCAAGTTATCTTCGCAATGACTACTTTAAAACTATTTGGTTATTTGGTGACTTCCCTTAATGCCAATTTGCCGTTTAATGCATTTACTGGATGCAAAACGGTTTTAAAAAGGTTTTTCAACTGACCATAATAAGATAATATGAATGAGTCCTAAAACGGCATTTGAAAACAGCATTTTATGAGTTCATAAAGTCAAAATAAAACCTTTGATAGGAGTAAAAGGAATTTTAAAAAACGAGGTTTTAAGATCGTTTTAAACAAACTGTGTAAAATATGAAAACTATTGACAGCTCTTGGTGTCATAATAAAACAAAATTGATTTCTAGTGGCTTTGATAAAACCTTAATAAAACTTAATAAAGCAGTATGGTTTTGACAATGTTACTTGGGCGTACTCACACCGTTTCAATGAATTATATTTTTTTAATGGTTGTTCAAATAATAAGTGATTAGCTATTAACAAACATCCATTTTGAGTTTTGGTGGTTTATAGCTTATGGTTTGTGTCCCATTAGCTTACCTTTATTATAATTATTTTATCTGATATTATCTAAACGGGAACATCAAGCATAACCTTTTAAAACAACGTAAGTCGCAATTGTAAGCAAGCTTTTGTGCTGAATTGTTGCTACTTGCAGTCTTAATACACGAGTAGTTAGCAAATAATTTAGGAAATTTTATTCATCAATGACGAAAAGAAATTCATATGCGTTCTAACAGCTACTCCTCAATATTTTAAAAATAGTTTATACACACTGGTGCATCTGCATTTTGAAATTTGAACCGATTTATCTGATATGATCCAAGTGAAACACGTTCTGTCGAAACACGGTGTATGTAGCAATCATGTGTATCTGAGTAGTATAAAACCGTGTATCATTGAATTTCATTAAAATTGTTGTTCAAATTCGAGAAAAACCACCATTTTGCATATTTTTCTTTTTGTGGTTATTTCAGTTGCATGAAGAAACATTCGTTTTGTTTTGTTCACTAGTTTCTTTTAATTACATGCTGGAAAATATTAAAGTTACTTTTGAAAAACTTTCGAATGTCCATTTATGGTGCTTCTAGATAAAAATGAATCAAATAACTGCTTTAAACTGCTAATAATTGAAAGAAAAAAAAAACCATTGCGCATTTCCCACATTTTTTGTTTGTTTCTTGATTATCGAAATTTTCAGCCTCTTGCTGCTTCATCTCCCGTCGTAGTCACTCAAACACCGCTTTTGGGCATTTTCGTAACTTTGACGTGAGAGGTATGGACATTGTGCACTAAATTCACCGGCAGAGCAACTTTTTCGAAATCAAATAAGGAATGAGAAGTAATGAGAAGCATCGACATTGATAGAAGCTTTCTTCTTAGTTCATACGAGTGTTCTCGACTTGTAGTGGTATGTATTTGATTGAGGAATTTCCATTATTCTTGTTTTATGCCATTGTCATGCAAAATAGTAGCTGAGTGCCTAGGAATGTATTCTATCCGGTGATCCGTTTTGTTATGAAGGTTTCTCTGTTTATAAACACGCGCAGAACCATCGCTTATTCTTCCGGTCTTCCTCTAAGCTCTCCACCGATTGCTTGTCGATCTCCCAAATTTGGAAGACGTCTGCATTGAGTTATCTTAAATTATAATTGGATATCAATAGAAACATAAAGTGGCCAGAAGGCACGAAATGCATCTACGGACTTTTATTTTAAAGAAATCCCTCAATTGCAATTTTTAATGGATTAGCATAGATTGTTCATTAGACACTTCAACTTGATTGATACAGTTATTAGTTACAGTAGTGCAATAGATTGTAGGATATAGTAGTAAAAAATTTAAAGTTACGAAAAAACAGTTTGGTTCGAGCATCGGCTGTGAAAGGTTGTGGCGAAGCTTTATCACGCACTATTTTCCTATCGAACATGGCGCGTTTCGTATTGTTTCGGTTGTCTATAATCCGGTGAAACAAGTTATCGAGTGAGCACAGTAAGAAAACAACAAATTGTCTCTCAAGCATTAATAAAATTAACCTTATTTTTAAACAGAAAACCACTATCACACTTTGTGAGTGGCTCCAATGGCATCATTATTATTAGTTTAACTCGGATCAAATCGGATTTCCAGCATTATAAAAAATCACCTTGTTTGTCCAATGAAAAACCACCTTTACACTTTGTGTGTGGCTCCAATAGCATCCCTACTGTTGGTATAAATCGGTTCAAATCAGAAATCGGTACTAATATTTAAATATTTTACTAAACGCAGCGTGAATTCAGCTTATCATTTACCAAAACGAACCCTGCTGCCACCCAATATTGTTATCCAACATCCTAGTGATTTCTCGTGGAAGTGCGGCGATGGTCTCGGCTTCCAATAAAACGTCCAAATAAACGTTAACGCATTCCTACCCTTTCCTTATCTGACCTGCATTCAGGCGAGGTCAGCGCCGGTATTGCCTTAGTTTGGGATCACCAGTTTTACACATTGAGCATGCTTGCATCATCTGTTGATCGTCTGTGTAATAACAGCTGAACTGGCAGAAACGGAGCAACAACCTCGGGCGGTCAATCATGCTCATTATCCTGCTCATGCTCATAAAAACGGATAAATTCTTTGAATAGTACAAGGCAACTGCAACTTCTCGCTCTGACTAGCTTGCTGTCTTGCTTTCTCACACGCTGAATCAAACTGTAAGATATGATCAACATATATTCTCAATAATACGAAACTACAGTACCATAAAACGGGATAAGCGGGGTAACATTGATCGGTTTGGCCCATACCATAATTAGTTCAAATAAATATTTTTCGTTGATACTCTTTCTAACTATAAGCTATGTTTCTTAATCTAGTATTATTTGACTTCTGAAAGCTATAGCATTGGTTTGAATATTCAGGTTTTTGATTAACCAAGAACTGAAAATTTAACTGGGCATAGCTTCTTCAACTTTCAGCTAGCGGGGAAATAAGCAATCAATGCTTATCTAATAGCTAACATTACAGGTTAAGAGATGTTTCCCTAGTAGCACAATTGTTTCAACCCAGTAAAGATGACTGCTCTGTGACTCAATTAAGTCACAATAGAGCTGCTGAAACCATTTTTGACGGTTTGTGCTGCTTGGGTTTTTTAAAATACATTAGGCTAGATAGGTTGGGTTCTTGGTTGAAGGAAAAAGATTGTAATAACATTGTTAGTCGTTACTATTTAAAAAAATTCTCAAGGATGTCCACTTTTTAGGCTTATTTGCTACAACTTGTTACAAAATCGAGGCAACTTCGCGAAATTTGGCTATTTCATTTGGGCAAAGGAGCAATCTGACAAACATCCCAAGCAACACAAAATCGTCATATTTGGTTACAGTGACTTGATTGTGACTTAATTGAGAAGTATTGGAGTAACATCAACTGTATTGTAAAAAGTTACCTTGCAACCTGCTAGACATAAAAAATCTATATATATATATATATATATATATATATATATATATATATATATATATATATATATATATATATATATATATATATATATATATATATATATATATATATATATATATATATATATATATAAATGGATTTCTGTCTGTCTGTCTGTCTGAACCTAATAGGCTCGGAGACTACTGAACCTATCGGCGTGAAAATTTGTATGCAGGGATTTTGCGGGCCGGGAAAGGTTTTTATGATGATTTTAGACCCCTCCCATCTCTAAAAAGCGGGGCTCCCATAAAGGGTGTATTCGATAAAAATGGCACACACATATATACTCATCAAAATTAAACTGATTATCGGATTTTCTTGAAATTTTCAGGGAATGAAGAACTACTAATGAGTTTTGATTTACAACATTTGTTTTATTCGATTTCGTCTCCCATCCCGAATGCCCGCACCTTCCTTTTCACTCCACCCATCAAATTTTGTACAACCGATATTCCCAGTGTTTTTGTTGTTTTTACCCAAATTGTCTTCAATTCTAGCTCTGTTTTTATAGTTTTGGGATGTTTGCGAAGTTTCATTTTCATAATTGCCCAGAATTTTTCAATTGGACGAAGTTCCGGTGAATTTGGTGGGTTCATATCCTTTGGCACAAAATTGACTCCGTTGGCTCAGTACCACTCCAATACGTTTCGAGCGTAGTGGCAGGATGCTAGATCAGGCCAAAACAGAGTTGATCCTTTGTGCTTCTTAATGAATGGCAAGAGACGCCATTTTTTAGCAAAACTCGAGAGCCAATGAAGCAAATGAATCCAAATTTGGCATGTTGAGGTTTTTGGAGGCAAAAAATGTTTCTATGGCAGTTTAATACCCCTCCCCATTTTGAAGGGGGGGGGGGGTCCCATACAAATAAAAAGCAAATTTTCTGCATAACTCGTGAACTAATCAACTAAATGAAACCACTTTTAGCAAATGGGGGTTTTTGGAGGCTAGATTTCTATATACATAAAAATGAATTCCTGTCTGTCTATCTGTCTGTCAGACCCCTATAGACTCGGAAAGTTCTGAACCGACCAACGTGAAAATTTATATGAAGGGGTTTTTGGCGCTGGGGAAGGTTCTTATGATTGTTTGAGACCCCTACTCTCTCAGGAAGGGGGGCTCACATACAAATGAGACACAAATTTCTTCATAACTCGAGAACTAATCAAGCAAATGGAACCAAATTTGGCATGTGGGGGGTTTTGAAGGCAAGAATGTTTCTATGGTGGTTCAAGACCCCTCTCCTTTTTGAAAGGGGGGGGGGGTCAAACAAATTAAACTGAATTTTTTTATTATAATCGAAGAGCCCAGTGTGATGGTTCGAGAACTAATCAAGCAAATGGAACCAAATTTGGCACGTGGGGGGTTTTGAAGGCAATGATTGTATGGTGGTTTGAGAAACCACCCCCCTCTGGAAGGGAGGGTTCCCATAACGTGCCAGTTCTATTAAATTTTCCTTCATTTAGTTGCAAGCGTAGCAGCGCACGCACCGGGTTCAGCTAGTTAATAATAAAATATTGAAACAAATAATAAAATTCTAAAAACAAAATCAAAACTAATGGGGGGGGGGGGGGCAAAGTCACCCCTCCCTCAGATTTCTAGCATGGATGTGAACTGCGTCTGCTTTCTACTTGGCTTGGATAAATCGGTGTTGAAATCGCCAATAAGCAGAACGTTGTCGAAGTTTGCGCTGAATTATGTCAATTTTTCGGTAAGGAAGCGTGTGCAATCATTCTCCGGGGGATTGTCGACTACCATTAGCAGTAATTTTTCGCCGCATAACCGCAATTCCAGCGCCAGGCACTCAGATTTGTTCTCTGATTCGGATGACAATTGTGTATTGAATATCTTGATGCAGGGCAGGGGATCACAATTCCACCTCCACGACGATAAGTTCGATCGTTGCGAACAGAAGTGAATCTTGGGATGGTGATACTACGGCTACTGTTCTTCGTCGAAAGCCAAGATTCAATAAGGCAAGCTTGAATTACTTAGAAGATCCTTCACTTAATCTAACTTAGTCGATATACGGGCGCATAAACTCTGGGCATTTCCGTGACATATATTTAGCTTGCCAGATGGGAGAACGGCGTGCATCACTGCGCCAAGAATGTTCGTTATGGTGTGGCTTAAAGGGGTGATAAAGGGGAAGCCGTTTTTAGGGGGCTGTAAGTAAACTACAGTAGTTGACATATTTCGTTCGATTTTAAAACAACAATCTTCGTACAATCAAAATTATAAATTTCAAACATTTCATCAAATAGTGACATTTTTATAAATAGCGACAATTGGACGGTGACATAATAGTACTTATCTAAGAAAATTGGTCCAGAAACTCATCCGAGCGTATGGCCACAGGTTGCTAATCGACGGAGCGCTTCACCATAACGACCCCCTGCTTCGTGTACACCGACAATAACTTCCCAGCTTTCTTCAATCACAGAGCTGCTGCCTTTATCCTGCCTGCGGCGATAGTCTCTCTTCTGGAGGTCGCTGCTGTAAAAGTCGTCTCGATTGTTCCTCAGTTCCTGCAAAATGATTTAGCCATCGCTCTGGCTACTCGACTTCAAACGCCTCATGACTGATATGTTTCCACATAGCGTTGAAATGCGTCTTCAAATTTTCATCCTTCAAGTACGGGATACTGCTCACAATCAATTCGTTCCTGTTTTCGAGACTGCCGATGTCCTGTGAAATTTCACCTACTGTCATATTAAAAGCGTTCGCTTGTGGTCAACATCAGTACCCATCTTGCCAGAAGCTTTCTCATACCCGAGTGATCATTCAAAATTGAAATCACTGAGCCATGTGAGATGTCTATGGCTTGCAAAATCTCTATTACTTTCAATCTCCGATCGGCCAAACCGTTTCGTGAATTTTTTCAATTCTTTCGGATGTCGAGACCCCAGCTGGGCATCCAGAACGTTCGGCATCTTCCGAGCTTGTTCGGCCACACACCGGTGTACACAAATCCCAAATCGGTAAACAACTTCTTTACCATTGAAATTGATGGTGCAGAGTCCTCATAGAATTTATCAAGCTTAGCCTTGAATTGATCGATGGCTTTTTTCCAAAAAAATATGTTGAATGAGCACATGAAGTTCACTTTTTCTCACTTGTCAAACTCAAACTTATTGGCGCCGCTCGATAAAATTTTGACAGAAATAAACTGACAGTTGACAGGAGCTGTGCTGCCCTTATATTAAAAGGCGGAAAATTAAAATAAAAAAAGTCACAACACTTATTGACCCGCCCTCGAACCATAAAACCAAGCAAACTCAACTGAAGTACCGGACAAACAAACTTTACAACTAATCTGCTCACCAGCAAACACCAACGGAATCAAAACACACCGGGAACCCAATTTGCCAACCCATTTGACATCAAGTTGACCTCTTCCGAGCTGATTCGGTGTCAGCTCCGAGCAAGCAGTATTCCAAGCACAAGCAAGCAACCACCACAAACATGTCCTTTGGCGACGGGATTACCTATGGAAATGCAAATTCTGCAAAACGACAAGCGTGTGACAAAATTTCCCATGCAAGTCACAAGTAACCTTGCCGCTTTATTCGCCTCCCAAGCACGTAACGATAGCAACCCCCTCCCACCCTGTGGGTGGTTTAACCTTTTCTCGAAGCTCTTCTTTTCTTGCCCAAAAGCCACTGCCTACTCCACATGAGGGAGCCAGCCGGGAGGTGCGAACTTATGAATAGCAAGCCAAGAAAAACGTAAATTACACACAACTGCCACCAACATGAATGGAAGTTCGAACGAGATTGGTGGGTGGTAATTAGCTAGATGGGGGGGGGGGGAGCCGCTCGGATTCGCGAGACAGCCTTTCCCTGAGGGTGCGTGGGATTTGTTGGATTGGATGGATTTGAGCAGGAAATTTGGAAAATCGCTTCAAGGCTTGATACAGTATTCTCTTCATACTTTTACGAGGTAGCTTAAATAGACTTAGGCTTAAGATGTGCAACTGTAGGATGTCTTAGGTAAGAATTTAAATGCAAAATAATCGATGTTAAATCTTAGCAAAAATTATGCCTAGCTTGAATTGCAACTAAACCTAATCGGGGACGTAGGTTCCGCAACACTTTTGTACGAATGGACTCACACGGAACATTGGCAGAGAATTGGAATTTTTGAAGCTCATTGGAGCGAATTTGTGATTCTTGAGACACGTCGAGAGTCGATGGCAATGATGGATTGTGTGGGGTCCGGACTTTAAAATAAAAGGAAAACTATTTTTGTAGGAGACAGTTTACAATAACACGCTAAGCACAACGGTCGTAATGAGGTCTTTATTCTATTGAAACATAATTCAAAATATTCACAACAGTAGCATAAATATATTGGTAGAATTAAGGGTTACATAAGCTAGAGATAAGCATAAGCCTGGAAGCGATTGTCCGAATAAATTAGAATCGATCTGCAAGGTTCATTGGAGGCATGAACCGGATCGATGACGTCTGATGGATTATCGAGCAAACCCTTCCGCCCCTTGTGCAAGTAATGTGATAATTTCCCAATAAACTAAACAAACTCCTAAGCAAATATTTCGCTGAACGCATTCCGCTTGGAAAAACAACGGTGTCTCGAAGGTGGAACTTTCCTGGAAAAAGGGAAACTCACTTCGAAATCATCATCCATGGCGGAGTCGTCGAGTGAAATAGATGGGGAGTCCCCAGGGGAACAGCCTCCGCCGAGTGAACCATCTTTTGACCACGCGAGGGAAGATGCTTCACCGGCGGTGACTTATTGGGAAGTTATCTGGAGCCACATAGAAAACTAAACAAAAATAGCTCAAGGGTCCGGAGGAAACTGCTCGGTGATGCCGGTGGCATGTTGGCAGGTAAAAGTGTCAATATTTATGCGTCTCTGGCTTGAACGAGATAGGATCACGTATGTCGCATGTGTCGAACGGAGAAGACGATGGTGTGTGTGTGTGTGGGTGTGTGTGTGTGGTGGGGGGGGGGGGGGTATTTTAGTGGGGAGAGTGATAAATCTACCTGACGAAAATGAAGTAAGGCGTTTGCGTGGGATGACAGGCAACCGCTCCTCATGTTGGATGTCGTAGGATATGTGGATATGAAAATGGGATTTTGATAAAGGTGAGATGAACGATGATATCGACAGTCGAAGCTTAGGGCGTCGTGGTGGTGTGCTTGGTGGGTTGGCTTGAAATATCGGCTGATTGAATACAATTTGGCTATTTGAGGAGACTTCGTTCGACGGTGATCTTTGAATAGTGAACTAACGATAATTTCGGACAGTAATTTTGGGGAGAAAAAAATCTTCCGCTAACGATATTCTATAATCTGGTAAAATGGTTCGGATTGTGGTTATTTAAGGCTGAAATATTCAAAACATGATTTGATGATGAATGTACATTGTCTTGTAATTGACGTGATTGAATTTGTGGCGGCTGTGTTTCTCACAATATTCAAGAAGAATTTAGGGAAAAATAATCGAAAACAGACTTCTTGGGCAAGTGCTTTCTGAAAGCATAAAACATTTCATAATAACCTTTCCCGCGTGTGTTGCGATTGTTGTTGATGTCTTCTTCTTAAGCATTTCAAGCTTATTACTTTCAATTCCAGGTATCAGTTTTGCATTAGTATGATTGTGTGGCAAGTACAATCATACGCTATGCCCAGAGAGTCGAGAAATTTTCCTTTACGAAATATTCCTAGACCAGACCGGGAATCGAACTCAGCCACTTCCAGCATGGTGCTGCTTTGTAGCTGCGCCTTTACTGACTGAGCAAAAGGAGGACCCTGTTGTTGATGTACAGCTAATATTATTTTGAAGTTTTAGTTTGGTGAGAGGCGTCCGGTTAGAATTAATTTAAAGCGGTTAGCGATGAAAAACTGTAGTTTTCCGTATAACCCTTTTGTATTTTGAACACTCCTTTGAGTGCTGGTTTTCAAAAATCCTCGTTGTGGTTTTCGCCACGTTTGCCAGGCCCAGTGTCCCAGACTTTTGCAGTTAGTTAAATTATGAACCAGCTGTTCATACAAATTTACCCAAAACTAACTTCATTGAGTTTTCTATAGTATGGGAGAACTAAACCATTGAAAGTCATCCAAAATTAAAATGTTATATTATGTTCCAATTGCCTTTGCCCCTTATGTTTATTTGATTAGTGTAAATTTGATGTTTAGTATTGCCATAAGTATGCGGCACCGATTATTTTGAAGTAAATCCGTTGCATTTGTGAGTTCCGATCGATTAAAATAAATTTATCAAATTCACTCTCAAATCTCTAATCTGATGATTTCTTTTAAGTGCGTCCTGAAAAATAAATTAATCAAATACAAAGCGCTTTTATTGATTGTAAAATGTTACCATGTGGAACATATTGATAACTAGAAAATAAGAAGAATGATTAGTAATTTCCATTTAATTCCAACTATCTTTATTGCTTATCTTGACATATACGCGTATTTCGTCTACAATGTGCAGACTTCTTCAGTGTCGTGTACTAATACTCAACTACTGAAGAAGTCTGCACATTGTAGACGAAATACGCGTATCTGTCAAGATAAGCAATAAAGGTAGTTGGAATTAAATGGAAATTACTAATCATTCTTCTTATTTTCTAGTTACAGGTATTCCACTAAACAGCTCACACTCTCCATAATTCAACATATTGATGTTTAGCGATAGTCGATCATTTTAAGGTTTTGTGAGATCCGTTCGATTGAAATAAATTTATTAAATTATTTAATTTAAATATTTAATTTTTTTAAATATTTTTAAATGATTCAAACTCTTCTGAGTGCTGTTTTTTAAATAAATTAATCAAACATAAATAGCCTTTGTTTACAGTGCAAAGATAGCATGTAGGAGTTATCGATGCTGAGCAAAAAAAATGCAGACACACCTACTCAGTTTGCGGCCTACAATCATCCTTAAATTCACTATCAGCGATGTTAATAATGATCTTATTAAATGCTAAATAAATGCTTTTAATGTTCCTATAAATTTTACCGTCATCAGCATAGATAAGCTGGCATCCTATAAAAGGAAAGATTCAAGGTAACTTCGGAAATATCCGCAAACACTAAAGAAATCATGGCTCGCTGGACTTTGAGTCGATCAAGCTTGTTAAAAAGTTAACAGTAATCCACTTGATTAAAGGCAGGCTTGAGGTCAGTTTTGACGGCATCGAGTTATTTACCAGAGCCCAAGGACTGAACACAAAGCGATCCTAAATCAGTCAAATTGGTCGTAAAAGACCGTTTTTGGTAAAATCACTGCTGGACAGTGGAAATGTCGGTTATAGATGAAACGAAGAGTGCTTTGTTGAAGAATGATCTCGAATACTTTAGAGCAGCAACCAAAAAGCCACGCTAATGGAAGAACCAAGATGCTGGAATGCCATTTAGTTATAGTTTCAAACTATGAAAATCCACGCTTGACGATGTGTTAATTGATGCAAAACTGTCCAAGCTCGAATGCATCTGTTTAAATATCACTTGTTAGGGGTGTTAGAATCTCAGTTTAGTCAAACCAGAATGTGTGCTAATTGATAAAACAAAAATATTTAAAAAAAATCATATTATTTTTCTTTTTGAAGTTCAGAAGAAAAACCATCACCTTAATTCAGAGCTCCTGCCATAAGACTATGCTTTAAACTGCTTCACGCTTCCAAAAGTTGGCTGGAGTCCGTTTCACGATGACCCAAAAAAATCCATGGCCGTTTATCCGTAATGTCAGGATGCTAAATTCAACCAAAGCAGCACGGAACAATCAATGTTCCAATATTTCTCGATTGAGTGGAGTTCTTTCGCGTATTGAGAGGTTCTTGTCCTCAGGCACTTCTATGTGTTGGCGCCAAGTAAAGGGAAGTAAAGCCATTGGTCCCGGCTCATGTATTGATAGGCTCGATTAGAGGGTCCAAGTCATCCTCCTGGCATGACGAACCAGCCTTAGGGTGAAAGTCACGTAAATACGAAACAAAAATATGGCAGCTAACTCATGTCATCTCCGAAACAAACGAAAAATCCGAAATGGCAGGACGCCAAACCTGGCCAACGCTGCACGGAACAATCGTGTTTCTTCATTAATGGCAGTAGATGGTGTTCTAGACACTCGTTCACATAAATTTCCTGGTTAACGGTCCCGGTTGGAATGAAAATATCGCTTTAAAAGCCCCGGGTACCGAGGTTGAGCACACTGCACGGAAGCAGTCCATACAAGGTGTCTCACAATAGGTGTCACTAAAACAAAATGGGATTACAGCAAAATAAATCAACCAAATCATAGCATTTATTTTTCATTTGAAAGATACATGTTATAGAAATAAACCATATTAATTCAATTCGAATTTCTCGCCCTTTTCATTGATAACTTTGCGCAAACGCTTTGTAAACCCATCGCAGCTGGCACGCACGATTTCGTGCAAATATCAATCAAATGTTTCTTGAATCAATCTAAAATAAGGCCTTTCATGGGGCCTATATTTTGAAGCATGTTGTAAACAAAGGAGTCAAGTGGGTTGAGATCCAGTGAAGATGCAGGCCATTCTTCGCTTGTGATGAAATCGAGCAAATTCTCCGCGCATCACGCTTGTATCTTCCTTGCCTTGTGAGCTGGAGCTGAATTCTGTTGGAAACAATATGGTGTATTTCCATACAGCGTTGAAGCATAAGGAAGCATGAGGAAGCAGATGGTGCTTCAAAACCTGCTCGATGTAATATTCAGTGTTGATTTTTACGTTAGGTTCTATGAAAAGAAGAGGAAGTTTTCCTTTTCGTGAAACGGCGCCTCATACCATAATGTTCTATACATTCTGATAGCGTTCTACAGCTAGTTTATCTCTTGGAATATTGGCAAGACTTTTGTCATACACACGATCATTTGGTTGATTATGACTGTCCTGAACGAGGAAGAGCTTTTCATCCGAAAATAAAATCTCGCAGTCACCGTGCCGAACCAAATGGATTCTGCTTCTTTGGACCCTGGCTTGCTTTTGACGCTCCGTCAACCCGTGAACCCGTTGTTTCTTGTACGGCTGGCATTCCAGATCATGTCTGAGAAGCCTGTTTTTTGAAGCAGGGGACATTTGAAATTGTTTGCTCAATTTACGGCCAGATACGGCCGGATTGAGTTTTATTCGCTCCTTCACAAATTTGATCTGGCAGTTTGTCTGGCACCTCCTTTCTGTTGAATATGGACATTTCCAGTTTCCTTGAACCGTTTCAAGGCACGAAAAACAAAACGCTTACTCACTCCGAACTGCTTAAGGCTATTGAATATCTGACACGGTCTAAGCTTTTGCAAGTGTAATTTTAAAACTTGCTCCCGTATTGCTTCCATGGTAGCTGATAAATATAAACAAACAGAATCGCTTATTTATCTTCAGAAATAAGCTGTCAAAAGAATACACTCAAAACGGGTATAATCAATTCCGCTGTTAAAATTACCCAGCTGAAATAAACCAAGACTAAAAAAAGGTGACACCTATTGTTAGACACACTGTAAGTCGCTGATGAAAAAAGCCTATCTATCAAATTATCAGCCCCTTTCTAGTGGAATTCAACAGAATTTGTTTGCGTTTACTAGTGATAGTTGGAAAAACTGTTTCAGTTTTTAATTTTTTATTTTTAACAATGTGAACAAGTGAAGTATGAGTATAAATTTTCTTAGTTTTCGTATTGCAATTGTTCAACTTAATAAGGGGAATGAAGTGAAGCAACTACCAAGGAAAACCATGTCCTCACTTGAGTTTTATGCACCTAAGGATCAGTCATGTATAAATGAAGAAACATTAACATGTTAATTTTGTTTTTTTTTCTATCTTACTGTGGAGGATGGGACAAGAAATAATAGGGGATAAAGGGAACGATGCAACCGTTCAGCTCCAGTCGGGCTCCATGTCATGCAGTTTGAGAGAGAGATAGCCAGAGCAAACAGGTTTTCCTTTCCTTGATGATGGATCTTCAGCGTGGTTCAACACTTCTGTTTTATGATAAGGCTTCGACATCCCTCGTGATGGCCGACGCCATGGTGCCTCAGATGTAGACCCAGGCAAGCGGAACCTTGACGGAACCTCTGCAACATTCGTCACTACTGATACGCGATGTGTGGCGCTCTATTGTCGATGACTCACCGGCCACCATCACGTGACCCGTCGAATACTCAGTTGTTCCGGAAACACGACCAGAGTGTTTTTCTGTTGGAAAACTGTTTCACCACCATCTTGAATTTACGCATAATCTACGCGGACTGAATGTCATATGATTTTAAGTATTCTCTTCTAGTTCCACTTTTCCTTCTCCTTCGATTTTTCGTACAAATTTTGATTCTACAATTTCTGAACTCGACCGTGTTACGTTTC
The DNA here is from genome assembly GCA_024533555.2 of Aedes koreicus. Taxonomy (NCBI): domain Eukaryota; kingdom Metazoa; phylum Arthropoda; class Insecta; order Diptera; family Culicidae; genus Aedes; species Aedes koreicus. The sequence continues at coordinate 83,046 of JAHHFK020002276.1, forward strand.
GACTGGAGATTTTGAACAATAATATCTTCTTTCTGAAACACAGAAATTTAACAAAGAGTATTTCATTCTAAAGGTAGAACATTTACGCTTAATCTCTGTTGCTAATTTAATTAATTACATTTGTTGGAACCAGTTAAAAGTATTTGAAAGAAATTACGTTATTACGTTCCTAGAAAAAAAAATTACCAAATAGTAGACAATTCATCCAGTACTCGCCACGATGAGTACTTCACGCCAGCAGGTCGTCGTTCACTACTAGCTGATAATAGGCGTTATTCAAATCGAGTTTGGAAAAATATCTTCCTCCATGAAGTGCAGCAAAAATAACTTCAATAACAGGAAACGGGTGACGATCTTCCATCAAAAACAGATTAACGGTAACACGGCAATCAGCACACAAACCTAGTGTAGAGTCTTTCTTGAGAACAGGCACTAACGGAGTTACCCATTTTGCTTCAGATGAATGAGCTGTCGAAATAATACGAGAACCGAGAATCGATCCAATTCCGCTTCAAATTTTTCCTAGAATGCCGACGGTATCTTCCTTGCCTTGCAAAATTTCGAAACATCATATTCTTTCAGGGCCAGGTGAATTTTATTGTGCTTGAAACGACCTAGCTCTCCTTCGCATACAGATACATGCTTCTAACTCAATGCAGACGTCTTCCAAATTTGGCAGATCGACAGGCAACCGGTGGAGACCCACCTGGTATCTCATAGCAATATGCCTAGAGGCGGACTGAAAGATTTGATAAGCTACCTTCCTCCGATTCGCCTTCACCTTGTCCTGCCTCAAAAAACTTCGTCCGCTCTCGGAAAACAACAAGAACAAGATACGACAAATTCATGATGGCTTGGTAGATTTCCATGGAAACCACCATCAATAGAAAAGCTGACTTCCATTTGTCGTTCTTCTCATCGATTTGATACGCCACGAAAAATCTCTTCAACCGCTCTTCGTACAATGGACAGGAAACTCCAACATTGAACTCCGGACACGGTTTAGTTATGGTACATGTTTACTTTAAAAAATAACGGCATCTGCAAAACACCCACCTATTAAAAGTAAAGGTTTTCCTCTTTCATTTTAGCATACAACATAAATATTTCATCGGAAGGTGTAGAACTTTTTTTTTAAAAGATTTGTGAGACTTTTGTTTTTTTTTAAATACTGATAATACTAATAAACTACAATTATCGGTTGTTATTTATTCTTGTAAATATGATCAACGCCAGTAAATCTACAATTATGATCAAGGTTGCTGATTATCACAACGAATGGTGTCTCGCTCTTTCTACTACTCACCACCGTTTTCCTGCTGCCACAGAAAAAAACTACTCTCACCGTACACGAAAACTGTTGAGCAACGACTTACTCGGTCCTTTCTTGTTTACCGTTTCTTCTTGTGCCTACTTTCGTTCACTGAGTTATCACCATGTCCAACCAACCAAGCGACACTCACCAATTCTTCTCTTCTGCGCAAACATTTATTCCGAATATTCGCAGTGAAGTCTTTTGAACGAAGCAAACGAATCGTTTTATTTGAAAAAAGAAAAGAAAAAAAAAGCAGCAGATGGACGAGAAGCAGGCCCTGCAAATTCTCCATACTGTGAGTGTGTGTTTGTTTACACAAATGTATTATTGATTTATACATATCAAGCTGAACCACATTAGGTCCAAAGTAACATTGAGGAATTCTCTTCGTCAAGCTTGTCTATTAAACAATTTGTTGATGTTTTCTACGTATTCAACTTTAATTACACTCTATATTTCCACACTGTGTGTTGAAAATTCTTGAACATGGTTTTAGTGGACGAAGAGGGTCTCCCAATGTTACTTAGGACATTGTTACATTGTTCAGCTTGATATGTTAAAGTGAGGAACTACTACGGCAGCGGTCAAATTTCCGGCTTTCACAGCCAGTCGTTTAAAGAATAAATTGAATTAGATCTTACGTGATTTCTCATTTGTTTATTTATAACAAAGTAGTATCCATTTGGCTATACATATAAATAAAAAGAGATTGATAAAGGCAAACATATTCTAGTTTGAATTGGGCAAAAACATTGTATTAGTTGTATTTGACTACCTATGGTGGTTAAAACAAACTAAAATTCTAAGTAATTGTTTCGGGAATTTAGCAGTTAAGTTCAACTGTCGCCCGTTTGAATTTATCATTATGAAGGTTTTTTCATTATGACAGCTACGAAAACAAACAGATTTGTTGGTTGATTCTACCAACGCTTATGTTTTTTTTCAAACAAATTTTAGTATGATATAAACTGAAATGCTGTTTGAAACAAACAAACGAAAACGGTTGAAACAACAAACATTTCCGTTTTCAATCAACTAAATTTCTTTTGTAATTACAATTATTTGAAATTAATGCTAACAAACATAAGAAAAGTGCACATTTATATTTATAGACTTCTTTTAGTCTAAGAGAAATCTACAAATGATAATGTGAGCCTTTCTATTATTTCCAGGTTTATTAAATAAAAAAATAAATTTTCACCTGTTGTTGAGTGACAGCGCCAGAGCATGCAGTTTGATTTAACCGCCGCTTGGGTTGAATCAATCTAAAACTCCCCTTTCAAGGTGAAAACAACAAAAATATTAGTTTAGAACAGCCATAATTTCTGTTGTATTGTTGTAATATAGTTAGGTAGAAACAAACAACTTGGCTGTTTGTTTCAAAACAAAATCGGTGGTTTAAAACAACAAATCGGACTTCTGAAACAACTATTTTTTTAGTTTAGATATCAACAAACAAGTTTGTTGTTTCAACCGGGACTGCATTTTCTCCGTGGTGATTTAGAGAATATTGATTTCAAATGCCATGCACATAATTTCTAGTGAAAACTAGATGGATGCTGATATCAATATAGTCTATATCACGTGATATAAGTTGTAATGTGAGCGGGGTGTAAATCACTTCCAGCCGGACTAATAGGATCACTCCTCAGATGATGACCAAAGCAACTAATAATCAGCGTTTTCATAAAAAAGGAACCGAAGTGATAAGTCAAAACGTTTTTTCATCACACTTTATTCGAGGCGAATCGAAAATACCATTCTTCGGCACAGCGTCAAGAGACCAAAAACGAATTCGAGTTTTCCACTTTTTTTTACTAAATTTACTCGCGGCGAATCTAGAACAACATTCGTCGACGAAGTTACTCACGTTCGAATAGCAAACAGTGAAGAACGACGATGAACGAATGAGAGGGAATGTAACATAGCACGAATAGCACAAAACTTCCTCTCACACGAGTCAGTCACAAAGCCACCCATCAACGACAGCACTCCTTTCGTTCGCGAATGCTTGCTTAACTTCCATTATTTCGAAAGTGTTCGGTGATGACAAACACATTCGAACCGAATGAGGAGAATATCAGTAACACTGATTATGATTTGTATTTATTCAATTCACACAAGAAATTTTATTTAAATACAAACAATAGAACTTATTAAAAACAAAATAACAACGAAAATAGTAAACATAATTAACAGCCATAACAATTAACCATTCAACCAAAATTACAATACAAATTATTTAAATGAGGAAATGGTCCTTGTTGCATAGCTACAAAAATGATAACTATTATATGGAACTACACCAAAGTGCACTGTTTCACTGGCTTGTTCGCACAAACCTTCTCAATTCAGAGCATGATTCCTTGCAAAACTCGGGTACATGGAACCTCAAAATATGGAATTTAGATGAATTGGGTAGTTTACCTTCTACCCAAACATTGGCAAACTCGTTGATTTTGATAGAGTATTCCGGAAGCAATTCTTCCTGAGAGCATGCTTCAAATACGTCTTGAAACCGGTCAAGAACTTAAAATATTAAATGGTGAAGTGGTGATAATGAAAAAGGAACTGTAAAATAATTCACTAACTGTTCTTAGTAATCCAATTGATCCTTCTGCTGGTATCAAGGATTTATTCTTCAGTAGTATCGTTCAATGACCCCAATGTCCGAGCTTCACGAGCCTCCATTTGAGGATTAGATGTTGGAGAACTACAGTAGGGACAGGAAAAACTAGAGCTATGCTCTATAATTTCCAGCAGAATATTAATAATCTTCATGTCTCTTGCAATAATCGCCTCAATCTTTTGGAGTTCCAAGATATTATACCAAACCTGCGCTTTGTTTTGGTACTTTTCCGGAATAGAATGGTTAACGTGATTTTAAAAAACCCTCCACCCCCGTCAATCCCAATTTTAATGGTTGTTTGTTCTTTAAGAAAACCGCGCGCGCTGCTGATAATGTTAACCATTTCATGTATATCGTTACAATAAACTACTGGTTCCTGTCACGTTTTCACATGTATCGACCTGGACATCGGACGGCAAAAACATTACTGTAAGAAAATGTTCAAGACGTTGGTTTAACTCCGTGAAGCCTTGGTGTACGTTTGCGGTAAACAGCAATATCCAACCCCGAATTATACTGCTGAGTTTGACTGTATTTCTTGTACTCAAATTGCACTCAGTTTTGATTAAAAATAAATCATCATCTGTTACCGAGAGTTTCTTCCGAGTAGGATCAAGATTCAAAATACAATTCGTTGGACGGCCAAGTAAATTGGAGATCATAACGCTTCCATCTTCCTCTTTCCGGTGATTTTTTTTTTGGCAGGGTAATAAAACATCAATAAAAATGGAAAAAATAGCAATAAAAATTATTAAACACTGTGCCAACGAAAAAATAACAATTCGCACTAGAAAAACTTAAAATAGCAATAAAAAATTGATAATTCACTTTCAATAATTCAAAAGTGACCGGTAAAACTTTCAAAAAAAGCAATGGTAATTAGTATAAACGCAATAATAAGCTGATAGTTTTCTGTCATAATAATAAGTTCTAGCACTATACATGTGACAAAAATCTTCAAATCTTTTAAATCTTCCAATTGAAACCAAACAAATCGCAATAAAAAATCAAAAAATTAAAAACAAAAAATTAAAATAATTTGTTTGATTTTAATTGGAAAGATTTGAAAAAATTAAAGACTTTTGTCACATGTATAGTACTAGAACTTATTATTATTACGGAAAACTATCAGCTTATTATTGCGTTTATACTAATTACCATTGCTTTTTTTGAAAGTTTTACCAGTCACTTTTGAATTATTGAAAGTGAATTATCAATTTTGTATTGCTATTTTAAGTTTTTCTAGTGCGAATTGTTATTTTTTTGTTGGCACAGTGTTTAATTATGTAGTGGCAATTTTGTGAATTTCCATTGCTAAATGTTCATTAATTAGTGCCAGTATATATTTTAGTCGATTTTTTTAAAATATTTCGCTACTGCTGACTCACCACTTTTAATGTCAGTGTCCTGCAGTACTTGAAACACATTATTGTGTCACAGTACAATGGTAAACTTTATCTTGTCCTATGGAAAAAGAGTCATTATGTTTCCTTTAAGATGTTATGTTTTATCCACAGCAAACAACACAACACAGCAAAGTTATTTTACAACAACCAAATTTAGGTTAATTGGTGGTGCAGTAAGGGGTAAGTGTGCCACCATAAGCATTTTATTTTCTAATTATCGTATAATTTTCACTATTTTATTTGTACGGATACACCGATTAAAATTCTATGCGCATTAATGCCGAAATTAAATTTTTAACAAACATTAAATTCATAATTCATGATTTAACAAACATTAAATAAATCCTTAGTTTCTTAGTTTCTTATCCTTAGTTTTAATTTTTTACGCTAATTTGATGTTCGACCTAAAATAAGTTATAAAAATATTAGATAACAGATAATTCTGCATTAAACTATAACCAAATGTATCTATAGTATATCATCTGATCGGTTAATTTATATATTGCAGTAAAATTCCTGGTGGTACCCTAGCCCTAACTTCACTATGTCTTACCAATTTCAGAAGAACAGAAAGAGCAATGCTTGATTACGTGAGCATTCTTGGCGTTTCCAATGATACTGGTCTTCCTCGCTCCTTCCTTGAAGTATGCGGGCAGTGTTATCCAATATCACATCCACATTTTTTTGAGTTTCTTGTGCTTATTCGGAAATTTTACTCAGTATCAGTATAAGATCAGCAGTTTCTCTTCTCCAAATAGTGCAAAAGAACATCGACTGCTGATGTGCGTTGGATAGTACCACTTTTTTATTTTAATGTTTGATAAATAAAGCTTCTCAGTTATTTCCGTAGCCGCACCTGACAAACTTCGCAAATTATTCTTTTTCAGTTGTGCCACACACACTTTTTTACGATTTTCTTCATGAGTACAGAATACCATATTTTTGACAAAGGCAAACAATAGCTGACAGTGGTAAACCTATGAACGTACACCAGTCTACTGAACAAATTACTACTAGTTTGCATTGCCGTGCAGAGCAACTATGGCAACAGGGTCAACATAAAACTTATATGATCGTTCTCAAGTCAGCATGCAGAGTGTTCAATCTCTGTTTGCACTGCGTAATCCATTTCATGTTGTAGGCCCTTGCTAGTTGAAAAAATTTATAAAAGTCGCACAAATATTATCGTGTATGATTTGTTTATGTTGTATGCTCAAATGAAAGGGGAAAGCCTACACGGAAACAAACTCGCTCCCAAAATTTGGCAAAAACGACTCATGATATCATGAGCCTAGTGTATTTTCACTTTATGAAAATACACCATGAATTGGGCTCATGATATCATGATTCATGCTCGCGTAACGCACTCGAAGCGTTGCGAATTATACTGTTGATGCTCCACAAATCATGATTTGAATTCTGAAAATCATTACCTTGGCTCATGATAGTGGATGCGCATAGTTTATGATTTCTGGTTTTTTTTTTCCCAGGACCATGAATCCAAATCATGAATAATGAAAGCGGTTGCGCAAAATTAAAATATAATGTTGCACATGAAAGTATTTTTTGGATTTTCTTCAGAGAGAAATTTATTTATGTTTTTATTTTAATTATATTATAATTCAAGGACTGAATAAACATCTATAGTAGTTTGCAGTGCGGAATATACTGCAGATTCAGCACATCTTCTTCTTTTTTTAGCATTTCAAGCTTATTGCTTTCACAACAAGCTTATTGCTTGCTCTCAACTCAGTGTTCTAAATGCACTTCCACAATTATTATTAGGTGCGCAACAAAGTTCTCGCTGTTTTTTGGTGAAAAAGGAACTTTATTTTGAAAACAAAGGTTACAAACGAATTATTCAAAGTATTGCCCATCACTAGCTACGACTTTTTCTCATCTTTCTGGTAGAACGTGAGTACCATTTCGATAGAACTGTTCGTCTTTTGATGCTATCCAAGAATCAAGCCATTTTGAGATGTCATCATATGAGTGGAATTGCTGACCAGTGAGACCATGTGCCATCGAACGGAACAAGTAATAATCGGACGGTGCAATATCAGGAGAATATGGCGGGTGGGGTAGGACTTCCCATTTTCACGGGTTTCGCAACGTGAGGTCGAGCGTTGTCATGCTGAAGAATCACTTTTTCGTGTCTGTGCTCGTATTGTGGCCGTTTTTCGTGCAGTGCTCGGCTCAATCGCATCAATTGAGTTCGTTAATGGTTTCGTTTGGTTTCAACAGCTCATAATAAATAACACCAAATGGCCAAAAGATAACTTGGGTGACGGAGGGATGGAGAGCGGGGCCCCGAATGTTTCGTTTTGGGGTGTGACTTTTGGCCGGAAGGGGGGAAAACTTTCTTTTTTGGCGGGGGGGGTGGTGAAAAGTATGGGTGGGGGTTGTTGTTGGGGGGGGGGGGACAAGTTTGGGGGGCGGGCCTGGGTTGGGGTTTTGGGGCAAAGGTTTTGGGGAAAAAGGGTTTGAATTTGTGGGGTCAATGCTTGGCATGCTCCTCAGTGTGAAATGGGAGACACAGTTTCTGACACATGCTCTCAGATTTTCATGGAGAGAGCTGTGCTCGCAATGCGTATTTTTCTACACTCTCACTCTGTGCATTTCTTGTTTTATGGAGTGATCACACACAGACGCCCAAGCACATATAGTAAAAGAGAAGAGAGAATTGACACTCACCCTTCGATGCCCTGCGCGCAGAACTGAGCGCACATTAATGTATGCACAGGACTGTGAACGCAGGACTGTGTACTCAGTGAAGTGCGTTAAGTATATTTGCACAGCCCAGTAAGAGAAGCAAGTCACCAGTACCTTACGGCAGTACTGATACGATGTACCTACACTTGGAAATGCAAGCTCCCGATTGAAGATTCAGAGTAAAATGAATCAATCTCTCACATGGTAACCACACCGGAGACTGAAATAGGCAGCTTTATTCCAACGAGAATTAATGTTACTCAAATGTGTATGGTGGCATATTATTTGTTTTTGTTGTATTATTTGTTTTTGTTGTGAGAAACATTGTTGTGTTGAATATTTTGTGTAGTAGGCAGTGGCGTTGTGTATAAGACACGACCATATGGTAGCATAAGGATGACGTGGATTAAAGGAAATTGCCTGGATACTAATTCATTCAACCAATTTAATGATTGATCATCAAGCAATTCATACTTACCTTGAAATAATAGCTACCCATAGCTACCCATATTATACAACAATGCCTCTGTGAATTTGCTTGTGATATTATGCAAGGTTTAAAAAATGATTAAAGGGGTATAAGTTTGATATTTGATCACGCATCGTTTACTTCTTACAATATAAAAAAAACAAGAGAAATATCAGCAAAAATATAAGAAAATGGTGGTTGGAAAGAAAATTATGGCTGGAAGCTATGTTTGCAAGAGAAAAAAATTAAATTATACAAAGTTAGTTATTAACAACTTGAGTATCGCATTTTAAATCGTACTGAAAGTATACAGTTTCCAAAATATCATTATTCGCTTTCACAAAAAGTATTTGCTCCAATGGTAGTGCACCAAGCCTCATTCTAGGTTTTGTGAGTATTTGTCCCAATCCGTTAAAACAACGCTCAACGGAAACTTGAGTGCACGGCAATTGCAGAGCAGTTAAAGCCAATCCTGACAACTCGTTATCTTCTCGCTTTTTCTTTTCCCAAAAATCAATCACGTCAGCGCTTAGTGGTAGATATGTTTCCAAAGGAACTCTCCTAATACGTTTTTCCATGTCATTTGAATCTGTTGGTTTGGAATGACGGCTCGCTGTCAAAAGTCTCTCCACTCGATTCAAGTTTGTAGCACCCTTAGATGTTGATGGTGTTGCATCCTCAGTGGTATCAGAAACACCCTGTACTTTACGGAAATATATCCATGTTGTTAAGAGATGTTTCTAGCAAAAAATAAATTAAAACTCAGTTGGTTAAATAAAAGTTTCTCGAAAAAAGTCTTTTGTTTTTATCACACAAAAAACATTTGAAATTTAAAATTGAGCATCGTCTAGGTAATTTAATGCTTGATCCACTTAGTATTTGGCTGCCTTCTTTTAATTACTGCGATGCTTTTAGAAGCCAATGACAGCGCAGTGATCCGGAAGACTTGCGGTTTCATCACTATACTCACTTTCAAAAGTTATCAGAGATGAAACGCAAGGGATTGGAACACCTGGGAGCAATATCTGACAAAAAAACAGCGGATGCGTTTTGAAGAAAGATGAAGTATGTTGATGACTTTGAATAGTTCCCGAGCAAAAGTTTTACCTTGCCAAGTCTGATGCTTCAGGTAGATTAAAATTTGTTCATGCAGGCAAATCCTGATCAATATAAGCGTCTATAGCAGTATACCGTTATAAAAATAAAAAGAGGGATTAGTGAATTCTATTTCATTGCAGTACCGTTAGCTTATGTTTAACAGATATGCCTATTTTGTCTAAAATTAGATTCTTCAGTGTATTGTACTAATACTCAATTGTAGAGCATTAGTAAAAGATACTAGAAGCCTGCTGATAAAAGACGAAATACGCGTATCTGTCAGAGATAAGCAAACTGTAGCGGAACTAGACGGAATTTACTAATCTTTCCCTTTATCTTCACCAGGCAGACCCGTTTGCTCGCAAATTAATGATATGGCAAGGCATCGAAAGTTATGGATAAAATATATGGTTTTCATCTCTGGATCCACTATGAATGGGAATGTCTTTAGAAGGAAAGTTACTATTCATGCCCCGCACCACGATCCGGTGAAGTTCTAGCCTGACCAAGCCTCCGTCCAGTAAAGCCGGGATGTCATGGAATTATACTTTCAGAATTATATTAACGTTTTTGAAAAAATACTCTCAAACCTTGTCCACATTTCTATCATTTCAAAAATTATTGGTCAATTATTAAAAGTTGACTGAAGAAGTCGTATCTGAATTCATCCGAAATGTTTATGCTGTTTCCTTGAAGTTCAATAAATTTCCTGCAGAATAAAATCTTAACCGCTATTTTATGTACTGTTTTGATGAAATGTCTCATTTTGCGTGGCCAAACGCGAAGTGGATCATGCTTTTTTTTATATTTTTTTTTTTTATATTCGTTTATTTTCCGTCGGCCTATTTCCTCACGTTGTGACAATCACCGACGCCAGGAAGACGACTCCACCACCTGGACCCTACATATCGAACCCATCAACACATGGGCCGGGACCAACGGCTTTACTTCCCTTCCGAAGGAAGACGTGATCAGAGATTTTTCGTCTCAGAACATGTGGATCATGCTATTTACCAAGCTATATTACTTATAATATCAGCTAATTTTGGTTTCAAGCTTATTTTGGAAAATGAAAAACTTACAATAGCAACTTCCTTGTTGTCTGCCGATAGAAGAGGTGGATCAAAGTCATGCAGGCGTGGGTCTACAAATAGCGCTGCCAGAAATGCTGCGTTATCGAACCATAAGTTTTGTCTATTCTTCAACGCGCTGAGAAGCTGATTTGCTAATGAATCGTTTAGCTCTTCTAACTCCAAGCAGCATTCTTTCCAGTAAAGGAACATAGAACCACATATCAAGTCTTCTTTCTGGATCCTTTTTGTAAGAAAGTACAGAGGCTTTGTTACTGTAACAAATCGCTCGACCATATGCCAAAACTTCTCGTGGTATTCTTTTTGGAGGTCCTCTGATAGCAGCGATAGGATGAATGTCTTTTCTTCGGCTATGCGCTGCACCATAACGTGAGCTGAATTCCACCTTGTCTCTCCGTCAAGTATTGGAAGATTTTTTGTCTTATCAACCTTGAAGGAGTTAATATATGGTTGCGTTCTAAGAACTTTAACTAATTTCCGTACTTTTGTCAAGAAACTTGCAACTGACTTCTTCTTCAAAACATCATAAACGGATAGTTGAATATCATGAGCAGCGCATTTGACACCAACAAGATGAGCCTCCCTTACAACCGGGAGATCATCGTCGATGTTAAATTCTGGTTGATCTTCGGAAAAGTCGATAAGCTCTGCTTCGTTGTTGGTGTTGTTGTTGTCGTCGTTTGGATTATCATCGGCCCTGTAAAACATTTCAACAAAATATCCATGGCTGTAAGTCATATAGGTCTATCTTTTTCTCAATAATTTCTTAATATAATCGATAAATAATTTCAAAACTGTCTTTAGTAACAATATTAATGCGGAGCTGGATCGGAGAATAATTGGTAATAAAAATGACTTTTTACTATCATATCAACCAAACCAGTATTATAGGTTGAAAGAATATGATTTGGCCATAGCTGATATATTGACAGTTTTTCAAAATAATAATGCATTAGAAGATTTTTGAAAAAAAAATTATATCATAGAAGCATTAAAAAAAACTTGACAAGGGTCAGACCAAACTATAAGAGGATTAATCTCTTATAGTTTGGTCTGACCCTTGTTGTCGAATTTATTAAGGTACCCGGACCATAGAAGAAAGTGATTTGAGGTGTCACATGAAGAGTTCAACGTGCTAGACGCCAACACAAATTTACCGGAACGTGTTTCTATCTCTGGAGCCGATTGATTAATTCCAAAAACATTCAATAGCGTTCAACGGTTACACTTCAATATCGTTCATTTGAAGTCTGTTACATATAAGTTGGTAGAGTAGTTACTAAAAAACACATTACTTTAAAGCATCAACACACACACGCACACACAACACACACACACACACACGCGCGCCCGTGTTGAAACTTTTTTAAAAAAAACTTGTTAGAGATGTGACTGATTAATCTAAGAAAAAATGGTTGGTCTTTAAATGTTTTTCAAGGAAACCCTACATACAAGGAAAACCTACAGGTGACCTACATATGATATGTCAGTGCGATAGGAGACAAGAAGCTTGTTCAAAAGTGTATGAAATTGGTATGGAATAAATTTATGAGAAAGGAGAAAGAGATCAGTAAATTTATAAAAACTTTTTTAAATATTACTCTAGAGATGTGACACTTACATTGAAATATTCGATACCGTTACTTCATCATCGACATCGGTTTCGATTTCCGATTCACTTTCGGATTTATTTTCGCTGCTCGCTTCTCCTGACGAAAATTCTAATTGCTGTTTTTCTCTCATTAACCGAGCGGTTTTGAGAAAATTAGTGCCATTGTCGGTCGTGATAGAGTAAACTTGCTCAATTTTAATTTTAAAATGGTCCAACACTTTCAAAATTTCCACCAATAAATTTTCCGCGGTGTTTCTTCCAACTCTTTCAACCATTGCAAGGGTTACCACCACGATTTTCCCGTTTTCAATGAACTGCACATTTATTCCTAAAACGCATCGTCCTTTACGCGATGCAGAGTCGGCTTTCACGCAAAGCATTTTTCCGCGAATTTTATGCATGATTTGATTTTCAATTTTAAGTACAACTTCGCCCAAACGAGCCACAACGTTCCGCCGGTTTATATGAGGAAGCTTTAATGCATCCTCGATCGGATGTAAAATACGATTAACACACTTCTTTGAAAAAAAGTTTAATGATATATTGCCTTCCGTTATCCACTGCACCATCGACGTGACAAAAACATTTCGGTCTAACTCGACCCACACTTTACTAGTTTTTTTCGGTCCATTCGCGACCACAGTTTCCAAATCGTTTGCCAAAAGACCGTGTTCATTCGCTTGCTGTTTGTGTCTCAGAATAAGGTGTCTGGACAAATTGTATGGTGTAGTACACGTTAAAGGTTTGCCAGAAGGGCCACAAAGAGTACATATGGAAACTATAGATTCGTTTCCGAAATTGTCTTTTACTTTTTTCTTGGAAAACAATTTTTCCAGAACAGCACTTCGATTTCTTTTCTCCGCCATGGCTACGCAAACGAAAAACACAACTAATGCAACCTTACAAAAGCTACGCTCAACTGAGTACTGGCCAGAGTACAGAAACTGCGCGCAGAAGCTGCGCGCAGAAATATGTGCGCAGACTATCATCTCTGAACTGAGTAAATAAGCATTCACTTTTCTCTCGCTCGCACGGGTGTGGATGTTCGATTTCTCTTCACATTTAAACTACTCACTCGATCTAGAAACACTCTCACACTCTTACCCTTTGGCAGGTTCTGAGCGAGAAAGACTGCACGGGTATAATTTTAGGAAGGTATTGGTGTCTGCGTTTATGCTCATTTTCTGCTCGAGATGTGACACAGAAATGAAAACTGTGTGCGCGATGCCAAGCATGCAAGGAAGGTGTTGAACGTAATCAACCGTTGACCGATCCTTTTAATCCGCAATTTAGCCAAGTAGGCGGAGGTTTACATATTGTTTGTTGAAAGTACGATTAATCGACAGGAACGACAAACAAAACACCGTACTCAAAATCCCCGCCAGGATGCTGTACCGAAAGTGGCTGACGAAACCGAGTTGCGTCGTGAGACTTACATTAGGGAAATTGCCGAGGCAGGACTTTTACGTTGCCACATCACAGTTGGCCGTTCCTGAGGAGGTGAAAAAGAAGAAGGTGGACAAATTCAACAAAAAGTTCTTGGTTTGGCAGGCCATCTGTGGGTGTGGAGAGATGAGCCCATTACGACGGGTACCATTCATGGGCAAATCTACCGAGACGAGTGCCTCTAGAGTTGCTGCCTTTCCTGCGATCTTACGGAGGTGAGACTCAGTTTTAACCGGATTTGGCATCTTGCCACTACGCGTGGCTGGTGTTAGACTGGTACAGAGATAACAATGTTGTTTTTGTACCAAAAGACTTCAACCCACCGTACTCGCCGGGACGTCGGCCGGTTCAGAAGTTTTGGGCCACCATGAAGACCAAACTTCGTAAAACACCTAAAATATTAGAGAACGAGCTGAATTTGCAGAAACAGAGAGTTAAAATTTCAAAAGAAGTCGGCCCCACCATTGTCCAAAACCTCATAAGTAGAGTCAAGGGCAAAGTACGGGCCTAATAATAACGTTTTATTTCCTGAAAGTATGGAGCAAATACGACTAAAAATGAATATTTGGCGACAATTTTTGTGTCTTATTTTATTCGAGTAGTCCTAAATCAAGTAAATTTCCTAGTCCTAGCAGTCCTAAATAAAGTTAAAGTCCTTAAGTAAATTTGAATAATTTTTTTTTCTTCAAAAATATCAGATCATTCTATAGGACGTCTTTTCAAAATACATTGACATTTCACAGATAGCTTTTTGAGTAATCAAAGGGTCTTGTTTGATGATATTTGAAATAAATGGATTTTCTAATCATAATACGACCAACCAAAAATATGCTGCTACTGTAATAAGCGCAAGTAACTCCTCTATGGCAATAGTAGTGATTTTGAAAATAGTAGACGAAGTTCAGAAGTGTCATTTGAAAGTAAATGAAATGCTGGAGTGCTGAAAAATAAATTGGAGCCTTTCATGCTTGTATTGTTGCTCCATGGTCTTCAAAAATGAAAAATACCTAATTAAATAAGTTGATACGCAATGATAATTGAACGAGAATGGAAAATATACAATGTGATTTCGAGGTACAAGATCTCAAGTCACACCCTCTTACTTGGCTATCGTCAACATTGCCAGGCAACGTCAACCAGCGTCATTATGTTTCATCTGGCAGTCATTTGTAACTCTAAGTCATATGACTCGTGGAGGCGTGTGTTAGAAAGTTGTGAGAACCGGAGCTCACCATGTGAATCCAGTGATTTTTTTAAATACGCTTTAAAGCCTCTTTGGACCGATTTGAACGTACAGTATGGATGCTGTTGACGCCACTAACAAAGTCTGATAGTTGTTTTTCATTTTGAAAACAAGTTTTGATTATATTTGATAGTAGATTCGTACCAAATTTAATAACAGTAAGGATGCTACTAGGGCCACACACACTGTGTGATAGTGATTCACTTCATTGGACTATTTAAACTATGCTTAATATACGCCTTTAATCAATTGCAATCAACAGTAAAAACACAGTTCGAACTAATCTTGAAATTTTTTACGGTATACAATGCACATATTTGTTATGCTAGATTTGGCATGAATTTTCACGGTATTTCAGGTAAATTTTAGTAGATTATCGCCTAAATCAGGTCTGTATGAAGCAAACTATTTCGATATTTCTGTTTACTTTGGCTTGAAACCAAGCGAGCGGAAGTTTTACGCATCTGTTGAAATTCATCATTTTTTTCTGTGTATGCTGTTGGGGCTTTTCATAACTTCACCATTAATTAGCTGCAAACTTGAGACTTAACAATGGCGATCGGGAAGCTCGGAGAAACTTAAAACGTCCCCTGCACCGGTTGGCATAGTAAGGCGCCCTGGTACTCAACAGATTCTTTTTTGGAATAAGATTCGGTTAGACCCCTAAAGCCATCATTCATTGGCACGGTCACTTAACCGAGGTCATTTAGCACCGTGAATTAGTAACCTGTGTGATTGACTTCTACCACCGGAACAGGTGTTCCGTAGAGCTATTTTTAGTAGATCTTAACAGTTACTGCTGACTTCTCTAGGCTATTCAGTTAAAGAAAATAATAAGCTTTAATTAACTTTTAAAAGGATCGATCATTCCTTAAAACCATATTGTTTATGCGTCAACATAAACTTCAAATACACCAAAATGTTGTTATTTCATTTATGAACCATACATACAAATATTTATAAAGCTGCTATCAATCTTGCAAAGGACAGATGTTCTGATTTTTTCTGCAATTTAAAAAGCACCATTGCCAAATACCGGTATTTAATCAGTAGAATGCCCAAATATGAATTATTACATTCAACATTTCAGGCCTAAAATAATTAGTTAGTTTGAAACGCGTGACTGCAGTAGAAGCTAATATTACGGCGATAACCATATCAGAACTTTTGGTACTTTCGTTTCATGGTGGAATCCGACGGTATAATGAAGATTGTCAGACTTTTTTCACATTATCTATCTTTGAAATGATTTATTGATTTAGCTTGGACGAAAATCCTCGGAATCACGTAGGTTTTTAAATTTGTTTCTTTCGTCATAAATCAAGTGGTTTTTGATACCCTGTATTCTCAACTAAGTGATTAACATAGTGCAAAAAATACTTGTCATGTCGTTCCTTATTCAATTTCCAATTAATGTGTTCCATAGTTTGTTTAGTATTTTCCACATGCTTGAAGTAAAATGACTTTTTTAACGTTATAGTTATTTTAAGAAGACGTGGATACTACAAACGAATAATCTACACAAACTGTTCGAAGGACGAAGAAGACATGATAAGTTTGTTCTACACAGTTGCAACATGTTCAAGGCTATCCTTGATGACGTACCATTGATATTGTGTATTAGAAACTATAAATCACGGCCATATTTTCTACTGTATTAGGCAAAATAATACATGGTGTAATAATATCATGGTGCATGGTGAGTGGAGCCATTTGTCCTACTCGATTTGTTGGCTGTCTTTTTTTTTCAGTTCATTTATTTGTACAGGGTCAATCGATTTAACTTTACAGAGCCAAGTTTACATATTTATATACATCAATTATCTTAAACCTACACACTACCAAAATGCCATGTAAATTTCTGTCCTCTGAGACCGACACATGCAAGCGTCCTTTAGCACATAAGAATGAGTTGAAAGAGATGAGAAAATAAATTCAATCTAACACATCTTTCATCGAATTGCGTATGTGTCAGTTTAAGGGGACATAATTTTACACGAAATCTTTGTTAACATTCCCCGACTTTTTACAAACATGAATTACGTCTCGTGTAAAATTCATAATTTCTAAGTGTGTAACGTTAAGGGGATAGGACCGATTACTCGCGGCCGTCTCGAGGTTAATAGGAATAACAACTGAAAGGATGGGAAAGTGGGCTGGAATTTGAAGTGTGGTTTATATAACACATTTTTTTTTTAATTCTAAATTGTCTAAAAAACTTAAAACTATACAACTTTTGGCTTCTTTTGACTTGAACATTTTTGAGAAAGATAAAAAACACACAAACACAGATAAAAAAAGAAGAAGAAAACTTAAAGTAAACATACAGGTTAAACTACAATCTAAGGCTAATGTTAGTCAAAAACACATAAATAAGTTCCATAAACTCCAGGTCACGCAGAGCCAAAATATCTCGAACTGGTACATTGGGTTGTCTACCTCGAGCCCGAAGGGAATCATAAAGCTCAGATCTGACTCCACGATGCTCAGCACATGACCAAATAATGTTTCCTGATAGCCTTGTCCACAATCACAGAGATTGCTGTCACTCAGCCCAACACGGTATAAATGAGCGTTCAAAGAATAATGATTGAACATGAGGCGAGACATCACACGAATGAAGTCTCGACCCACATCCATACCCCAAAACCATGATTTCTTCGACACTTTTGGGATGATAGAATGTTGCCATCGCCCCAAATCTCTATTTATAGTGCCAACTAACGAGTGACCGTTGACGAAAAATAGCAAAAAATTCGTTGAATGCGATTTGTCGATCATAAATATCGCCTTCCATAGCGCCCACCTTTGCAAGCGAGTCCGCTTTCTCATTGCCCAGAAATGTTGTTGGCTGTCTGGTATCGAAAATCAGTTTAAATAGCTAACACAAAGCCCAGAAATTGAGTGTGATGGATGATACAATTCACCGTTTTTCCACCTGTAGCAATACTTACGGATTATGACGTTTCGTGTTGTGACTTTTAATCTGCAGTATTCAATTTTTGCATTATGATTATATACAGTGTTTTAATAAAAAAAAAGATCGTAGATCGTGTTTTGTAAACTTGTTGTTTTTTGCGTTCATTATTTGTTCCAGAAAAGTTGAATAATATGTTACTGCTGTTCGATTCTGGGAAACTAAATGGTCCGAGTTTGTGTTAGTCTAAGCCAACAAGCTTAACGGTTGTTCCAGCTTGTAGCGACGATTATAGAACTACGGGATGCCATCCCTCAGTTTGCAACTCTAGGCAGCTGTCAACATACAGGTGAACTCGTGCCATTTTATTTGGTTGTACCATTTTAACAGAGTGCCGAACGTGAATATCTTATGAACGAATGTATATTTTTTGTTTTTCATCTCCCGAAGATACTCAGCGGTATGAACTCAATTGAGTTCTTGTTGAGGACTCTAGTTAGTTATGACTTTGAAACCAGTTTTTCGGCCTTTTTGTGAAAAAAAAAGCCTAATGTACATTATCCTTACAAAATTCTACACAACACCGCAAATTTAAGGGGTGCACAGAAACAAAAGCGTTCTCAGAAATGAAAACTAACCGTGAACTAGTTCACATTTTCAGTATATTTGTATGATATGTACTACCACCCATTGTAGCACGGAAACTAAGTGCGACAGCAATGAGCTTTCCTCTCTGTTAGACTTGATCAAGCTTAAATAACCACTGATTATCCTAATCATGCCATTGTATGAAGGGCCAAAAAGGGGTTGGGTGGATCGATATGCAACATCACTTATCTGTTTCCACAGGGATATAAAGAATCTCCTTCCAACAACAAGATTGAAAAATTGGTCAAAAGAGCAAGCTATCAAACATGAGGATGCCCCAATGGGCGGGGAGAAGAGCCCACCCTCTATTCACAAACTGTTAGCAATAGGGAGTTGGCATTCCCACTCTCCCCATCCAGAGTGCTTCAATCGGGTGCCCTGATGGTCCCTCCGATGAAATATTTATATAATGGTGTATATATTTATGTAAATGAAAAATACTACAAGCATTCATATCTATAATATATGATCTTCATTCGGTTGATCCTGAAATGCAAGAAATGTTGTAAAATGTTAAAGTGTAGAGTTCTGTGGTTCGCGCTTAAGCAAGAAATGTTGTAAAATGTTAAAGTGTAGAGTTCTGTGGTTCGCGCTTTTTCGTTCGTTTTCAGCGATAGCAGCATTTCACCAATATCTTGATTTGAGGTATCCTGAAAAAGTTTATTAAATCTATTGAAATTTTACAAAACTAACATTTATACATTTTAATTTACTGTTACCATGGTCACTATTTGCTACTTTATGCTGATTTTATAACAGCAATCCGCTTTTTTCGCTGACCTAATAGTTATTGCTACCGAGTTAGGAAAGGAAACGTTCAACTGGAGGGTAGTTAAAGATAAACGGGCAAAAAAAAACAATAAATAATGTTAAAATCATCTATGAAGTAAAAACAATATTACCAAATATAATGTATATTGTAAGTTATGATGAAGTAATGACAAAGATAGAAATGTAAAATCAAACACTAGCCAAATGGCACACAGCGCTGCGAGAATCAGATCAGCTCAGAATTGGTAAAAAGTCCATTTGCAAACCGGAAATGAAAAATACATTCAGCAATAAGTGCAAAAGCCTACCACAGATTCCGTAATTTGCAAAAGCCTACCACAGTTGTAATTTTCTACGTTATACACTGGACATAGGTATATGGAATGCTAGATGTCATAAATTGAAGGTATACTTCGTGTTTAAGCCAGATAGCGCCTAAATCAGGTTTGTTGTATGAAAATGTGAAGGTCATGATATGATGGAAATAATACGATGTTGTAAAGATATACTACACAATGTACATATAATAAGTAAATGCCGCTATTTGCCTCTTCCGCTGCGATGTTAGATAATTGAAACTCTAAAATAGCGAAAATTCCAACGTGATATAATGAAATAAAGTTGATCACCTGGAAGCCTTGCAAAATAGCAAAACCTAACTGCCTAAAAACGGAAACTCAATTAATCCAAAACGAAAAAAATTAAAAATAAATGACAGGAAATTCTTTGATACATCTTCTTTATGTCTGTAAAATAGAAAATGTAGGATTATAAACAATGTTAGTTTTTGAATTAATTATTTTGGACGAAGATTTTTTTTTTGCAGAATTTGTCGTATTCCTCTCTCTAAAAAAATGCAATAAACCATCCTATCTTTTCAAATACATAAAGTGAGTTAGGTGGGCCAAAACTTTCAACGATGCAAATGCGAAGCTGAAAATAGCATAAAAAATATTGTGAAGGGATGTTATAATATAAAATGATAATAACAATTATATTTGTAATGCCTGCATGTTTGCTGATCCTGCTGCAATTGTAAATGGACTTGCATTATCATAGTCACGGGGGAAAAAACAATTCTAAATTATTATACAATACTTGGGAATTTCATGGATGATCTGAAATTATATACTGTATAAAGAATACTTCCATTTTTCGTGGTAGGGTAAGATTTCAGCATGCTTCTTTACCGGGGTCACGCTGCTTACGTCGCCTTGGTGCGGCTACCACCTAATGTATAGTTGACGCGATACAGCGTTTCTTACTCAACCGCTGGATGCCAGGACAGACGCTGTTTGAGCCGCACCTCCTTGGTTGACAGACGCTCGGCACGCACCTCCTCAATCTAGCTGAAGTCAGAAGGACAACAGTGCCCAGGCTGCACTACCAGCTAAGTACGCAACCCTTAGCTGGCGGTCTTTGTCATCTCTTGACCCGTGGAAGCATGAGGTAGGAACTTGTGAGGACCATAGCTATGTTGCCGGGAAGCACGCTCCATCCCAGGTGTCCACTCACCATTTTGCAGCCCAGTTCACATTTTCAGTATATTTACCTAAAAACGTGAACTAGTTCCCAATTACGTGATTCAGTTCACGGTGTATTATTTGCTTGATAACGAATTAATGAGTGCCGTTCACGGATCCAGGTTCAGATTTTTTCTGTGACGCAGTCTGGTGCCCGAAGCAGAGACACTAGTGTTTTTTTTTTGCGATGTAGCAGATCTTTTTTTTTCTTCTTTATTTTCCGTCGGCCTATTTTCTCACATGGTGACAATCTCCGACGCCAGGAAGACGACTCCACCACCTGGACCCTACCTAACGACTCATGAATATGAGCCGGGATCAACGGCTTTACTTCCCTTACGTGACCAGATTTTTTCACCTTAGAAAAACCACCGACGTCGACTGGGATTGAACCCAGACCCTCTGGGGTGCCAAGTAGTAGTCACGCTTACCACTACACCACCGACGCCGGCAGTAGCAGATCTTTTGCTGGTGATGAGGAAATCCTTATGGATTAACCTAACACAGAGGTCTGCACTTGGTCATCGTGCACTGTGTCAGAGTGTGGTAGAGTCGACCTTGAGAAAAGGCCGACTTCTGATCCCACTGAAACCCGTACCCTTGTTGTACCATCAATCAGAACCCCCCGGGACTGCCCTTTGGTATTACTTCATGGGGGGTCTTGGCCATTGGGTCACTAAAGAGCCGTTTAGCTTCTACTCATTGCCTGGGCGGAGGATTCCCCAGCAGTGGATGTTTTCTCGTAACCGAACCACTGTGAGCCATTTAGCTCCCACGTACTAATGCAATCAACTTGAGTAGTCGTCGACTGCGGAACTACCATACAACGATGGAGAGTTACCCTACGTTGGAACATCCCCCAAGACTGCTATTTGGCCAATGACTCCGCTCTCATCAGCTTTCGAACTCCTCTGATATTTCTCCGCTGATAGCACTCATGTCCTCCACGAGAGTGATGCCAATCGGGATCATTCCGGCAACGACGCATACTGCCTCCGATGAAATAGTTCTGTACGCGCTCACGACTCGCATGGCCTGAACGTACTGTACAACTTCGACCGGTTTCGCTTGTTTCCCAGCACTGCGGCTCAGGCTGGACCTCCGTATCTCAGTATCGAGGATGATACACTAGCTTACTACTTGTAGGTCCATAGCTATTTGGCATGGTTTTGACCACCGCATTGATGGCTTTTACCGACTTCCCACAGGCATTATCTTCGTGGCTGTTGAAAATTAGCCGGTTGTCGAGCATCACACCCAGATATTTCAGCACGCGCTTCGAGGCGATGACGATTTCTGCTCGGTGCACCGCTTACCAGTTGCACTTTGCAAATCAATTTTTGGGCCATTTCGCTCAATTTCCTTTGGTCTTTTGACGTAGGACTACGTCTTTGTTTTTAATACAGGGGTACACGTTGCGAGTACAAAAATTTGGAGCGTCACGAAATATGCTTAGGTTTTGAACGTTAATAAATAATTCATTTCATGACCGATTTTCAAAATTTTTGCACCAATCTATCTGGAATATTTCTACGCATCAATTTTAAAATTTAAATTAATTGATTTTCAAAATAAAGCTATTGAAAATAACGTAAATAAAAGGTGATGTCTTATAATGTCAATTTTTCAGAGTAGATTCACCAAATGCACAGTATAATCCTAGCACAGACTTCATATTCAAGTAAGGAACGTCTTCTAGGCAGTCATAAATGTTATATAACGGATACACCTTCGCATTTTGATTCAGTCTTACGGCAGTCGTGAAGCTGTGCATAAATCTGCTGAAGGAACGCAGTTGGCAGCAACAAGCACCCTGGAGGGTGCACTGACGAACAATAGCTGCCGTCTACCTCGCTACGGAAGCCTACGAGTTGGCGGGATAAAGCCGCTCGTGACAACGAGACAAGAATCATCCCACGTCACCTGCAGATGGCCACCCGCAATGACGAGGAGTTGAACCAAGAAGACCAAGAAGAAAACCTAAGTTAAATCGCGAACCATGTTTGTCCCCCGTCAAGTAAATCCGTCCTTATCAGGACGACCAAATCAGTTTGCCAATTAAAGAGTTTGGTTGAATGTTTCTCTTGTGCTGATTGAAATTTTAATTACCACGCCCGGGCTGAACATAGCATGCATTAAACACCGCATCCCGGAGTAAATGACAAGCACGTTGAACAACCAACAAACGAAATTCTAGAACGGATAATTCGAGCAGAACTGCAACACGTCCGACCGACCATTTAGTAGAGTTCATTTTAGTTCCTAGTTGTGCATAGCGGATTAGTTGCTGATGATGGTACATAAGTACATAAGGTATATTTCTGTTAAGAAAATCATCCGTCTAGCGTGCAGTAATTAAAACTAATTATTGTGGCGCAATAACTGACTTTCGTCCCCTTTGGTGCAATTTGTATCACATTGCCTTCTTTGGTACCGCTTTCTTTCGTGCAAAAGCATCCGACGCCATTACATAACAACTTTTAGCAGTACATTTTGATACAGTCTTACGACAGTCGTTAAGTTGCGCAGTGACTGTAGGATCGCAGTTGGCGGCAGCTAGCACCATGGAGAGTGTACTGGCGAGCAGTCGTTGCTCGGAGCGGCGTTGATGCAGTTGGCTGTTGGTGCTGATGCTCCCGTCAACCTCGCTGCTGAAGCCTACGAGTTGGCGGGAACAAGCCACCCGTGACAAAGAGACAAAGACCCACGTCACCTGCAGATGGTCACCCGCAACGACGAGGTGATAAACCAGGAATACCAAGAAGAAAACTCAAGTTCAATCGCGAATCATGTTCCGTCAACTAAATCCGTCCTTTTTAGGGCGAACAGATCAGTTTGCCAACTAAAGAGTTTGGTTGAATTTTTATCTTGTGATGATGGAAATTTTAATTACCGCGCCTCAGCTGCAAATAGCATTGCTTGAAACGCCGCGTCGCGGAGTAAATGAACAAACAACGAACGAAATTATAACATGGATAATGTGAGCCGAACTGCAACACGTCCGACCGACCATTTAGTAGAGTACATTTTAGTTCCTAGTTGTGCATAGCGGGTTAGTTGCTGGTGATAGCAAGTAGTTAAGGCATATTTCTGTTAAGAAAATCATCCGTCTAGCGCGTAAGAATTAAAACTAATTATTGTGGCGCAATAATTGAAGTTCGTCCCCTGATGCAATTTGTATCACATTGCCTTCGTTGGTACCGCCTTCTTTTGTGCACTAGCATCCGACGCCTTTAGCTAACAGCTCTTAGCAGAATATTTTGATTCAGTCTTACGACAGTCGTTTAGCTGTGCAGTGGCTGTAGGCTTGCAGTTGGCTGCAGCAAGCACCCTGGAGGGTGCACTGCCGAGCAGTCGTTGCCCAGAGAGGCGTTGGTGCAGTTGGTTGTTGTTGCCGATGCTCCCGTCAACCTCGCTGCGAGAAACATGGCTGCTGAAGCCTACGATTTGGCGGGAAAAAGCCGCCCGTGACAACGAGACAAGAATCAACTATCCCACGTCACCTGCAGATGGTCACCCTCAACGACGAGTAGCTGAACCAAGAATACCAAGAAGAAAGCCCAAGTTCAATCGCGAACCATGTTTCTCCCCCGTCAAATAAATCCGTCCTTTTCAGGTCGACCCAATCAGTTTTCCAATTAAAGAGTTTGTTTGGTTAAAATTTTCTCTTGTGCTGTTTCAAATTAATTTCAATTACCGCGCCTAGGCTGAACATAGCATTCATTAAACGCCGCGTCCTGGAGTTAATGACAAAGAACCTTGAACAACCAACGAACGAACTTCTAGAACGGATAATTCGAACCGAACTGCGACACTTCAGACCGACCATGTGGTTGAGTTCGTTGTAGTTCCTAGTTGTGCATAGCGGATTAGTTGCAGGCGGTGGCAAGCAAATTAGAAATGTTTCGGTTAAGAAAATCGTCCGTCTAGCGTGTAATAATTAAAACTAATTATTGTGGCACAATAACTAAAGTTCGTCCCCTTTGATGCAATTTGTATCACATTGCCTTCGTTGGTACCGCCTTCTTCCGTGCACTAGCATCCGACGCCATTACCTAATAGCTCTTAGCAGAACATTTTGATTCAGTCTTACAACAGTCGTGGAGCTGTGCAGTGGCTGCAGGATTTGCTTCATTCATCCGCCATTATCGAAAATGTTACAGCAGCGCTTGAATGTGCCCGTTAAGTCGTCTGGTGCACTGCTTCTTAGCGATATGAGTCGCCGAGGCAAATTTCCGGTCGGATTGCAGTTCTCACTCGGTCGAATTCATCGTCTGCTCTGGAAGGGCAATACATCGAGCGCGTTGCCGCCGGTGCCCCCAGCTACCTCGCTGCAGTGATGTGTGCTAGTGACTGAAGTCCTCGAATTGGCAGGTAACGCCGCCGCGACAACAAGTAGACCAGAATCGTCCCACGTTATCTGCAGCAACGACGAAGAGCTGATGAAACTTCTTTCCGCTGTGACCATTTCACAAGCTGTTCTTTTCAGACCGTGAAGAAAACCTAAGTTTAATCGCGAACCATGTGTTCCCCGTCATGAATTAGAACCAGTCCTTTTCAGGACGAACAAATTAATTTACCCAATTGAAGAGTTTGTTTAATTGTAGTTTCTCTTGCGCTCATCAAAATTTTCAATACCATGCACCGGCTCAACGTGGCATTTGCTTCTTACGTCGCGTCCCGGAGTAAATGACCGAGCATGTTGGACAACCAACAAACGAAGCACTATTACAGCTGACCGACCATGTGTACACATATTGTAGTTTCTAGTTGTACATAGTGGATTAAGTAGACTAGTTGCTTAATTAAGGTTGCAGTGCGAACGCTTAGTGTATGGGAATTAGATTTGGAACGAAACCCATTTCAGCCACTCTTTAAACAATCAAGCGATCTAGATTGCACATTGCTGCGTAGTCCCACGTCACCTTTGCGCACAACCCCATTGGGCTGTACCTTGTAGTTTTTTAATAGGTTGTCAAAGGGAAAGGCCAAAAAATTGTTTTTGAATTTAGAAAAGAATGGTAAGGGGGGTTTGTGAAGAAAGGAGGGGTTTTTGTTTTTTATGTTTTTTTTTTGAAAAAAAAAAAAAGGGGTTTTAAATATAAGTTTGGTTTGCAAAAAATAAAATTTCTTTTCTTAGTATTTTTTTTTTATTAAATTTTTTGTTTAGATAAGGGCGTTTTGGCCAGGTGGAAATTTTGGGTTTTTTAAAATATTTAAAAGGTGGGGTGGGGGGGGGGCGTGTATATTTTTTTTTTTTGAATATTACGTCACATGCGAAATATGAATTGGCTTATAACCTGTACTTTTTCAAACTGAGGTTTTACTAGGTACCCTTCAGTACCCAAAGCTGAAAATTTCAGTAATACTAGTTCATAAGATAATCTTTCAAATACAATCTGTTTTAGACCCCACCAAGACCCACCCACCCTTTTTGAGGCGGTTGATTATGACGTCACACAGACACTTGAATAACCATGTATCAAAATGTAGTCACCAGAGAGCATTGCTATGTTCAACAATAATGTGTATTTTAATAATTCCTACAATTTCTTACAACATATTGAAATTGTCAAATTTGAACAAAGTACTAATTATTTTAAGAAACAGGTTTTAAGGTAGTGCTGAAAGAAAACCAATTATATCTCATTAACGTTTGGCTCTAGAAACTTAGTGTCTTCAGCAACTTTTCTTAAAATAAGTCGTTCTACAACTTTGTGTAAAACAATAACCCGTTATCTCGGAGCTGGGAAAAGTTAGAATTTGAAAGTGTACTTAAGCCCTTATGAAAGGTTAGGCGTGTTTTTTCAACAGATGCGGAATATCATTTTGAGCAGATCTTCTCAAGACACCTAGTCGATAAAATGATAACAAAAGGGTGAAAATGTTTTTGACCGTCTTTTTTCAGAATTGTGCCAATGTGCAGCGTCATCATGTTTCATCTGGCAGTTATTTGTAACTCTAAGTCATATGACTCGTGGAGGCGTGTGTTAGGAAGTTGTGAGAACCCGAGCTCACCATGTGAATCCAGTGATTTTTTTAATACGCTTTAAAGCCTCTTTGGACCGATTTGAACGTACAGTATGGATGCTGTTGACGCCACTAACAAAGTCTGATAGTTGTTTTTCGTTTTGAAAACAAGTTTTGATTATATTTGATAGTAGATTCGTACCAAATTTAATAACAGTAAGGATGCTATTAGGGCCACACACACACTGTGTGATAGTGATTCACTTCATTGGACTATTTAAACTATGGCTTAATATACGCCTTTAATCAATTGCAATCAACAGTAAAAACACAGTTCGAACTAATCTTGAAATTTTTTACGGTATACAATGCACATGTTTGTTATGCTAGATTTGGCATGAATTCACACGATATTTAATGT
This sequence comes from Aedes koreicus, assembly GCA_024533555.2. NCBI lineage: Eukaryota > Metazoa > Arthropoda > Insecta > Diptera > Culicidae > Aedes > Aedes koreicus. The sequence continues at coordinate 110,317 of JAHHFK020002276.1, forward strand.
AAATTTTAGTAGATTATCGCCTAAATCAGGTCTGTATGAAGCAAACTATTTCGATATTTCTGTTTACTTTGGCTTGAAACTAAGCGAGCGGAAGTTTTACGCATCTGTTGAAATTCATCATTTTTTTCTGTGTATGCTGTTGGAGTTTTTCATAACTTCACCATTAATTAGCTGCAAACTTGAGACTTAACAATGGCGATCGGGAAGCTCGGAGAAACTTAAAACGTCCCCTGCACCGGTTGGCATAGTAAGGCGCCCTGGTACTCAACAGACTCTTTTCGGAATAAGATTCGGTTAGACCCCCAAAGCCATCATGCATTGGCACGGTCACTTAACCGAGGTCATTTAGCACCGTGAATTAGTAACCTGTGTGATTGACTTCTACCACCGGAACAGGTGTTCCGTAGAGCTATTTTTAGTAGATCTTTACGGCTACTGCTGACACTACACTTTTCTCTAGGCTCTTCAGTTAAAGAAGATAATAAGCTTTAATTAACTTTTAAAAGGATCGATCATTCCTGAAAACCATATTGTTTATGCGTCAACATAAACTTCAAATACACCAAAATGTTGTTATTTCATTTATGAACCATACATACAAATATTTATAAAACTGCTATCAATCTTGCAAAGGACAGATGTTCTGATTTTTTCTGCAATTTAAAAACCACCATTGCCAAATACCGGTATTTAATCAGTAGAATGTCCAAATATGAATTATTACATTCAACATTTCAGGCCTAAATTAATTAGTTAGTTTGAAACGCGTGACTGCAGTAGAAGCTAATATTACGGCGATAACCATATCAGAACTTTTGGTACTTTCGTTTCATGGTGGAATCCGACGGTATAATGAAGATTGTCAGACTTTTTTCACATTATCTATCTTTGAAATGATTTATTGATTTAGCTTGGACGAAAATCCTCGGAATCACGTAGGTTTTTAAATTTGTTTCTTTCGTCATAAATCAAGTGGTTTTTGATACCCTGTATTCTCAACTAAGTGATTAACATAGTGCAAAAAATACTTGTCATGTCGTTCCTTATTCAATTTCCAATTAATGTGTTCCATAGTTTGTTTAGTATTTTCCACATGCTTGAAGTAAAATGACTTTTTTAACGTTATAGTTTTTTTAAGAAGAAGTGGATACTACTAACGAATGATCTACTCAAACTGTTCGAAGGACGAAGAAGACATGATAAGTTTGTTCTACACAGTTGCAACATGTTCAAGGCTATCTTGATGACGTACCACATGTTGATATTATGTATTAGAAATTAGAATTCACGACCATATTTTTTACTGTATTAGGCAAAATAATACATGGTGTAATAATATCATGGTACATGGTGAGTGGAGCCATTTGTGCTATTTGATTTGTTGGCTGTCCGGTATTCAATTGGACTGTTTTAGGGTTTCTGTTGAGGGTTCATCGAAAATTAGTTTAAATATCTAACACAAAGCCCAGAAATTGAGTGGGGTGGATGATACAATTCACCGTTTCTCCACCTGTAGCAATACATCATGACTTTTCGTGTTGTGACTTTTAATCTGCAGTATTCAATTTTTGCATTATGACTATATACAGTGTTTTAATAAAAAAAAAAGATCGTAGCAAGCTCTGGTCACGAGTGGACGTGTTTTGTAAACTTGTTGTGTTTTGCGATCATCATTTGTTCCAGAAAAGTTGAATAATATGTTACTGCTTTTCGATTCTGGGAGATAAACTAAATGGCCCGAGTTTGTGTTAGACTAAGCCAACATGCTTAACGGTTGTTCCAGCTTGTAGCGACGATTATAGAACTACGGGATACCATCCCTCAGTTTGCAACTCTAGACAGCTGTCAACATACAGATGAACTCGTGCCATTTTATTTGGTTGTACCATTTTAACAGAATGCCGAACGTGAATATCTTATAAACGAATGTATATTTTTTGTTTTTCATCTCCCGAAGATACTCAATTGAGTTCTTGTTGAGGACTCTAGTTAGTTATGACTTTGAAACCAGTGTTTCGGCCTTTTTGTGAAAAAAGCCTAATGTGCATTATCCTTACATAAATTCTACACAACACCGCAAATTTAAGGGGTGCACAGAAACAAAAGCGTTCTCAGAAATGAAAACTAACCGTGAACTAGTTCACATTTTCAGGATATTTACCTAAAAACGTGAACTAGTTCCCAATTATTAGGTGCGCAACTAAGTTCTCGCTGTTTTTTTTGGTGAAAAAGGAACTTTATTTTGAAAACAAAGGTTACAAACGAATTATTCAAAGTATTGCCCATCACTAGCTTCGACTTTTTCCCATCTTTCTGGTAGAACGTGAATGCCATTTCGATAGAACTGTTCGTCTTTTGATGCTATCCAAGAATCAAGCCATTTTGAGATGTCATCATATGAGTGGAATAGCTGACCAGTGAGACCATGTGCCATCGAACGCAACAAGTAATAATCGGACGGTGCAATATCAGGAGAATATGGCGGGTGGGGTAGGACTTCCCATTTGAGCGTTTCCAGGTAGGTTTTCACGGGTTTCGCAACGTGAGGTCGAGCGTTGTCATGCTGAAGAATCACTTTTTCGTGTCTGTGCTCGTATGGTGGCCGTTTTTCGTGCAGTGCTCGGCTCAATCGCATCAATTGAGTTCGATACCGTTCCCCGGTAATGGTTTCGTTTGGTTTCAACAGCTCATAATAAATAACACCAACTTGGTCCCACCAAATACACAGCATAACCTTCGCAGCGTGAATATTCGGCCTAGGCGACGATGTTAAAGCATGCCCGGGCAGTCCCCATGAATGTTTCCGTTTTGGGTTACTGTAATGAATCTATTTTTCGTCACCCGTCACAATGCGATGTAGAAAACTCTTCCTTTTTTGCCGCTGGAGCAGTTGTTCACAGACGAAAAAACGACGCTCAACATCTCTTGGCTTCAAATCGTAAGGAACCCAAGTTCCTTGCTTTTGAATCATTCCCAACGCATGCAATCGCTTAGAAACGGCTTGGCGGGAAACTCCTAATCCTGAACCAAGCTCTTCTTGCATTTGACACGGATCCTCATCGAGCAATGCCTCCAATTCAGAGTCTTCGAAGTTTTTTGGCCTTCCTTCACGCGGACGATCATCAACACTGAAATCACCGTTTTTGAAGGGACGAAACCAATCACGACACGTTGTTTCACTCAGAGCAGCATCACCGTAAACTTTTTGGAGCTCTCGATGTGCTTCAGCCGCCGTTTTCTTCAAATGAAAGAAGAAAATCAACACTTCCCGCAAATGACGATTATTTGGCACGAAATCAGACATCTTCAAACAACCAAAATATATAACACTAAACCAAAATCACTGATTTGGCAAAGCGGTTTGTTTACCATATGTCTGAGCTTGGTTTATGACGCTTGAGATGTACTACATTCGACCAGCACTTACTACTGACGCCATCTATTGCTAAACAGCGGGAACTTAGTTGCGCACCTAATACGTGATTCAGTTCACGGTGTATTATTTGCTTGATCACGAATTAATGAGTGCCGTTCACGGATCCAGGTTCGGATTTTTTTCTGTTGACGCAGACTGGTGCCCGAAGCAGAGACACTAGTGTTTTTTTTGCGATGTAGCAGATCTTTTGCTGGTGATGAGTATTCCTCGGTTGCAAGCTCGTGTTAGTTGCCTGCTTATTTTGTGACATACGGGACCGTGATTTTTTTCAACTAATGAGCTTAATGGGCATCTTAAGCGGATACTCATTTCAAACATATCAACTATAAAGTAAACTGGGTGTGTGTGTGTGTGTGTATTTTATTTTTCATGTTCTCTCTTGGTTCAGGGAAATCCTTATGGACTAACCTAACACAGAGGCCTGCACTTGGTCATCGTGCACTGTGTCAGAGTGTGGTAGGGTCGACTTTGAGAAAAAGCCGACTTCTGATCCCACTGAAATCCGTACCTATGTTGCACCATCAATCAGAACCCCCCGGGACGGCCCTATGGTATTACTTCATGGGGGGTCTTGGCTATTTGGTCACTAAAGAGCCGTTTAGCTTCTACTCATTGCCTGGGCCGTTTTTCTCCCACATACCTTGGTTGGCTCATTTAGCTTCCACTTCCTGCGCCATTCACCTCACACAGTAGTTTACACTACTTGGCGGAGGATTCCCCAGCAGTGTAAATTTTCTCGTAACCGAAGCACCGTGCGCCGTTTAGCTCCCACGTACTAATGCAATCGACTCGAGTAGTCGTCGACTGCGGAACTACCATACAAAAATGGAGAGTTACCTGACGTTGGAACATCCCCCAAGACTGCTATTTGGCCATCGACTCCGCTCTCATCAGCTTCCGAACTCCTCTGATATATCTCCGCTGATAGCACACACTGTCCTCCACGAGAGTGATGCCAATCGGGATCATTTCGGCTATGACGTATACTGCCTCCAATGAAATAGTTCTGTACGCGCTCACGACTCGCATGGCCTGAACGTACTGTACAACTTCGACCAGTTTCGCTTGTTTCCATGCACTGCGGCTCAGGCTGGCCATCCGTATCTCAGTATCGATGATGATACACTAGCCTACTACTTCTAGGTCCATAGCTATTTGGCATGATTTTGACCACCGCGTTGATGGCTTTTACCGACTTCCCACAGGAATTATCTTCGTGGCTGTTGAAAATTAGCCCGTTGTCGATCATCACACCCAGATACTTCAGCACGCGCTTCGAGGCGATGGCGATTTCTGCTCGCTGCACCGCTTTGCAGTTGCTGACCAACAGCATCTCCGGTTTGTGGTAGGCTTCGAGCCCGGTATCCAGTTTTCAATTATGCCGATTGCTTCGGTCGCCAGCATTTCCACGTCTTCCAGTGTTTCGCCTGTCACTGAAAATACGATGTCGTTCACAAAGCCAACGATCACTACGCCTTTGGGAAGCTTCAGAGTCAGCACTCCGTTGAACATCCCGTTCCAAAGTGTTGGGCCAAGGATGGAATATTGCGTAGCTCTCGCCGTGATATTCACCGATTTCCGCTCCACGGAGGTCTGAAAGCAACTCTTCAGAATTCTACACAGGTAATCAGGGACCCTCCTTCTTCTCTTTGCAGAAAGCAAGTAATGGCGCTATAACCATAAGCCAGAAAAAGCTAGAACAAGAGTAAGTGCTCGTGTCCCAACCGACAGAAAAACTCTCATGCAAGAAAAGGTTCTACACCCTTACCTTCGGATCCTAGATACAGCTAGGAGACGGCTGTGTTCCAGCCCATAAGAGCGGGCAACAAAGGAGTGCATTAACTTTCTTCGGTCCGTCACTCCCAACGACTCATACTTACCTTACCTTACCAATCAGACTAAGGCCGGTGTGGCCTCTGCTATACACAGAAGTTGTTTCCATTGTAATCGGTCCATGGCTGTACCTCGCCAGCCTCGCTGTCTGCGGAGGGTCCGCAGGTCGCCTTCTACTTGATCAATCCACCTTGCTCGTTGAGTGCCTCTTCTTCTTGTACCTGTGGGTTCGTTTTCGAGAACCATTTTCGCAGGGCTGTCGTCCGACATTCTTACGACGACTCATTCATCTTAAAACTTATCTCATATCAAAGCAAACAGACGTACACTGATAGGCAAAAAAAAGTCCCACCTGGTTCCTTTGGTGCAGTGGATCAAGCTCTTCCCAGGCGCGCTTCAGGGCTTCAAAATAGTTGAATTTATTGGTAAAACTAGTTTTGTCAACCATGGCATCTAGAATCGCCCACAAATTCTCGACGGGGTTGAGGTCCGGGCTTTGCGGAGGCCATTCCAGCGGTTTGATCCGACAAGACAGGAAAAAAGACTTGGTCTTCTTGACAGCATGCTTCGGGTCGTTGTCCTGCTAAAATACGAACTTCTCTTCAAGACCCGTCTTGATCAGCGTTACCTCCAGATTTTCTCGCAGGATGTTGATGTAGGAATCTGTCGCAATTATCCCGTAGATTTTCACGAGGGTACTCACTCCACTCCACGAAAAACACCCTCGGACCATCACATTTCCTCCTGCATGCTTCACCATGCCTTTGATGTGGCGCTCCTGAAGCTCCTCACCCGATCTGCACCACACACGAACCCGCCGCTTTCAATTAAAAAACTCTAATTTTGAAACGTCCGTCCAGAGAACCGTCCAGAACTCTACGAGCTTATCAGCATGCTCAATAGCAAACCTGAGCCGTTTGGCTTTGTTTGCCTTGCTGATAAAAGGGCGCTTCCGGGCAACTTTGTAAATCAGCCCCTGTGCTACAAGACGGCGACGAACAGTTCGACCAGAAACTGACAGCTGAAGGGTTTCCTGGATCTCACAGACGGTTTCTTTTGGTTTTTTTTTTGACTCCGCGCTTGATCTTGGTGTCCGTTCGTGTATCCATTTTGCGCTTCTTGCCTCTGCCTGGGTGATCCGAACAGCCCGGTGCGATACACCGTTTTGCACATCACGAACCACCAATTTGCGGATTGACAAGGGAATTGCTTTCGAAATCACTACGTTCTCCATTTTTTGAACTGAATCAAACGCGACCACTTGTTCAAATGCACCAGGTCATGCCGTTTGTTTCAAAACACGTCAAAATATCAAAACATAAACAATCGAGGGGTCTTACGACGGAAACATATCGAAAACATATAGATTTTTGAAGTGAGCACTTTTTTTGCCACTGTTTTTTTTTTCAATGTAAATTGATTTTTTAGTTCTTTAAGTCGAACTCATTTTTTTATCGTTATTCCATAAGTGAAACTTGAAAAGAATGTAAAAAAATTAAATATCAAACAGTGTGTTACAGTGTGTTTACTTTAATTTGAACCAAATAAATGAGAGAAATTCAAAAAATGATGAGGTTGGCACTTTATTTTGCCTAACAGCGTATGCCTTCTCGCCAAGGAAAGCTTTCCGCACAATCCCATCCAATTTCTAACTCCACATGTCTATGAAGGTAGCATGAGTTCTCGGCATCTTTTTAAGTAGACATCTAATCAACACTTCCCTCCCATCCCTGCTGTTCATAAGGACCTGGCCAGGCGTTGAGCAAAGAGAACGATGGATGAAAAGCCTGTCTCATCCAAGGCAGCTCTTCTGGCGCTTCCATCGCCTCTACAACAGCCAATCCAGGAGAGAGTATGGAGAGTGTCGGAAAATGCTATGCTATGCTATGCTATGATTATATTGCGAGTTTTAATGAAAACAAAGTTCCTGTAGTTAAATAAGTTGCCTAATTTTGCATAAATACTAGCGAAAAGCATTGGTTTCTAATATACTTGTGAATTATATAAACTAGGATGGTTCGATCGATTTCAAATCAGTTCCTTATAAAAGAGCCAAAATTCAGGCTCATTTGATCACTGGTGCATTAGTCTTCAGATAATTTGATGCTGTTACATTTTATCAAAACGTGATCATTAGCAAAAAACATTAAGCTGGACTGAATATTTTTTAAAGAAATTGATGTGGTGATCGAAGCGATCAAAAACATGGATTTTCCAAAAGTACGTTCATGGAAACATCAAAGTGTTTGTGTCAGTTTATATCCAGATAAGCTCCAATTTTAGGAGGCTATGAGAATCCGATTCCATGGCATTGAAGCTCTGCTGCGCGAAAAAACACAATTTTAATTAAAATTACAGATAACGTAACCAACGAATAACATAGCTCAACAGTTTTTGAGTAGTCAAAAATACACTTCTTTTCAAACAGTGTAAGTTTTTGACCAGTCTTTAAGGGGAATCAATAATTTTAATGAATCAGAAGATTTATTTTAATCCAAACAAATCAGTTCAATTTAATATGTTCAGAGCCGAGGACTTCATCATATGCAACAGTAAGTGAAGGTTTAAAATCCAGAGACACAAAGTAAAAATGCAATCTAGAAACAAATGATGCTTACTCGTACCTACAGTTTGCATACAGTGATAGTATATAGTTGATTTTATATTTAAACTTCACGACATCGAACTAAGGGACGCGACGGCGTTTGTGTTTGACGATTCTCGAGTTCCAAGCATGCTTTGTTGAGCCGTCTCCGGTCGACGCGACGACGACGGTGACAACGGGTGCGATGGAAGTGGCACCGGTTTCGTCCACACAGGAGAGAGTATGTCAGTGAACCCGTTTTAACGTTGCACGTGCCACATGCAAGCCGATGAAATGTTGTGCCGTACCTCACAGAAGGTAGACTCCTAGCCCTAGCGCGGAACGATCGGAGTGGGTGCACATAGCAGGCGTACGGGTGTGTCGCGAGTGCGATCGACTACTATCACAACATCGACGCTGGACCACTGATTCCATTCAAGTACACATAGGTATGTAGGATACTGAATACGTTTGATGTTGTGTACGAGAGCCGAACCATAGTGCCGCGACACTCACACTGCCAGTTGAAGTACGATCCCAGCGAATGCAGGGCACTACGAAAATGCACCGGTGATGCACTCGAAGAAATTCGTCTGCTGCTCGTACTTCTGGGCCCAGTGATGAAGGAACATCGGAACGAGGCACAATAAAGAGATGAGAACCGACGAGTTCATACCATATACCTACAGATTTCATTGATTGAGGAATTAGTTTAATTTCTTGGGAACACATATGAATTAATGATTCGTGTTGTGTTCAAGCACAACCACCTTTTTGTTACAGGATTTTGACAGTGCAAAATGTAAACTGTTTTGTATGGTAAAATGGAAAGGCGGACCAAATACTTCTTGTTTGTTTTGAATAATTTATAGTACATAAAAGTTCATAATTAGCAATTTAAAAAAAAACAAATCGCCAAGAAAACTATTTTTTGCCATTTAATCTCTCCAGAGCCTTTTATCTGTTAAAATAGAAGAGTTCGATAGAAAGGATGTTCCACAAAGTTTTCAAGTTCCTTAAGTTCTTCCTTTTTTGTTGACCTCTTTTTTATACCATACATATGAACAAGTGCCTCCGATCGGTTAGCTCAACTTTTAAGTAGTTTTTTTTTTTGAATCAAAACTGAAAATACTATTTTACCCATACTGAAAAAGTCAAAATTCTATACGAAACTTCAAGTCGATTTTTTTTAAATCTGAAAATTTTCATGGATGGTGTTTGGAACATTTTCAACCATAATTTACAATGCAAATTCGCAAATTCGATTTTTTTGAAAATCGACACACCCTAATGGACCAAGTAACGTAAAGGAGACTAGTGGAGTCAAATTTTGGTTTTGAAAACCTATTGGAAACAATTATAAGAGAATATGAGATCAAATAAAAATAATAAGACAATAATCAAATTAAAATAATAAAACAATAATCAAATACAAATAATAAGACAATAATCAAATACAAATAATAAGACAATGTAATCAATCGTGAAAAATAATGTTACCAAGCGATTATAAATTGTCTTATTTATCCACCAATGTTCTCATTTTCCACGATTGAGTTGTAGTTTGCGAGTAATTAATGAAAAACCTCTTCAAATAATGGTGTTTCATATCAAAGTCTTCCTGTAATGGAGTATTGAATAACATTTGATTTTTGTTCACCATATGCCATACTATTTGACCCTTTTTTGTGCTTGATCATGAATGATAATAAACCCTTTCATCGATCGTTTGTTCTTAGTGCAGCATTATATTGCAGGATACACAAAAGGGATCAGTTCAACGAACCGTATGCTTCTGTTACTGCTTATATGGTACGTTGTTGATCACCACACAGAAAGAAAATCTGAATTTTTATTGTGATGTAAATATCAGATCATGTAAAATTGTCTGTCCTTCCACAAGAAGCTGCAACTTGCATGAAATAGTTGTAATGAAGACGAGTTTTTGTATACAACATTATCGGCAATGTATGAAATGTCCCAAAATTTTACACGACTTATAATGTTAATTTGTAAGTTTTGTGACGCTCCATTTATGTGCATGATATTGAACAGAAATTCACACAACTTTTTCGAGGTCACACTAGAATCGAGCCCTCGTTTGACAAAATAAACCCAATAGATGGGGTCGAAGAGCCCGCCCCCGTTCCGCGAAATGTTAACAATAGGGAGGAGGCAATCCCATGCTCCCTATCCAAATCGTTTTACTTGGTTGCCCTGATGGTCCCTCCCGTTCCCCCATTATGTGTTATTTAATATTTAGTATATTTTGTACACGAAAAATTAGGACACCATTATAGACAAGAATGCTAATTTATTCAAATTTTAAACTTAAACGGTACATCCAATGGATTGTTACTGAAAAATTGATAAAAATTAGTTATGTATCAATATCCTTCTAGTCCTGGAAAACCTCTGTTAGATCATTCCAAAAATCTGAGATAAAATTTCAAAAAAAGATATTATTTTATAAGACATGTTGTAATATTTGTCTTTATACTGTTCTAGTAACATTTCAAAGGTAGCAATTGGAGTGATCTAAGAGTCCGGTTTGATGATTTCTGAAATAATGGCTATGTTACCATAATACCACTAAACACAATATTAAAATATAATCCTACATTGCCAGTCTTTTATGAATATAGTAGTTGAAGTTTAGAAGTGCAATTTTAAATTAAATGTTATGTTGAAATGCTGAAAAACAAATTGGGCCTTTGTGGCGTGTCTTGTTGCTCGGGGTTTTTCATGGTTTTGGGATGCAAAGATGATTCTAAAGCATTATTATTCATAGTATTTTATTCTTTTTTTTTTTTAAAATTTTTTTTTGCCTCTTTTTTTCTCGTTTTTCCAAATCCTTTTCCATTGTTTTTTTTGGGGGGGTTTTGTGGGGGTGTGTTTTGTGGGGGGGGATAATTTTTTAATAAATAAAAAGGAAAAAAAATAAAATATGTTTAGGGATATTATTTTCTGGCGCCCCCCCTCCCTTCCTATTGAGCGATTCCACGAACAAGTGGGAAATTTTTCCAGTTTTTATTTTTTGTATTTTTTGATTTGCATGAAACCTTGCATACAAGTTTTTGGGGAAGAAAAACGCCGTTTTGCATACTTGGTTCACCATTTTGAATCTAGCCTTACTTATGAGAAGGGCCTATGAAAAATGCACATGATATCTTCAAAAGATTGTATCTCGGAAACCGTTTGTCCGATTGGTTTGGTGTCTTCGGCGAAGTTTTAGACAATTGTTGGTGCTATATGGAAAAAATATGCACGGTAAAAAAAAGTTTGGTTTTTGTGTTTTGAACTAAAATATAGATTTTCCCTTAAAAGTTACATGTCAATAATTTTTTAATTATCCTTATGTTATAGCTGACTGAAAATACTATCTAGTGCACAGTGGGTTGTTCTGGAGAAAAATAGGTTGCAACGATAAAAAATTTTTTAAAAAAAATTACAAGTTTCAAAAAAGCTATTAAGAAAAGTCAAAAAAGTTTATCATCCTAATTTTATAAAAGTACATCAAATTTGCAAGCAAAAAATACTTCGGTAACATTTTTCTAAGATGCACCGTTTAGAAGATATTACTGATTTAATATTGATTTTTTTGATAACTTAATAAGTTTTGTCCCTTTTCGGATGTACTTCGTATTTTCTCAGTTTCAAAAGTATTTTTTTCGGAAAGATTGGAAAGTTTTAAGTTAAAATGACACTGACAGCTTAAAGATTCGAGTGAAATTCTCTGCCTTAAAAGTATTTTGAAAAACAAGTTACAAAATCCCACTATCAGGAACAATGATTTCTTCAAGTGATTTTTGGTGCGTTGTGCTGAAAACGTGCTAACAAGTATTAGATACAGGTAATTAGATACCAGTTAGCTGTACTACGTACAGTTGGTGATTGTAAACATGGTCTTTGGTGGAACTAGTCCACCATGGCCACGCTGGCCATAACGAGGCTAGCTCCGTCGATGACCGTTTCTTAATAATAAATAAAAAGAACGCAGTCTTAGTCACCTTCCATCAAACTAGACGGCAGCCGACTGATACCTCAATCAACAACCGCCGCACTCTTTATTCATTCCAGGTATATACAATTTACAATCTTCTTCAATAACAATATACCTACGCCAGCAAATCTACCTCGCTCCAACTCTCCAAACTCGTACCTGAAGGTTCGACGATACCTGAGCGTTCAACTCTACCTATCTTCCAACAGTCTTGACCCAGCATTCTATGATTTCTACCCGTGAGCTGTATAATAATGTCTGACTCGGTTCTGAATTCATCCAAAAACTGCCCAGATACCTAAGTTTTAGAAGACAGTTTATTGAAACAACTGGAAGAAAACTTTGTTGAAAAGCTTTCATTCGAACAATGGGTTACCACTGACAGATGTGATTTAGAAACTATTGTAAAGCAAACCGATGAGTTTGTTTCATTTTTCAGCTCAAAATTAGAAAGTTTGATTCCGCATGATTTTGTAAAAACCGAACAATCCAATTTTTTGAAAACTACAAAACAAAACTTGCAAGATGGTGAATTTTTAGCTATTTGTGACTTTTCTGAAAATTACAGCTTTATTTTGCAGGATGAAGTTCAATCACACCATTGGAACGTGCAACAGGCCACAATCCATCCTTTCGTAATATATTATACTGAAAATATGCAAATTAAACATTTTAGCTTCATTATAATTTCTGAAGAACTAAGACATGATTCAGTCGCTGTTAATTTGTTTATTGATAAAATGATAAACTTTTTACAAATTGATCAAAATAAAAACATAAAAAAAATTATTTTATGTCAGATGGTGCTGCTTCACAGTATAAAAACCGAAAAAACTTTTCTAGCCTTTGTAAATTTAAGTCAAAGTATGGTATTGACGCTGAATGGCATTTCTTCGCAACATCGCACGGAAAAGGTCCATGCGATGCTATTGGAGGTACGATAAAACGCATGGCTACCAGAGCAAGTTTAGCCAAAGAACGCGAACACCCGATAAAGACTGCAAGAGAGTTGTTTAATTGGGCAAACAAACGAAAAGAAGAAGAACTTACAAAGTTGTCATTTTGTTATTCTACTACAGAAGAATACGAAAATATGTCTTTGCAGCTAAATAATCAATATAATAATGCAAAAACAATTCAAGGAACTCAAAAATTCCACTCATTTCTTCCTCTATCAGAAAATACAATAAAGGCAAAGCTTTATTCAAACTGTCCTGACAATGATGCCAAAATATTCGATATTGTTAAGAAAGTTGTGTAAACAATAATTTTATAAAAATACAGGAATAAAAATAAACTGATGATATCCAACATATAATGTTATTTTTTATTGCGCACAATCACCATCCCAGAAAAATAAGCTTAATTCGCTCTTTTGAATCTTGTTAATTGAGGAGCTTGCATTTGCAGTTCTCAAAAAGGTGTATCTCGAAATCGAGTTGTCTCATCGGTTTGATGTCTGTGGCGATGTTCGGCAATAGAGAGAAAATATGCACAGTATAAACACATCCAGTTTAAATGGATTAAACTGTTAGGCGATATGCAAGAGTTGAATGCACATTTTCAACACAATACACCAAAAATAACTGGAAGAAATCATTGTTCCTGATAGTGGGATTTTGTAACTTGTTTTTCAAAATACTTTTAAGGCAGAGAATTTCACTCGAATCTTTAAGCTGTCAGTGTCATTTTAACTCAAAACTTTCCAATCTTTCCGAAAAAAATATTTTTGAAACTGGAAAAACACGGAGTACATCCGAAAAGGGCCAAAACTTATTAAGTTATCAAAAAAATCAATATTAAATCAGTAATATCTTCTAAACGGTGCATCTTATAAAAATGTTACCGAAGTATTTTTTGCTTGCAAATTTGATGTACTTTCATAAAATTAGGATGACAAACTTTTTTGACTTTTCTTAATAGCTTTTTTGAAACTTGTAATATTTTTAAAAATTTTTTTTTTCATTGTAACCTATTTTTCTCCAGAACAACTCACTGTGCACTAGATAGCATTTTCAGTCAGCTATAACATAAGGATAATTAAAAAATTATTGACATGTAACTTTTAAGGGAAAATCTATATTTTAGTTCAAAACACAAAAACCAAACTTTTTTTTACCGTGCATATTTTTTCCATATAGCACCAACAATTGTCTAAAACTTCGCCGAAGACACCAAACCAATCGGACAAACCGTTTCCGAGATACAATTTTTTGAAGATATCATGTGCATTTTTCATAGGCCCTTCTCATAAGTAAGGCTAGATTCAAAATGGCGAACCAAGTATGCAAAACGGCGTTTTTCTTCCCCAAAAACTTGTATGCAAGGTTTCATGCAAATAAAAAAATATGAAAATTACTCGTTGCTGAAATGATATGGAACCGCTCTATTGTCAGATTGAAAATGGGGTTGTTTTGGGGGGGGGGGAAGGGAAAATGGCAAAATTATTCAATGTTGATAACTAATTATGTCATGCGACAACAGGTGAGTTCGAAATGATATCTGAGATAACAAAACTTGTTACTTATTTTATATCAGTTTGTTATTTTACTTTGCTAGGGTTGTTGTACGCCAAGGATGTTCACCACAAGAATCATTAAAACCAGTCTGTTGAGGTCTGTCAGACAAATAGTTTTCGAACCATCTATATGCAGAACCCGGGAATCTAAGGCGCTTGATTGTTTCTTACAACAATGACGGAAAAAGCGCTTTAGAAGCACTTTTCTGATCTAAAAACAAAAACAACAATAATCGTATCTTTACAACGTTTTCTTTAGATTTTGACTACAGAAAATTTAACGCTGTTTCACAAGAATGATCTTCATTTTATTCCGTTTGTTCTGGCGCGATAAAATGTTTACTTTTTTAATACGTCAATAGGACTTTTACAACAAGCTCTAAAATGTTCGCTAACATGTACAACTTGGAATTCGATGTTAATCATTCCAGCAACTTAATGAATGAGAATAACTAAAGATTTTTTCCTAACTTGTGGCACGTGCCCAGTTTGCAGCGATTCATTAATTAGATACAGTAGGTTGTTTCCGATCACACGAAAGCAATCTTGTACTACTCTTGCTTTTACGTCATCTACTGCAGCCGTTTTTTTTTTCAAAGAAAAGCAAATAGACATTAGTTCCTTTTAAGTTATTGGGTGAAAGCTTTGCAAACTACAATTAACATCAATCGGCTTTTTTTTTCATCTAGCTGATCTACTAACTCAATGGATTGATTTATTGACAAAATACTACCGACAAAATATTCATTAAATTTACATTCCATGATGTGTTCTGACTGTTCCAATGTGCCATTGACGGTTATGGATCGCGGATTGTAATTACTTGGTTTTGACAAAGATTTCAAATCCTATGCTGGTGTTTTGATGCGGATCGCTTTTCCTTTGAGTAGGGTACATGTCCCTTGACTCAGCCTATTATGCAGCGATTGATTACCATTTTAATTATAACTCGTAAAGTGATGGAGCTAGAAACGATATTCAACTAGTTATACCTTTGCTTAGATATTCTTAATAAAACATTCGCTGTTTTGAACCATGGAAAGTTAACAAATTAATTTTCCTGGAGAGTGTGAGCTTTTTAGTGGAATACCTGTAACTACAAAACGAAAAGAAAGATTAGTAATTTATATTTAATTCCAACTACCTTTATTGCTTATCTTGACAGATATGCTAGTACACGACACAGAAAAAGTCTGCACGTTGTAGAAAAAATACGCGTATTTGTCAAGATAATCAATAAAGGTAGTTGGAATTAAATGAACGTTACTAATCTTTCTTCTCATTTTCCAATTAATTTTATTAAGTCGTAGATTTTCGACGAGTATGGATGTAATGTCGGTCTATAAGTAGGGTATGTGTCCCTTGACTCAGCCTATTATGCAACGATCGATTACAATTTTTTTATAACTCATTAAGTTTTTAAGCTGTAAGCGAGATTCAACTAGTTATACACTTGCTAAGATAATTTTGACAAGACATTTTGTAGTATGCATCACGAAAAGTTACACAACTCTTTTTAGGAAGTCAGAAACTTTCGCAGGAATATGGATTTAATGTCGACTTTTAAGCACCAAATTGGGTCTATTCATGGATGCAACTTCGTCCCATTCGATGGATTTATTACTAAATGCAGTCTTTGTACGGTTTTTTTCTTTTGATATTATGAATTAAGGCATTGCCAGCTGTATTCGCTTTACTTAACACAAAATTTCACACAACAAACTAAAATAAAACTGCTTCGAAACACTTTAGTGATGTTCATATACGGTTTATCAGCCATTCAATAATGAAAACATTATAATTCACTATACCAGTGGTGCTCAGCCTAACACAGATCGCGGACCGAATTCAACTTTTACATTGTGGACCTGTGGAAGTGTTTTTGAGTACTCCTTGACATAGGTCTCCATAGGAGGTCTGACATAGGAATTCCAAAGAGAGCGCTTCGCCATTGTCGCATAGTAACAACCTCTTCACGTAGCCAGGTGTACAAAGCCTTAATTCGCTACATTTTGAAAACGAAGAATTTTAACCGTGAAAACAAGTAAACAAACGAAAGATGACAGTCAAACGCGCAGCATGCTACGATGAATACATTAAAACCATCATAAATCCACGCGTACAACGCAAATGAACGTGAATAGCTTATTTTCGATATATTCCTTATCACGCGCATGTTTCAGTATATCCAATGTATACAATGTATTACATGGAAGTTAAATTATCTCAATCCGGATATACAGTGTGTCTCGCAATAAGTGTCAACTTTTTTCAGTCTTGGTTTATTTCACTTGGGTAATTTCAACAGCGGAATTGATTGGAGTGGAGTTTGGAGTGAGTAAGCGTTTTGTTTTTCGTACTTTAAAACGGTTCAAGGAAACTGGAAATGTTCATATTCAACACTAAAGAGGTGCCAGACGAACTGGCAGAACGAAGAAAAAGATCAAATGTGTGAGAAAGCGAATAAGACGTAATCCGGCCGTATTTGGCTTTAAATTGAGCAAACAAATTCAAATGTCCCCTGCTTCAATAAACAGGCTCCTCAGACATGATCTGGAATGCAAGGCGTACAAGAAACAATGGGTTCACGGGTTGACGGAGCGTCAAAAGCAAGCCTGGTTCCAAATAAACAGAAATCTTTTGGTTCGGCACGGTGACTGCGAAATTATATTTTCGGATGAAAAGCTCTTCCTCCTTCAGGACAGTCATAATCAACCAAATGATCGTGTGTATGCCAAAAGTCTGGCCAATATTTTAAGAGATAAGTTAGCTGTAAAACGCTATCAGAATGTATCTAAAATCATGGTATGGGGCGCCGTTTCACGAAAAGGAAAACTTCCTCTTCTTTTCATAGAACCTAACGTAAAAATCAACACTGAATATTACATCGAGCAGGTTTTGAAGAACCATCTGCTTCCTCATGCTCCAACGCTGTATGGGAATACACCATATTGTTTCCAACAGGACTCAGCTCCAGCTCACAAGGCAAAGAAGATACAAGCGTGGTGCGCGGAAAATTTACCTGATTTCATCACAAGCGAAGAATGGCCTGCATCTTCACCGTATCTCAACCCACTTGACTTCTTTGTTTGGGTTCAACATATAGGCCCTACGAAAGGGCTTACTTAGGTCGATTCAAGAAACATTTGGTTGATATTTGGGACCAAATTCCTCAGGAAATCATGCGTGCCAGCTGCGATGGGTTTACAAAGCGTTTGCGCAAAGTTATCAAGGAAAAAGGCGAGAGATTCGAATTGAATTAATATGGTTTGTTTCTATTTTATGTATCTTTCAAATGAAAAATAAATGCTATGATTAGGTTGATTTGTTTCGTTGTAATCCCATTTTGTTTTAGTGACACCTATTGTGAGACACCCTGTATTGATCACGGTGTATTGCGTAGCATAAATAGCATGATGTTTTGTTAACCCGACCAAAAGGAAACAACAAAATTATTTCAGGCTTTGTTATTTAGTTACGCTGTATTAATAACAGAGGTTATAAGAATTTAGATCGTGGATGTTGTTAAAATAACAGAAATTGTAACAAAAAATCCTCAAGAGGTAACAAAATTAAAGCAAACTATGATATAGATATAACATAAACAAAACAAACATTGACACAGTTTTGATACGATGTAGCAAAATCATATCAGCTAGTGTTAGAATTAATTTATTTCCTTACACAGGTTGTGCCTCGCGGGGCATTATATCTTAATTTGTTATACTTATGTTCTACAATTATCCAGATGAAAACTTCTTTAACAAAGTTATATCATAATCAGTTAGTCGTAACAAGGTTTTTTATAATTTTGTTATTTTTATGTTATACCATTCTGGTCGGGAAGTTACGATTACTTACGTTAAATGCTTCTGTCTTACGATATGTGCTTGCTGTCAACAGCCATTTGTGTTTTTAAAGGTTTGCGTCAACAGGAATTGTTTTTGAATAAGGTTAGTTTATTATTTCATTTTCATTCGTGTTTACCTGCTTTGTAGAACTTATTCTATAAGGAAAATAGCTACAATATTGATAGCACTATGTATAAGTACAAGTTTAAACTTTATGTAGGTTTTATAATAGATGAATAATTAATATTTAAAGAATTCATGGCTTGCCCACCTATGCACATTTACCGTATGTTGTATTTTTTCTACCTTTGCTTACTCACAGAAAGTGCTGCGTCCCCCAGCATTCGATGGGCCGTAAACAGTTGCATCAGTTCAACTGGTGTTGCTCAGTCACAAGGTTGCTGTTTGGTGGAAGGTGCGACACATCCCGTAGGGTTGTGACCAACCCTTTGGATTATTTTGTGTGGAGCGTCGTCGAAAGGGATACCCATAGTACCCTTACACCACACTTAGGTCGCTCAAAGGTAAGATCAAAGCGATGATGACATTTTTGGATTGAAACATGGTAAAACGTGCATGCGGCAGTTTCCAAAAGCGTCTAACAACAGTCGACGAGAGGGAAGAGAAAAAAAACTGAATTTCAAAGCAACGAACTATGAAAAACTGCTAAAACTGCGGAAGAGATAAACATTACCGATTGCTTGTGCACTGAGCAATGCATTCTCTCATGCAAATATCCGACATCCCGTCGTAAACCAACTGAGGGTTAGGATACTTCCAGATACTCTGGAACCTCTTCCGATAGCACAATTTTAGAATTTCATGTATTGGTACTACTCAAGAGCTCAAAAGGTTATTTTTTCAACCAGAAGTACGAAAATGTCATGCCATGGACCGGATAAAATATTTGGTTACTTTCGGATATTCTGAATCAATTTTGGAAGGATTTAATGATACTAGTCTTAGTACGTTATACTTTGACATCCTAAGACGATCTTTTTGTCCCTGAAAACACAATAAAATTCTGAAATTGACCACGTTGATCTATCGGAACCAGCCTCAAGGTATCCGATTGAAGACTCCCGGCTTCTGTATGGAATGTTGTGAATTATAAACTATCAAACCGTACCAACACATGAGATTCTAAATTTGCCCTTTCGGGTCCTATCGGAACCGGTCCCAAAGTAAAGTAAAGTAAAGTTTAATTCGATTTAGAGATGGTATTGCCAAGTCTTGGTCGAGTAGGGATGAAATTCGTATAAGCAATATCCATCCTGCACAGTTTGAAAGAAACATGTAATTTTCTACGCTCTCTTTGAAATGACATGTGTTATGAATCATATGCTAGATTTGACATAAGAGCCTGTTCATAAACCTCTTAGAATCATTTTTGAAAATCTCGTTGACTTTTCTCCATACATTATTTTGATATTTTGTATGGAGCGTAGACTTTGTTCAGAAACCCCGGGCCACACTGTAACAAAAAAAAAGTTAAATGGCTGTTCGTTCTCTTTGAAATCTTGGAATCGGTCAAAAAAATCTGCTTGCAGAGAGGAAACTGCACTGACATACCTGATTTCATCGCATTCTTTGCACGATCCATGTGTAGAGAAATGAGAAAAATTTCTTGATTTAAGCTGCATTTCCCACAGCGTCAATTTCTGCTCAAAGGATTTGATGTGGTTGAAAAGATTGTGAACAAGCTTATTTTCCCCTGAAGTTGCACATTCAAATCATTCCGATGTGTCGAGATGGCAATCAAGAATGCAAAATCCGCCATCCATTTTTGATCGTCAAACTGATGAACTGTATTTCCTTTTTGTTTCATAAACTCTGCGATTTCCGTCTTGAGATTGTAAACACGCTTAAGAACTTTTCCCCTGCTGAGCCAACAAACTTCAAAATAGAAAGGTATGTCTCCACATTCTGCGTCTAGCTCCGACAAAAAAGCTTGGAATTCTTGATGATTGAGAGCATTTGATCGAATAAAATTAACGACCTTATGACATCCTTCATAACGTTCTTGAACCATACAACAGTGGAACAGTGATACTGCATGAATCGCTCGCTAACACCATCTCGTCGCCGGAGATGAGCAATGGCACCTTCATGCTTTCCTGTGGAACAAAAATGTTGCTAGTGCTCTTTAAGACGCAAAAAAAAAAATACCCTTACCAATCATAGCTGGGGCACCGTTGGTGATCGCACTCGGAAGTTTCTTCAAATCCATGCCGAATTGGTTTAGAATAGATGAGAGAGCATTGAAAATATCAACACCTTTTGTGGTGCCTTTGAGCGGAAATAAACGTACGAGCTCTTCAGTAATCTCAAATGTCTTGGAAACACCCCTAACGAAAACCGCTAACTGAGTGGTATCTGAAATGTCCGTACTTTCATCCAGAGCCACCGAAAAATATGCGAAGTTTGCAGCTCTTTCCTTCAACGTAATTTGCATATCGTCTGCAAATTCTTCAACTCTACGAGTAATCGTAGCTCGCGACAGAGAAATCAGCGAAAAAACTCGACTTTGGGCTGGACATACCACGTCTACCACTGCCTTCAAACAATCTTTTACGAAATCACCGTCCGAAAAAGATTTCAAGTGTTTTGTTATTTTTTCCGCAACAATGTAATTGGCTTTTATGCACATTTAATTTTCAACTTTTCTATTATTAAACACGTTTTGCTGACATCGCAGTTTTTCTTTCAATTCACTTGCCTTCTCTGAACGACATTTGCCTGAGAATTTGTCCGTTTGCGATGCATGCTTTGACTCGTAATGGCGTTTTAAATTGTACTCTTTCATTACCGCTACTGATTCATTGCAGATTAAGCACACTGGTTTTTGATTGATTGCAGTAAAAAAGTACGCTTCAGTCCACTTTTCTTGAAAAACTCGCCCTTCATCTCCAATCACTCGTTTTTTACTAGCCATTTTTAGAATCACAAACTTCAGAGCGAAACAAAAACACTACCACGCGAACAGTCGCACGCGTGATTGATGAATGGGAGTAGAATTAAAAGAAGATATAAAGGAGAGAAGAAAAGGGAAATAAGAGAAAGACGGGGACAAGGACACAAAACAAGAGAGGAGGAGGAATACAACCAAAGAGGACAATGACGAAAGGGAAGAATAAATTGGCTCTCATTCATTTGAAAGTAGGTCGAGATGGCCGTCTTTTTTGATAGTTTGGAGGCCTTTGGCTTGAGGGGGACACAATTAAATAAGAGGGAGGAAATACAAGAGGGGTTTGGGTTGGTGTGTGGGGGGATTATTAATGATGGGGAGAAGTGAAAATCATTGATGGGCTCTCAATTCATATAAGAAACGAGAGAAAATTAAATGCTCTCCTCGCTGAATACTTTTCACGACGAATGACTCAAATTTCGGTAAGAAAATGAAAAGGATAATAAAATGGTTTTGTGAATATAGAGAGAGCTGCGACAAGTGCGAAAAATTCAAATTCAATAAGCAGTATCCCGTGAATTTATCCAACATCCATCTCGTCATTCACCGATTCGGTGCAAAACTCCGTCAGAATGTTTGCGATTATTGTGTTTTGTGTTGCTCTCCTCTTTTTGTTTAGACTGATTAAGCCGGAGATTTGTATAGAAAAATGTGTCGGTAGCATCCTGTGTGAATGAAGGCAATCGGTGCGAGTCACCTTTTTTGGAGAGGACCGAATGCTTGTGTTCGTTCGTTCATTGCCTCTTCTCTTTATTAGTAATTCGTGTGTTCAGCAAAG
Source organism: Aedes koreicus (assembly GCA_024533555.2). Classification (NCBI taxonomy): domain Eukaryota; kingdom Metazoa; phylum Arthropoda; class Insecta; order Diptera; family Culicidae; genus Aedes; species Aedes koreicus. Next base: position 132,288 of record JAHHFK020002276.1, read on the forward strand.
ACCAAAGAATTGAATAATGTTGTTTTTCGCACTCATTTCGGGCTGTCAATTTTTTCACACACTGGCTGTGACAACATGAGCATTGTGCCATTAACATGCTTTTTAACGGCAGACGTGAGAACAGCATTTGACTGCATGAACAGAAGCAAAGCAGCGTACGTTGAGTACAAACATCACAATCGAGCTCGCGCGAAGTTTTAAGAGACTGAGAATTCTCATTAACGGAAACATGTTTAAGCAGGCAACAATATGGGTTATCTACAGTATGTTGCTTGATATTTAGCTTTTCTGCCATACGATTCAAAATTTCCAAATTTGTTTTTCGTAACAAATATCACCATATTTAGAAGTAGCCCCCGGGCCGCAAAAACACATCTGGCGGGCCGCATGCGGCCGGGGCCCGTTTGTTGAGCATCACTGCACTATACAATGATTTTGTTCCTTCGGTTTGAGTTTAGATGAGCCATGTGAATGTAAACAACCGCAAACCCATGCATTTTCACTTAAAATTTTACCAAAAACAATATGTTTACTACGTTATTGATACAACAGGCCATAGTTGGGAACATACAAAAAAAAATATGTCCCCAACATTGGGTCTACGGTTTTCTTGTAAAATCATTGTTATTTTAGCTATGTGAACAGTTAGTTTGTAACGTGTAACTATTTTCTGTACATCCAGACTGCATTACTCGCTTTATCGATTCAATTAAGCCAAATTTAAATCACTTGAAGACCGTGTAGATCATCTGTTCAGCTTAACCAGTGAAATTATGATGCCCCAAAAGTTCAAGAAATCAAAAATTACGCGGAAGTGAACAACTATAAGTTGATTAATATTGTCTCAGTTGCTTCGGATTACATTGGTCATCCTAATAGCAACATGATATTGATGATTATCGCTAAATTAATGACATATTTTTACATTGGTAAACTGAAAATTTATTTTCGTAAAATAGCTTTCACTCGCTTCGTAATCATGGATTTTGTACATAGAACAAATGTCTCGTATATTGTATGAAACATTCTAATTGCTTTTTAAATGGTAAATTCTTTTATTACCCCTTTTTGTTATATGGGGGAAGGGGTTTGGGGAAAACCAACCAATCGCTGCTTCGGGGTGGTGGCGGGGGGGGGGGGGGGAAAATTTATTTTATCCAAAAAAAAAAAGAAAACCTCACAATAATAATAACATAATTATTATTCTCTTTTCACCTCCTCAGGGGCGGGGGCGGGGAGAGAACCACAGAGGGGCACTATCCCCCATAAAAAACAGAAACTACCCTATAAGAAATATAAAAAAAAAAAACGCTAAAAACCCCCCGTGGTTTTGTTTTGTGTTTATTTTTTCGAGTCGATAAAATAGATCTCTCAGTCATGCAGTCAACTATCAGAGAGACGTTTCTTTTAAATTGGTAACAAAATATTCGTAGCTCTTTGTATTGTTTTTGTACAATGCACGAATGTTGTTTCTGTGTCAACAAATGCTTCGTGCTTTTGACAGTTGCGCGTGTGGCATTAATTACGAATGTATCTTCTTAAAAAGAACAAATCAGTTTCGTTGCTGAAAACAACGAACAGATTCGTTAGTTCTACCTTCGATTTCGTAATATAAACTAAAATTAACTTTCAGTGTACATAGGCCGAATGAAGGTGATAGGCTAACATTACATCCCGGTACCTACCATATTGGGTCTATGTGGTGTTGTGGTTCAAAAGAATCCTTGTTAAGTTTATTTTTATTATCTTTCTAAGCTTTCCATTTAAAGCTACATTCGCTATACTCAGCACCAAATTTCACAAAACAAATTAAAATAAAGCTACATTTTATTGTTTTGAAATGCAATCGTCGATTGATCATATGTGAAAATCATTTGAGTGTGAAATGATTTTCACATATGATCAATCGACGATTGCATTTCAAAACAATAAAATTCCTACTATATAGATTTTATTACTTAGATTTTGGTTTGGATAAGCCCTTCTAAAAATTAACAACGGCATACTCATACATTTTCATTGAAAACTATATCAATAGAAACATTTTTCTATGTAATAACTACATTAGAGTACACAGTTGGGAACATAAGGTCTCTAAAATTGGGTCTACAGTATTCTTGTGAAATCATTGTTCATGTTTCTTTGTGAATAGCTACATCTAGAATGCATCACTAAGCTTATCGATTCAATTTAGCCAAATTAAGGTCCTTTGAAGATCATAAGATAAGGATAATAACCGTTACCATATATTCACAACAAGTTTGTTTAGCGAAAACATTTGCCTATTACGTCTGCGCTATTTTTTGTACAGCTTGTTTTTTTTACGTTAAAACGCAAGACATCCAAATTGTACCTGTGATCCGAGTTCTTTGATAAAACAATCTTATGTTCGACTAATTTACTGATTAATGTTTTTATTACGTCAGTTAAAACAGCTGATATTTGATCGAATGAACTGAAATTTGTTCGAAAATGTATAGTTCTTTCGACAAGTCTCGATAGCTTGATAGCTTGAATAAGTATTCCATTATTCCAACACTTTTTTTTTTTTTAACTCTTTATTTGTTCCAAATTTATTCATATTTACATTTCATGTTAATCTAGGTGCTCCAGCTACTACCGTAACGTATCAACCTTAATTGTTAAAATATGTATCTAATTTTGTTTACAATGTTCATGCCTTAGCAGTTCAGTATTTTAAACAGGTTTTTATTCCTGCGTGTCAGTATAACAATAATAATCTTAAAACTAAAAACAAACTAACATTAATCTTAACTAAGCATAAAGGGAATTAATCATTGCAATAGAAGATTGCAACGATTTTTGTCTGAAATTATAAATTATTTTGTTGGACATTTGTTCTAAAGTCTCAACATTCGAAATTCTATGTAATTCAATAGTACTGAACCAGGGTGGCAGTTTCAAAATCATTTTCAGAACTTTGTTCTGAATCCTTTGAAGTGATTTTTTCCTAGTAGCACAACAACTAGACCATATTGGCACAGCATAAAGCATGGCCGGTCTAAAAATTTGTTTGAATATTAGAAGTTTGTTCTTCAAACAAAGTTTGGATTTTCTGTTTATAAGAGGATATAAACATTTTATATATTTATTACATTTGGCTTGAATGTCTTCAATGTGATTTTTAAAAAAGGAATGAAAAAGGGGTAAAAAAACGAGGAAGGGGGATAATAGGGGGGGGGGCATTGGAAAAAAGAAGCGTTGGGAGATGGGAAGGTGTGATGTTAAAGTTGGTATTATATTTAAATGGTGTATATTGTGTGGGATGAAAGGAACAATTTGATTTTAAAATTATGAAGTGGTTGTGTGGATTTTGTTTTTTTTGGGGTTGGGGGGAATGAATTGTATAATTAATTTGATTTTTTGTTGTGAGGTTGTTCTTTTTTTCGAAAATGTTCCAGTCAAAAGTTAAACAAAAGTTATATAGTTATGAGTTATGATTATACAATTTAGAATTTAAAATAAATGTTTAATATAAACCTTGAGAGTATCTTCAATTTCCACCTATCTGCCCTTCCTTTAAATTGTTATTCTTATTAACCTTGAGAAGACCGCGATTAATCGGTTCTACCTCCCTTAGTTCGAAGATAACTGGTGTATAAAAAAATAAAAACTTGGCTCTGTAATGTTGATTGGATTGAGTCTATCCAAATAAATAAAATTGTTAATAAGAAACATTTTTTTTTTTTTCAATGTTAATTATGATTGTTTACTTTCAAATCAGAGCTTATAACAATACAAACAATACAAATGAAATCAGAGTACACATGATCAGTCAAAGTTTAAATTTATCTTGAAATATGCCATCATCATAATCTTTCTTCATTTGAAACCAAAGTTTTTGAAGCTTTGGGGGTTTCAGCTGAAACAAAATTTGGCCAATTTACTTTTATAGCTGCCTATTTGCCATTCCAATGCACTTGCCAGCAAAAGAACTAAAGGGCGATACGGTCAAAATTTGGTCAATATCAACTTGACGTATTTCTTTCAATTTTGCATTTAAAAAACCTGAACACCCCTCATTTTGAAGGTGTGTGTGTGTAGAATGTTGCTCCTATTTTGATTTTGGAATTCACTCTTCAGTTGTCAAAATGCCGTCCAAGCAAGAAGAGCAGCGTATCAAAATTTTGCTCGCGCATCGCGAAAATCCGAGCTACTCGCACGCAAAGTTGGCAAAATCGCTAAAAGTTGCCAAATCAACCGTTACAAATGTAATTAAAGTGTTTGGGGAACGTTTGTCGACAGCCAGGAAGTCTGGATCGGGGGGAAATCGAAAACCGGAAGCCGCTGAGACGACAAAGAGAGTTGCCGGTAGTTTCAAGCGAAACCCTAACCTATCTCTCCGAGATGCCGCAAATAAGCTGGGTGTATCGTCTACAACCGTGCATCGAGCCAAAACGAGCCGGACTATCGACTTACAAGAAGGTAGTGACTCCAAATCGCGATGATAAACAAAATACGACGGCCAAAGCGCGATCCCGGAGGCTGTACACGACGATGCTGACGAAGTTTGACTGCGTGGTAATGGACGACGAAACCTACGTCAAAGCCGACTACAAGCAGCTTCCGGGACAGGAGTTTTATACGGCAAAAGGAAGGGGAAAGGTAGCAGATATTTTCAAGCACACGAAACTGTCAAAGTTCGCAAAGAAATATCTGGTTTGGCAAGCGATCTGTACCAGTGGCTTGAAAAGCAGCATTTTCATAGCTTCCGGGACTGTCAACCAAGAAATTTACGTGAAAGAGTGTTTGAATAAACGTCTGCTGCGTTTCCTGAAGAAACACGGTTGTTCCGTACTGTTTTGGCCGGATTTGGCATCTTGCCGTTACGGTAAAAAGGCCATGGAGTGGTACGCCGCCAACAACGTGCAGGTGGTTCCCAAGGACAAGAACCCTCCCAACACGCCAGAGCTCCGCCCAATTGAGAAATACTGGGCTATTGTCAAGCGGAACCTAAAGAAGACCAAAAAAACTGCTAAGGACGAGCAGCAGTTCAAGGCAAACTGGCTTTCTGCGGCGAAGAAGGTGGATAAGGTGGCTGTACAAAATCTGATGGCAGGGGTCAAGCGTAAGGCCCGGCAATTCGGATTTGGAAAAGCGGAAGCCTAACTGAATATTTTTCCTGAATTTTATACTAATTGAACTTGAAAAAGAAATTTAATTTGATTTTTTAAATAAACGATTTCACCGATTTACACGCGTTTTCCCTTGACCAAATTTTGACCGTATCACCCTTTAGGCGTCAATATCAAAGAACGCGTAATTCCGCTATGAAAATCATATGGCGGGATTAACAAAACCAAATTAAACCACGCTTCTCTGCCCTAAGGAACAAACATTTTGAAAATAATGTGTCAAGATTAGATCCGAGTTCCAAACCTTTCTGGAAACTCTATAAAATCTTTAAAAAAAACCCAAAAGCCTATACCAGCGCTTAAGGAAGATGAAAAAATTTTGCTCACAAATGCGGAAAAAGCTCAAAAACTTGAGAGCTCCCATAATTTCAGTTTGAGTCTTACTATTCCTGTTGAGGATCAGGTTTCTAGGGAGTATCTGAATATTTTCTCTCAAGAAAATATGTTTGATGATTCTTGGGGGACTGATTTGGATTAAGTAAATACTATAACTAAAAAATTTCAAAATATCAAAGCACCATCAAAAAACTCCCTGAGAGTAACTCCCTTTGTAAAACTGTTTAACAGATGTTCTTTCCAGATTAATAGAAAAATGCAAAAGTCGTACCTATTTTGAAGCCAGACACAAATCCGGCTGAAGCTTCTAGCTACCGACCAATCAGTTTGCTTTCTTCAATAAGTAAGCTTTTGAAAAAAAAATTTTTTTGAATAAATAACACATAAATACAAACTCAATTTTTGCTGATGAACAGTTTGGATTTCACTATGGGCATTCAACTACGCATCGACTTTTGAGAGTTACAAATTTAATTCGTTCAAACAAAGCTGAAGGCTGCTCCACTGGAGTTGCCCCTCTAGATATAGAAAAAACGTTCGACTGTGTTTGGCATGAAGGTTTCAAAGTTCAATTTTCCGCTTTCAATAAGGAAATTAGTTCAGAACTACTTAACTGATAGAACTTTGCAAGTAAATTATCAGAATTCTAAATCTGATCAATTGCTTGTTAGAGCTGGTGTTCCTCAGGGTAGCATTTTTGGGCCAATACTATATAACATTTTCACTTCAGATCTCCCAGATTTGTTACAGGGCTGTCAAAAATCTTGCTTTGCCGATGACACAGGCATTTCCGCTATAGGAAAAAGTCTTCGTGTTATATACAGGAGGCTAGAAAAAAAACTTGGACATTCTTACAGATTATTTTCAAAAATGGAATATATCTCCTAATGCTTCCAAAACTCCACTTATAATATTCCCACACAAGCCTAGAGCTGCATTTTTGAAACCAAGTAATAGTCATATGATCACTATGAACGGAGTTCCAATTTCTTGGTCAAATCAAGTAAAATATCTTGGACTGATACTTGATCAAAAATTAACATTTAAAGATCACATTGAGGGCATTCAAGCCATATGTAATAAATATATAAAATGTTAATATCCTCTTATAAACAGAAAATCCAGACTTTGTTTGAGGAACAAACTTCTAATATTCAAACGAATTTTTGGACTGGCCATGCTTTATGCTGTGCCAATATGGTCTAGTTGTTGTGCTACTAGAACACTTCAAAGGATTCAGAACAAAGATTTGAAAATGATTTTGAAGCGGCCACCCTGGTTAAGTACTGTTGAATTACATAGAATTTCAAATGTTGAGACTCTAGAAGAAATGTCCAACAAAATAATTCATAATGTTAGACAAAAATCATTGCAATCTTCAATTGTAATTATCAAATCTCTCTTAAAGGGTGATACGGTCAAAATTTGGTCAAGGGAAAACGCGTGTAAATTGGTGAAATCGTTTATTTAAAATATCAAATTAAATTTCTTTTTCAAGTTCAATTAGCATAAAATTCAGGAAAAATATTCAGTTAGGCTTCCGCTTTCCCAAATCCGAATTGCCGGGCCTTACGCTTGACCCCTGCCATCAGATTTTGTACAGCCACCTTGTCCACCTTCTTCGCCGCAGAAAGCCAGTTTGCCTTGAACTGCTGCTCGTCCTTAGCAGTTTTTTTGGTCTTCTTTAGGTTCCGCTTGACAATAGCCCAGTATTTCTCAATTGGGCGGAGCTCTGGCGTGTTGGGAGGGTTCTTGTCCTTGGGAACCACCTGCACGTTGTTGGCGGCGTACCACTCCATGGCCGTTTTACCGTTATGGCAAAATGCCAAATCCGGCCAAAACAGTACGGAACAACCGTGTTTCTTCAGGAAAGGCAGCAGACGTTTATTCAAACACTCTTTCACGTAAATTTCTTGGTTGACAGTCCCGGAAGCTATGAAAATGCTGCTTTTCAAACCACAGGTACAGATGGCTTGCCAAACCAGATATTTCTTTGCGAACTTTGACAATTTCGTGTGCTTGAAAATATCTGCTACCTTTCCCCTTCCTTTTGCCGTATAAAACTCCTGTCCCGGAAGCTGCTTGTAGTCGGCTTTGACGTAGGTTTCGTCGTCCATTACCACGCAGTCAAACTTCGTCAGCATCGTCGTGTACAGCCTCCGGGATCGCGCTTTGGCCGTCGTATTTTGTTTATCATCGCGATTTGGAGTCACTACCTTCTTGTAAGTCGATAGTCCGGCTCGTTTTTTGGCTCGATGCACGGTTGTAGACGATACACCCAGCTTATTTGCGGCATCTCGGAGAGATAGGTTAGGGTTTCGCTTGAAACTACCGGCAACTCTCTTTGTCGTCTCAGCGGCTTCCGGTTTTCGATTTCCCCCCGATCCAGACTTCCTGGCTGTCGACAAACGTTCCCCAAACACTTTAATTACATTTGTAACGGTTGATTTGGCAACTTTTAGTGATTTTGCCAACTTTGCGTGCGAGTAGCTCGGATTTTCGCGATGCGCGAGCAAAATTTTGATACGCTGCTGTTCTTGCTTGGACGGCATTTTGACAACTGAAGAGTGAATTCCAAAATCAAAATAGGAGCAACATTCTACACACACACACCTTCAAAATGAGGAGTGTTCAGGTTTTTTAAATGCAAAATTGAAAGAAATACGTCAAGTTGATATTGACCAAATTTTGACCGTATCGCCCTTTAAGATAAGAACTAGTTTTAAGAAATCAACTGTTATTCTTACACGCAGGCAAAAAAAAACCTGTTAAAAATACTGAATAGACAAGGTAAAAATAATATTAGCACAATTAGATATACCTTGTGATCAAAAAGTTCCGGTAATTTTCAATTTAAAAAGGCCGCCTTTATTTTTTCGGTAAAATCTTTTTAGTGTAAGATGGCAACACTAGTTCTGATATTCTGTCAAAGTGTGAGAGCAAATTATCCATTAGTTTTGTTTTGACAACTGCTTTTGTTAGTCGAAAAATAGACGCTCGGCGATTTTTACCATGGATAAAAAATTGGAACAACGCGTTTGTGTGAAATTTTGTGTTGCAAACGGATTTTCTGCAGCGGAAACGCTCAGAATGTTGCAAAAAGCCTTTGGTGAGGACTCTATGTCACAAAATCGTACATTTGTTTGGCACAAAGACTTTAAAGAAGGCCGTGAAAGCGTGAGTGACATGCCGCGTTCTGGACGACCATCGACCTCAACTACCGATGAAAACATCGCTTCCGTGAAGAATTTAGTTATGGAAAACCGCTCAATTAGCATTCGGGAGATAGCTGCACTCCTTGATATCTCATTTGGATCGACCGAACACATTTTGACGGAAATTCTGGGCATGAAACGCATTGAAGCACGACTTGTTCCAAAAGAGCTGAATTTTTTGCAAAAACAGCATCGAGTTGAGGTCGCTAAACAGATGATTGCGAACGCAGATAGCGATCCCACATTCATGGAACGCATCATAACTGGTGATGAAACGTGGGTATATGAATTTGATATGCTCACAAGTCAACAATCGTCCGAATGGCGCGCCGAAGATGAGCCGAAACCAAAAAAATCACGACAAAGTCGCTCCAAAATTAAAGTTTTACTGACCGTTTTCTTTGATTTTCGCGGTGTCGTCCATTCTGAATTCCTTCCAGAAGGTCGAACGGTTAACAAAGAGTATTATTTACAAGTTATGAGACGTTTGCATGAGGCAATTCGAAAGAAGAGGCCAGAATTGTGGCGCAATAATTCGTGGATTTTACACCACGATAACGCTCCATCACACACCGCGCTCACTATTTGTGAATTTTTGGTCAAGAACTCCACCAATACCATCAAACAAGCACCATATTCACCAGACCTTGCCCCGTGCGACTTCTTTCTCTTCCCAAAACTGAAAATTCCGCTCAGAGGTAGGCGTTTTGAATCGATTGATGCGATAAAAAAGAATTCGCTGGAAGAACTGAAAGCCATACATTCATCGGCCTATAAAAAATGTATGGATGATTGGATAAAGCGCTGGCATATGTGTGTTGCCTCTAATGGCGAGTACTTTGAAGGCGATAATAAAGATATCAATTAAAAATTGAAATAAATGCGTTTTTTTTTCAAATTACCGGAACTTTTTGATCACAAGGTAAATCATAGCATATAAGATTTAGATGTTTATTACTTAGCAGGAGCACCTAGGATAATATATTAATGTAAAAGAATGTAAAATTTGGAATAAAAAAGAGTTTAAACAAAATCTTGAAATATGCGAATATTTATTAACTAATTGTTTCAAAATCAAAGAAATCTGCTTATTGTTTCAAATTCTTCGAATTACAATTGTCACAATAATTGATATAAAAATTACTAGCAAGTAATTTTAGTTTATTAGAATCTTCAAACATACCAATAAAACGCTGGTCACTAGAACTCGAAAAATAATGCAATACACTATAATTACTGATCTGCATGTCTTATACAACTCCAATGCTAAAGAACCAGTTGCCGACACAAACTTCGTTCAATTGAAGCTTCTTTAGCATAAATAGCCAGTCCACCAGTGTGTCTCGAATGTGATAAACAAGCAGCGTTAGACTGAGAATGGGCGTTTTTCTCTTACAATTTGACGTAGTTGTAGCTATTTTGTAGATAACCCGACAATATTGGAATACAAAAAATCGAAATGGCTCACACTACAACTGGAACTTGGCTGCTAGTCATTAAAAAACAGGCTCTTTTTTCGTTCATATAACTGCTCAAAAAATATACATTTCGGTCGGCGCCGGTGGTGTGGTGGTAAGCGAGACTGCACCTTGCACCCCAATAGGTCTGAGTTCAATCTCAGTTGAGTTCAGGGGGATTTTTTTTAGGTAAAAAAATAACGAATAAAACCCCTTAATATTTTCATATTCAGAACTAAACGCGCCATGGTTGACGTCTTAGCTCATGTTGGGTTCGTTATTCGATTTTTTTACAATCATTACCATTACAAAACAGTTGATGTGCATGCAGATACTTTTTCTACACTTAAAACATGCTGCGCTACATCGAATACAGATTACAAAAAAAAAAATGCGCTGTAAATAGGTTGGCAATATATTCATTGCTACGAACAGCCATTTATTATCAACCGAATCACGAGTCTCATTAAGATTCAAAAATCAAAATTTGTTTTGAGTTTTCTAATTTCTTCATCATAAAACATAACGAATTAATTTAATCTATCGCAACTGCCATCCACCGTGGACGAGTTCCAGTGCTCTTAAAGTGCAAACAGCCGTCAACATTTTCGCAAGAATTCATAAATAGTTTTTTCGTTCAATATCAAAATACAGTTCATAAAAATGTGTTTTCTGTTCTGAATTTATGCAACTCAGCCGGAACACAATGAACACATATGTTTGTTAACATTAATTGGGTTTTGGAGGAAGAAACTGCTTTAGAATCTTGATGATAACTATGTCTCCCCTTTGAAAACTAATGACAGCTGTTTGCACCTTAGGGAAGGTCCATTAATTATGTCACGCAGTAGGGGGGAGGGGGGGTTCGAGAAAACGTGACGATCCATACATAAAAATTTGAAGGTCCATACAAAAAACGTGCCATGGGGGGGGGGGTTACAAAAAGTCAATTTTTGCGTGACGTAATTAATGGACGTTCCCTTAATACAAACAGGAACTCATTATAGCCATTCAAAGTGAGCGGGACAAACCTTATCAGACATAGCAAAGAGTTGAAAATGTGACCTAAAACGACACCTAGTTCATGCGGCTGATTGCGGTTCTTCAAAACGATCGTTTCATACAGAAAAAAAAAAGAAATCAATTGATGCCCGTTTCGTTCCCCGGATACGCTTGGGAGTGCGCGTTCAACCCCATTTTAGCTGGTTTTTAAGATTTTCAATTAGTCGCAAATGGCCGATAGCCACAATTTATGCTATTTTGAGCCTGAATTATTTGACTAATTATACATTACACATTCTGTTTAGCAGAGGTGGCTGGAAATGCCCATTTACCTCATTTATCTCTAAAATCGTTGTTTTTCATTTTTAAAGTTTTGTTTTTTCTCTTATGTAGACTTGCCTGCTGAGTCATACGGTTTATGCACGTCTCATTCAGTAGCTGTGGCCAGAAGAGCCCATTTCACATAATTTCATCAGATTTCTAGAGATCTAGTTGCCCGAACTAGATGCAAATAATTACAAACCATATATTTGTGCTGTATTATCACTCACGTTCAGACGTTTATCTGTACTTTCATTCACCCTCTCATATTCAGGCACTTAAATATATTCAAACGCTTTCATTCAGACATTCCTAATAAGTATTGGGATGTTCATGGAATAGAAAGTTACTAACAGACATAAAAAGCGTAAATTAAGTTAAGGTACTGAAAAATAAGGTCAAATTGCGTGAATAAATGTAATGATAACCAACAAGGTGTAAGTGTTGAGTCGTGGGCGTAGCCAGGGGGGTGCCCGACCCATTTATTTTATTTTATTTTTAGAATTTTTATTATTTATTTTTAATGTTTGATAGATTGCCTCTTTGCCAAAATGAAAAAAAAAAAAAAAAACAAATTACGCGAAGTTGCCTCGATTTTGTGACAAGTTGTAGCAAAAAAGCGCAAGAAGTTGAAATCGATAAAAATTTTATAACAATCTTTTCCTTTCAATCAAGAACCTTACCTATCCAACCTAACGTATCTAAAACAAATATCTCTTAAGATGTAATGTTAACTATTAGACAAGCATTGATTGCATTTTTCCCCGCTAGCTGAAGGTTGGAAAAGCTATGCTCAATTCAATGTATAGTTCTTTGCAATAAAAAAAACTGAATATTTAAACCAATGTTATAACTTTCGAAAGCCAAATAATACTAAATTGAGAAACATCATTCATAGTTAGAAAGTGTATCAACGGTAAATGTTTATTTGAACTATTCATGATATGGGCCGAACCGATCAATGTTACCCAGTTTTGCGCAACTTTAGCTTCGTATTATTGAGAAGTATGTTAATGATATCTTGCAGTTTGATTCAGTATTTTAAAATATTGTTTTCGGATTCAAGAGATTTTTAAGGAGCACATGCTACGATATTATCCGGAGACGAGACGAGACGACTCGTATTCGATTTTCAGACCAGTTGTTTAATAAGCGTGTGACAAAACAAATCAAAGCGAGAAGTTGCAGTTATCTTACACAGTAAAAGAATATTAAAATTACTTATAATGTAACCTAAGCCACCACTGAAAACTCGTCGACAAAATTAATCATTGAACGCATTTTTCATTTCAAAATACCGTCAATAGTAAGTTCATGTAAAACTGTATCACATTTCAAATAATATTCTACTCTGAATTCATATTTGCAATCGATTACATTGAATTATACGACACGCTCTTAATTTTCCAACTCAAACGCTTGAAATTTACATATCATGTCAGAATGTTAAAAAAGCTCTCACCGCCATATTGTGTGCGTTTAGGTTTGGGAGTGAAAAGTTAAAAATTTGAAGTTAGTTTTGAAAATGTTCGCAAAAATTGTGTGTGACTGTGGAAATCGCAGCAGAAGTGTGTTCGATTTTATGATCCACGTCCGAAACCTGCATGTTTACAAGTGCCCAGTCGAAAAAAGCAAAAAACGAATAATTTTGTGTAAAGTTTTGTTGCAGATATTGGAAACGGAGCCAGCATATGGTATTGTGTTTTTGCCGATATAACTCGGCTTACGGATGATACAAAGGATATTTTGTGTGCTCTTCAAGATTTGATTTCACAGATTTATGTATTTGAAACGAGCTGCAACATTTCTGGGACTTTTTCTGGAGCACTTGTTTAAATATTCTCATCAAACGGGACGAAGTCAACGCTGTTCGGGTAGGAAAGCGTTGTGCACGGTTAGAAAAGTGATAACATCATTATCGCTCTATAAATCATCCTCGGATAAGAAGGCGTCTTTATCTGTTAGTCAAAATGCAGTAGAATGTTAGTATAGTTTTTGTCCAGATTTTTTTTTTAAATATTATCGTGAATATTTTTTCATGGTTTTTTTTTAAAATGTTTACAGTCAAGACGAAAAAGAAGAGCTGTTTACTTGTTTTATGAAACGCACTTAATGAACAATTTTAAGTCACTAGAAATATATCTAAAACTATACAAAAACATGTTAACACAAATGGAATCTTCTTGAAGAAAACTTCAAAAAAGGCCAATAAAAAAACTGTTATCAATAACTTATTCCTAAAATTTCCTAAGTAAAAAAACAACAATTATTTTGCTTTTTAGAATCCCAATAAATTCGACCGGTAGATTAGAGCAGATTTTAAATTTATAGTACTTGTTTATAAAGTAGGAGTAAATTTACAGCTAACATTTTTCTGTACTGTGCATTTAAGATCACACTTAAATTTCTATTGAATATGACAGAGGTAAATTTGTTACATCTAAGTCGTCATAAATTTACATGTTTCGTTCGAACTGTGTATCCTATTCAAAGATTTTATCCGTTTCTATGAGCATGAGCATGAGCATAACATGAATGACCGCCCGAGGTTGCTACTCCGTTACTGCCAGATCAGCTGTTATTACACAGAGAACCAACAGCTGATGCTTTGGACTAACATACATCCTCAATGTGTAAAAACTCGTGATCCCAAACTATGGCAATTCAGGCGCTGGCCTCACCCGCATGCAGGTCAAATAAGGAAAATATAGGAATGTGTTGTAGTGATTTTTTTTTGTTGCTGTTGTGGCGTAAAACAACTGCATCCACTGAGTTGAACTGTTGTGGTACACCCCTGTTTTCTATTCTAATTCGCATCTTAAAGCTAGATCACCATTTGTCAAGTGACCAGCCCAAGACGCGTCTCCCAGTCAGGCAAAATTGAGTTTATAAAACCCACCACCTTTCCAGGATTTGCAGTCTAAATTTCTTTAGGTTGCATATAGCCACTGTACAGAAATTCAAGTCTGCTCTTATACAAAGCATCACAACTGCAAAGCAGATGTTCCGATGTTTCACGTTTCATGTTACAGAAACGATAGATATCATTCTGAACCTGGCCAATGTTTTTCAAATAATATCTACTCGGGCAATGTCCGGTTACTAGGCCAGTATAGGTACAAAGAACTCTCTAATTGAGCTCCAGAAGCTTTTTACTAATTGTAACATTTGGAATTATAAACCTTTTCGATTGAACACACTTTGTGGTAACCAACTAGTTGGTCATCACCCTTTGTTCTTCCCAAGATTTCAGTTCCATTTTTATGGCACAGTATGATATACCGCAGAATGGTTCTGGGCCAATAAACTGTGCATTTGAACCTTGTTTAGCAAGCCCTTTCATTGCCTTCAATGCCACAGTGTCTCGGAACCCAGAATAAATTTACCGAGTTCTCTTGGCACACCTTTCGCAATGAAAGAATGCATTCCCAGACAAGTTTGGATGTACATTTATAATAACTCAACGCTTTGAGTGCCGCTTGGCTGTCTGTAAAAATACAAATATTTGCATATCTATATTTTGTCTTCAGACAAACGTTAACACATTTTATTATAGGAAAGATCTCCGCTTGGAAAACTGTTGGGTAGTTTCCCATCGCCACTGAGATTTCTACCCCAGGGCCGAAGATTCCTGCTCCCGTTTTTGTTCCAATTTTTGAGCCATCTGTGAAGAATTTTATGGAGCCATGACGAACAGTGGAACCTCCGACTTCCCAATCTATACGTGACGTTTCACATATTTTGTAAGGGATGTCATGGTGTTCCACATGTTTCATCCAGTCTCCATTCATATACATCACTGGCCCATTTTGTAAATTTTGTGAAATGCTCAGGTGACCGACTAAGTCACCAGACATGAATGTTTTCAACCGTTTAAGTCTAAGCATACTCTTTTCCGCTTCTAGTTGCACGTATTCGTGCAAAGGCAGCAGATTTAGAATTGCATTCAACGCATTTGATGGAGTGCTGCGCATCGCTCCCGTTATAGCAATGGATACTAGCCGTTGAAGTTTTGCAAGCTTTTTCTGTGCAGTAGCCTCTTTTGTTTTTGGCCACCACACAAGAGAAGCATACGTTACTTTTGGACGTATAAATCCACATTATCATTTTTGGTCTTAGACCCCATTTTCTGCCAAATGTTTTTGAGCATATCCAGAAAGCAATGGTTGCCTTACCGATCACATACTCAAGATGAGCATTCCAGTTCAGTTTGGCATCCAGTATCACTCCTAAGTATTTAACCTGTTCACTAAGATGAATCTTTAATCCTCCTAGCTGAAACGACTAAACTTCCTTTTACTAGTGAAAGGTACAATTACTACTTTTGATGGATTAATGCTAAGGCCCTCCTTGATACACCAAGACTGGGTAAATTTTAGGGCCCATTGCATTCTTTCTGAAATGATGTTGTCAAATTTTCCCCTCACTATAATGACTATATCGACTGCAAAACCTACAACCTCGAAACTTTTTTCCTCTAAGCTTCTTAGAAGATCGTCTACAACTAAGGACCACATTAGTGGTGAGAGGACTCCTCCTTGGGGACAATCTTTCGTTGCCCGTACTGTAATAGACGAACTTCCCAGCTCGGACGTGATTTCTCTTTTTGCGAGCATGGTATGAACCCAGTTAATTATGTATGTTCATGTCAAAGTTCCTTTTCTTCATGGCACGAGCCATAGACGAATAGGAAGCGGTGTCGAAAGCTCCTTCAATATCTAAGAAAGAACAATGTGCTATTTCTTTTACCGATAGAGCTTTTTCTACCTTTGAAACCACACTATGCAGTGCCGTAACTGTTGACTTACCAGACTGGTAAGCAAACTGGAACTCAGATAGTGGATGCTTGTTCATGTAATTTGAATTGATATAATCATTCAACACTTTTTCCATAGTCTTTAATAGGACTGATGAAAGACTAATGGGTCTATATGATTTAGGATGTGCCTTGTCTCGCTTTCCTACTTTAGGTATGAAGATAACTTTTACTTGTGTCCATGAAGTTGGAATATGGTTGAGTCTTAAACTTGCCTTAAAAATCTCAATTAATGGCGAGATCAACACTGCTTCGCCGCTTTGAAGTAATGCTGGAAATATCCCGTCCATTCCTGCAGACTTGTAAGGCTGAAAAGATCTCAACGCATTTTCTACCCTGGCTTTCTTGAAGATTTTATCAGCCAAGTCATTTGCGGCAATTTTTGTTCTAACAGACATTTGAGATGTCCTTGTAGAACTTCTTTCACCTTCAAGTGATCCATCTCTGATTGGATCCACACACAAAACTGATCCAGGAAAATGTGTTTCCACAATCAACTTTAATGTTTCACTAGGAGTTTTTGTAAAAACTCCATCCTCATTTTTCAGATTCCCAAGTTCAATCGTGTGATCCTTTGCAAGAGCCCTCTGAAGTCTTGCGACTTCCGGACTATTGCTTATTTTTTCACACGTTAGAACCCAGGATCTTCGTTTGGATTTTCTTATTTCTTTATTGTACTCAGTAAGTGTACTCCTATAGGGGGTCCAATCTGAAGTTCTTTTCGCTTTATTAAACAATCTACGAGACGTTTTACGTAGACATTCCAATTTAGAGTTCCACCATGGAACATCCCTGTTAGAGGACGATTTTTTGAAAGGACAACTAGTGGTGAAAGAATTTAAAATCTTATCATTTACCTTTTGGGAAAACGATTCCAATTTCTGAACAGAATCGATCTTTCCACCTTCTGTAAATAACTTCGAATTCAAACACTGTACACATTAATCCCAGTTAGTTTTCCTAGGATTTCTAAACGTAGTAGTAGACCGATTCCCCCCGCTCCATTCAAACATAATGTGTCTATGATCTGAAAATGACGTTTCTTCAGAAACTTCCCAATTTGCAATTCTTTCATAAATTGCACTATTGCACAATGTTATATCTAAGACTTCTTGTCTAATAGCATTTAAAAATGTAGGTACGTTTCCCTTATTTCATATGTCTATATTATTTGATGAAAGATATTTGAATAAGCACTCCCTTCGACTTTTGATATCCGTACTACCCCATACGGTTTGATGTGCGTTGGCATCACAGCCAATGATGAATGACTTATTATTTGCTCTGCAGTACTTGACAAATTAGTCGATCTCAGGAGGAGGCACCTCAGGAGCATCACCCGGAAAATAGGCTGAAGCCACTATGACCTCAATTTTTCATCGGGTGGTAGGCACCTCAACCATGACCGCAACTATGTCCCGTTTGAAGAATTCTGTAATGGGATAGCAATTCAGTGTTTTATCAACCAAAACAGCAGTTCTAGGCGTACTCTGCTTTTCATCATAGAACAGCTTACAGTCCTGTGATTCAATACCAAGTATTTTTCCTTTATTAGACCATGGCTCTTGAATTAGTACCACGCCCAGCCCCTCTTTTCTAAACCTCCAACTCATAACAGCAGATGCTCCTTTTGCATGATGGAGGTTCACCTGCAGGAACTTAGTTGGTTTCATTTCATTGAAGTTGAAGTGATACTCGCTATGTTGGAAGCCGAGAACACCGCGGCACTTCCATGAGGATTCACTGGGATGTTGGATAACAGGATTGAGTGGCAACAGGGTTCGTTTTGGTAAATGATACGCTGAATTCACGCGGCATCTAGAAACATATTTGAATATTAGAACCGACTTCTGATTTGAACCTATTTATACTAACAGCAAGGATGCTATTGGGGCCACTCACAAAGCGTGATGGTGGTTTTCCGTTAGGAAAACAAGGTTAATTTTAATAACGCTTGAGAGCCATTTGGATCGATTCATATCAACAGTAAGATAACTTAATGCAGATGTCTTCCGAATTTGGCAGATCGACAAGCATTCGGTGGAGACCCACCTGGTACCTCATAGCAAGATGCTTAGAGGCGGACCGGAAGATTCAATGAGCTACCTGGCACTCAAAGATTTTATCCTATGGGAGAAAAACGCGCCGAAACCGTCGCCGAATTTATGTGCTTTGATTCAGCACATGTACGTAAATAGAAGAATCTTCGTAACAAATCATAAGCAGTCAGTTACTGTTTCACATAACAATGGAATAAAACAAGAATAAGTTGAATAGGTTCATTGGCAGGAAATTCATCAATCAAATATATACCACTACACGTCGCATGAACCAAAAAGAAAGCTACTATCAATGTCGATGTTCATTGCTTCTCATTTTAAATTTAATTTCTAAAAAATTGCTATGCTGGTGATTTTTTTTTTAGAAAAAAAAAGACCGTGCGTTATGTAAATAGTTGCTACTCCGTAACTAAACAGAACTAGTGTAATTGCTCAGAGAACTACATAGATAGAGCTTGGGAGTAGCTTTACATTTCCAATGTACAAGTTCACTAGTTCATTCTATTTATAGAACAGTACCGGCGCCGGTACGCGGTTGTGATTTTTGGTGTTGTACGGAATACTTTTTCCTTCACTTCTGGGCTTCCGGTCGGTGGTCAACCGTTCCTCGAACCGCTTAATCACTCGCGACATCCACCCAAATTTTCATTAAATTCTACCCAACGGTTAAAAAGTTAGAGCAATTTCATAGTGTGGCAATTTCATCGTGGACACCCTTTAATTTCATCTCACAATTATTGTTTTGGTCATATCTCCGTGACGGATTTTCTAATCATAATGAAATTTTGACCAGTTATTTGATATGATCTAATGATTTCTAAAGAATGCCTATGAGAATTATCTAGCACATTTACTTACTTATGCTGAATCAACGTTCCATTAGAACAGCACCTGCGTTACAGTGTTTGGTAGAGGTTTGCCTGATCTAACATATTGTACATATTAATCTATAAAATGATTTAACTATAAAATTCCGCAAAATATTAAAAAATTCTCCAAATGGGGTACCTGTTTCAATATCAACATTTTTCTTCCTTTACTTATCCTACGGTAATAGATTGCTTTCTTTTCATAGAAAAATGTTCGTTAATGTTAAAAGCTACAAACATAACAGACCAACCCAACCGCGAGCCAAATCTTTATTTTAAATTTAAATTAAATTGTTTTTTTTTTCATCTTACAAATAAAAATCATTCGAATATTGGCTTGGAGCTTATTTGCAGATTCCACGAAAAAGAAAACTCTACCATTCTGAGTGATAGCTTACAACGAATAGTACGAAGGTTGTCATCCTAACCCAGTTATTTCTATTTATGTACCATATTTGAGCACCAATTTCAATTGTTGTAAGAGCAAATCAACAAAATTCTGCCGATAATTTTGAGCTACGAATTAATTTGAACTTAAGGCTTCCAACTCATGAAGAATCAATTACCGAAAACTGGTTCTTTTAGCACGATTATTAAAAGATCGTTCAACAACTCACTGAAAGTAATAATTCATTGGTGGATGTGATAGGTACTAAACTTTCAATCGCACGACACTCCTGAAGTCATTTGTCCAAGAAAGATCCCCAAGATCTTATTTAGTCTTACATTCAATCCCTATATTCACAGACAGAAAAAATCCCATCCCGTTACCCAGCACGAGTGAATGGAAAACCTTCACCGAAAAAGCAGACTGGTCAGTAAAAAAAAGTGCATCATCTTATTCCCGTGCTAAGAAACCTATGCCAATCATTACCGTCAATTGGAAGGTCCAAGAAGATGTGAAAGGTTTCAATTAAAGCGATGACAACAGCAGTGCAGGTAGTGTCAGATGCTGTGCAGGGAGGGCTCGTCCACATGACGCTGTTTTGAAAACTTTTTTTATTTTTTTTATTTTCGAGACAGAACGAGCCAAAAAAAACCTTTCTGTATAAAATAGGTCTGCAAGAACATCCAAAAAGGTAAAGTGATAGCTGTTTTTCGATGGGAAACGCAGCGAGCAGTTATGCAATTTGGTGAATGGATCATGCACTTTCGAGTATAGTGTTTCTTTTTGCAGGTCAACGATCTGGTCGGTGACTTTCACACCAGTTTTTTTTTTATCAAGGTCTTGTTACCCGGCATCAAATGTAGACTACGATTATACGCGTGCCCCACTAAAGATGAGATAAGCTTGCTAATAAAAGACAACAACGAGGTATTGTGTGTCCTGATATTTTGCAGAACAAGTTACTTCATTCTTATCTAAATTAATTGTGAAACCGTTACTGCCTGTGGAATGAATGTGCCACCAGGAGAAAACAAAAATTCAGCGTTGATGTTATAATATCGTAATTGCATCACAACTTCTAATTTGCAAGGCAAAAATCTAACTAACATCAAAGATTTCACATGCATAACTTCAATCTCATCTTAGCATACAATTGATTCAAATATCCAGTGCGAAATGTGTATCGTTACTGTAGTTTGTGAGTCATAGCGACCGTTTATAGATTCTATCGTCAGCCTATATTTTCGTGTTTGCGAAACAATTAAAATACAAATTAAAGGATAATATGCACCATTATATTTCATTTAGGGAAGATGTACCTATATTAATCTCATCACTTTGCAATTCATCCTACTTGAAATAAAACGATATACACGTGACAGGATTAGTTAGTAATGTTTGTTGTAGTTATTTAACGTAAGCAAACATTATTAGAAAACGAAACCGATCTTTCAACAGTTCAATTGTTTGATTCATCGTAGGATGAATATAGGAACAATGAGATTAATATGGGGGCAGTTACCCTAGTTAGTGAAAATAACAATAAAAATTCATTGTAGTCGAAATGATTTGTCTCGTCTCCTATCAAAAACAGAAGAAAGTATTCCGAAACATCCAAAACTATACTTATACTTATTATATTCCCACACATTTAGGCTTACACATTCTCTAATTGAATAACCCACGTAAGGAGTGTATCGAATATAAGCTATCCACATACATCTGCGTTGTACGCATGTATTTGTGATGGTTTTTTATGCTCTGAACACTGCATGCTGTGCGTTTGACTGTCAGCTTTCTTTTGTTTACTTGTTTGTGCGGTTCAAATTCTGCGTTTTCAAAATGTTGCGTATTCAAAAGGAAGTGAAAATTAAGGTTCTGGACACATGGCTAAGTGAGAAGGGTATTACTATGCGAAAATTGGCAAAGCGGTTTGGAATTCATCATGCGAGTGTTAAAACCATCATTAATAAGTTTGGGGAACACTATTCTTTGGATGAGCTACCAGGAAGAGGCAGAAACCCCGGTTCTTCCAACCCGAAACTGGAGCAGAAAGTGGTATCTCTAATCATGAAGAACAAATCAATGTCAATACGTGATTTGGCCAAAAAAGCAGGAACGAATGTCGGAATGATCCAGCGTATCAAGAGGCAAAACCACCTGAAGACCTACAAGAAGCAGAAAATCTCGAAACAAAGTGCAGAACAGAAGAAGCGAGCAGCAACAAGGGCCCGGAAATTGTATTCGCGTCTTTTGCAGCGTCCGGATGCATGCGTTTTGATGGACGATGAGACCTATGTAAAGGAGGACTCAAAAACCCTTCCAAGTCCACAATACTTTACTGCCGTCGTTGGGGAGGATGTGAGCGATGCGGGCAGGTCGATTCAAGTGGAGAAATTCGGTCGAAAGGTACTGGTATGGCAAGCAATATGTTCCTGTGGTTTGAAGTCAACCATTTTTTACACTACCGGAACTATAAATGCGGAAATCTATCGATCTGAGTGTCTCCAGAAGAGATTGTTGCCTTTATATAAGAAGCTGTTTTGGCCGGATTTAGCGTCGGCTCACTATGCCAAAACCACTCTCAATTGGCTTGCGGAAAGGGTATAGATTTCGTTGAGAAAAATATCAATCCACCAAATTGCCCTCAGCTTCGACCCATCGAACGTTACTGGGCAATCGTGAAGAGGGTCTTCAAGAAGACTGGTAAGGCAGCTGGGAACATGCAGGAGTTCAAAAAAAATTTGGGCTCAAGCGTCCAAAAAATGCGATGCAACACTTGTCCGGAACTTGATGAAGAGCATTCGATCCAAAGTTCGAAAATTCGTGAAGGAATAACTTAAATTTCATCCGGTCTTCATTATGTTCAAGTTTAACCTTGTACAATAAAGGACCATTTTTTTGTATGAATAAAATATCGGTTTTCAACATAATTTGAAAGAAAGTTTGTGGATAGCTTATTTTCGATACACTCCTTAACATTGTTTGTATTGTTAAGGGGGACGTAACGAAGAAAATGCTTTTTTTCAATCACTCCTCTCCTCATTGTCATTCATTTTGTTTGAACATGCAACAAGTTTTAAATGCATCGTCGCTGTTCAATGTTTCACATGCAACACGAAATACCCATTTGTATTGCCCATTTGCTTGCTTCATGCCATATAGAAAAAAAAAATATTAGAACCCTAGAACTCCTGCTCCATATTGATGTTATACTATCATTATTTAAAGAGCATGAGCTTGAGCATGATAGACCACCCACGGATACTTTACCGATATTACCATATCAGCTGTATTTACACAAGAAAGCGACAGATGATGTTTGGGACTAACATACATCCTCAATGTGTAAAAACTGGGGATTATGAAACAATACCAGCGACGGCCGTGCCAGAATACTGGACAAGTAGGGAATGGGAAGGAACGTGTTCATGTGATACTCACTTTGATGGATGCCGAGAAATCCTCTGCACTTCCACGATAAATCACTGGGATGTTCGATAGCGTCAACAATGAAGCAGAAGCCGTGCAAGCCGTGAAAGCGCTCAACAGTAAGAACTCCCCAAACCGAAGCTCCAGTTCCAGTTCAAACTTTCGAAAGAACGACGGACAGATTTGCTGCGGTTCCAAATATGCTCATGTCTGTTTACGATTCACTCGGCCTGATAGCTAACTTTCTCATGCCATGGAAACTCCTGCTGCAGGAGATCTGGCGATCGAGAGTCACCTGAGATGAACCGATTGAGCTGATTCCGTACAAATTCCCCGTTGCTACATCTCAAAGGCCACTTACGAACAGTTAAATATTGAGTCTGTTAACATTACCGAAATCATTTGGATTAGGGCACTGCAACACACAACCAGATTTGGAAATTTTAAATTTCAAAACCAGGCACGTATTTAGGTCCTCCCTTAGCTCAGTCGGTAAAGGCGCAGCTACAAAGCAACACCGTGCTGAAGGTGGCTGGGTTCGATTCCCGGTCTGGTCTAGGAATTTTTCGTTAAGAAAAATTTCTCGACTCCCAGGGCATAGGGTATGATTGCACTTGCCACACACTAATACTAATGCAAAAATGGTACTTGGCATCGAAAACCCTCAATTAATAACTGAGGAAGTGCATTTAGAACACTAAGTTGAGAGCAAGCAATAAGCTTTAAAAAGAAGAAGAAGAACGTATTTAGTATTATTTGAAAATAAGATTATTGTTATATAGTTATAATCAGATAGATCTCACCCAATGCCGCCTCCTCGATCACACTATATTGTTCATTCGTAAAAATACAAATTTTCGACGTTGATTCGTAATTAATTTCATGCACACGTGATTAAATGAGTGCAAAAATTAACGTTGCTAAGCCGCCCGATAGATATGCAACTTGCATAACAAAACTCTGTACACCACGTGGTGAATGCACCTACAATTCGTTTGCTGCTTCTGACCAGCAATTCTTTTTTTTCACTCCACACTCTGCCAATAATGCAAATCCCCGCTATAAGGTGACTCTATAGTCTATATCGAACTTCAAAACTGTTAATAATCATCGATTCACTCACGATAAAGCGCAAAAACACTCTAACTTATTAATTTATGTCCGGGTGTCACAATACTACCACTAAAAAACAAAACTAAGCTGATGTAACTCTTCTGCCGGGTGCGGGGGCGAAGCACAAAAAACAAAACAAAAACGGGGAAATACTACCGACACTCACACATTTCGAGAGGGAATTGATTGTATTCACTACGGCCTACACAATTCTCTGTTAGTTCAATTTAAATTTGACCATATTTAGTGCGTTTTAGTGGGCGCTAAAACAAGACTTGCTCCCTTTAGATTTGTTTCAATCCCACGCCTGGAGTTCCAAGCTG
Organism: Aedes koreicus; assembly: GCA_024533555.2. NCBI lineage: Eukaryota > Metazoa > Arthropoda > Insecta > Diptera > Culicidae > Aedes > Aedes koreicus. Next base: position 156,776 of record JAHHFK020002276.1, read on the forward strand.
CTGTAGTCGGCTCCCTGGATAAGCGAAATCCTAGAGTTCACCGTATATTACCGAGTGAAAGTACGTTCCAACAGAAGAAAATGTAGCCTATATCGGTGAAAAATATCAGAGGCAGCTGAAATTTGCAAACAGCCGATGGAGGAGAGGACCGTCATTCATCTGGGGATCAAAAGGAGATTGGCCTGCTGAAGTACTTTCTCGAAAGACGACTGATCTAGAATTACGATCGTGTGCACTACAACATTCAGCCGTTTTACTTCGACACCGCTTACATCCTGAACTATTTTCCAACTGGCACACATTGTTTGCACCGTGTTACTGCTCTTGTAACGCGATTTCTGACAAACTTTAGGCGAAGAAAAGTAGGTGAACCCCGTTCGGTAGGCCCACTAACATGTGCAAAACTCTTACACGCAGAACTGTTCCACTACAAGCGTGCCCAGGAAGAGGTTTATGATAACGAGCTAGCTATATTGAAGCCAGGTAAGGCAATTCTCCAGAAAAGTAATCATCTCTATAAGCTCAGCCCAACAATTGACGATTATGGTGTATTGCTCATACATGGTCGTATTGATGCATACTAAATACACGATTGTACTACCACGTGGGCACTCACAAAGCTGGTTCTTCAAAATATTCAAGAAACCAGTGCCACAAAATGTTCGTTAACGAAGCACGTGAGAAATTCTATGTTCCGAAAATACGAGCAGAATGTAAAAGAGTAAGCGCGAACTATCAGCGCTGAAAGGTACGACGTGCGCAACCAACACCACCGACGATCTTACCAGGGCGAGACTAGCAGCTTACGTACGCTTCTTCTCCTATGTTGGAGTGGACTATTTCAGACCTTTCCAAGTAGTAGTTGTCGGTCGACGTATAGCAAAACGTTGGGGGTGCTCATGACGTGCCTAATCGTGCGCGCCATGCAAACCAAGTTGGCCCACACCCTTAAAAGAGATTCGTGCATTATGAGATTGCGCAACTGTTTTGCGCATGGGGGGTGTCCCGGTCCAAATTATTAGTGATCCAGGCACCAACTTCATTGCTGCGGAGAAGAAGTTGAAGAAAGTGTTGGTAGCGGACGATCAAGCGACTCTAATGAAAGAGATCACCACGTCGTCAACATCTAGGGTCTTTAAACCCCCAGCCACGATTCAAATGGGTGGCTCTTTAGAGAGGCAGATACAATCGGTTGAAGAAGGCTCTTAGTGAGATTCGTCCATCCCGCCTGCCGAGAGGTGAAGTGCTTAGAAACAGTATCATCAAAATCGAAAACATAGTAAACAGCAGATTCTTGACACATGTACCAGTAGAGGACGAATCATCTCCGGCGCTTAGACCCAATCATTTTTTGGTTGGACCGTCCAGTGGCTTGAAGCCCCTTCTGCCATTTTATGATAGTGCAACCATTTTGAAGGAATCCTACAAGACTTCTAAGGTTCCGAACATCACTCGTCGGATGAAGTGGTTTGCTTCCGTGAAGCCTATTTCTGTCAGCGATATAGTTGTTGTTGTAGATCCCAAGATACCAATGAATTGCTGGCCAAAGGGAAGAGTGTTGACCACAGCGCTCTCTTACCTACTTATGCTGGTCCAACGTTCTAATAGGACCGCACCTGCGTCACGATATTTCTCCAGAAAACTCGGTTGAGGGCTGCTTGTCTCTTGTCTCCAGTTCCTAGAATGTCCCACACCTCCAAGTTATTGCTCCACTTGGTTTAACCACCTAGCTTGCTGCGCTCCTCTGCGTCTTGTACCGGTCGGATTCGAGGCAAATGCTATTTTTACAACATTCTTACAATATGCCCCGCTCATTGTACCCTTCCAGCTTTAGCGACTTTCTGGATACTGTGGGCCAGCTCGTGGTTCATCTTTCTCCTGTATACGCCGTTTTCACATACACACAGTACTCTCTAAGGACGGGCAAATCCGTCAAGCTACAGTACAGACCTATGTAGGAGTTTTTCAAAGATCTGCGATCAACTTTACCATAGGTGCAAATACGAGTGAATCGGACCACATTTCGATCAAAGGGGAGGGGGTGGGGATGATTTTGATCTGCGGGGATAGATGTGGGTCGAGACTTCATTCGTGTGATGTCTCGCATCATGTCTAATCATTATTCAATCTCTGTGAATGTGGACAAGGCTACCAGGACGCAGATCACGTAATTTGGTCTTGTGCTGAGCAACGTGGAGTCAGATTTGAGCTTTAATTTTCGTAATATTTGGAAGTTCAAGACCCGTGACTCCTCGTCGAACTTTTTTGGCATTACCGCAAAATTGCGTCAAATTTCTCGGCCAAGTGACAGTTCCTTCGGACGAAGGTTTTAGCGAGGAGATTGCGTAGTGAGAGCACTCCGGCCTCCACTACCAGGCTGCCATAGAAAGGGACTGTTATGGTCCTGATGTAACTCTAACTATTTGGTTGAAGGTGGTGTGGAATGCATCGGTGAGGTTAAGACAAAAGAGTTCAATACCGTATGTGATCTTCGAAGATACACACGGCGTTTGCTTTTTCCTCAAGGAACTCCGGTGAGCCTTACGCTCCAGAGCTTTAATATAGTTTATTCAACCTTAAATTGCTTCCTCTCACTGACAATTTTATTTAGTTGATTAAGACAGTATCGAAAAAAAGTTATCCACATTTTTTTCATTCAAATCATATAAAAAATGATGTTTTATTCAAATAAATGGATGATTCTTTATTGTACGGGATTGAACCTAAATATTGTGACGACCGGATGAAATTAATATTATTCTTCCACGAATTTGCGAATTTTTGATCGAACACTTTTCATCAAGTTCCGGACAAGTGTTTCATCACATTTTTTGGATGTCTTAGCCCAAATATTATGGAAGTCCTGCATATTCTCAGCTGCTTTAAAGGGTGTCCACAGTTAAATTGCATCACTTTCAATAAGCTGTAACATTTTGCCCTTTGGGTTGATTTAAACGAAATTTTGAGTGAAATGACCTCAGCGTGTATTGTTTACACTGCGTGAGTTTCATTATGAAATGTGTCGTAGTTTCGAAAATGGAGTCGAACGAACAGTAAGTGTGCGAGAATATTTTGCACACGCACCTCGACAACCCACTTCTTTAGCACCGAGCCATCGGAAAGATGTTGAAAATTCACCAGTCTACAGTGTCTCGTGTCATAAAACGTTCCGTACTGTGTGAAGGATCACAAGCGAGTGGTTGCTGCCTTTAAACGCAAACCCAACTGTTCCGTTCGGGATGTCGCGAAAAAGCTGCACTTGACCAAAAGTTTCGTGCAGAAAGCCATGAAACGATCCGGGCTCCGTTCATTCAAAGTTCAAAAAGCTCCAAACCGCAATGAAACACAGAATAGGACAGCTAAAACACGTGCGCGTTAGCTGTACACACAAATGTTGACGAAACACACGTAAAAGCGGATTTTAAACAAATTCCCGGCAACCAGTATGTGACTGCGAAAGACAAGTTCGATGTTCCAGAGTATCTCAGGAAACAGCAAGTGTCAAATTTCCCCCAAAAAATCATGATTTGGCAGAGGGTTTGTTCGTGTGGTAAACGGAGCAAGCCTTTCGTGACAACTTCAATGGTCAAGTATACATGAATGCCTGAAAAAACGACTGCTTACGTTTCTTAAAACACGCAACGTTCTTACAATTGTTTGGCTGGACCTAGCCTCTTGTCACTACTCCAAGGATGTTCTGGAGTGGTACAAGACGAATGGTGTTAATTTCGTGCAGAAGAATCTTAATCCCCCTAACTCTACTGAGTTGCGGCCAATTCAAAAATATTGGGCTATAATGAAGCACGAACTCCGTAAGCATCCTAGGGTTGTCACTACAGAACATGAAATGTTGAAGTCATGGTTGAAAGCGGAAACAAATTTCATTTCAAGCGTTGTACAAAGTCTTATGCATGGTATTAAGAAGAAAGTTCGGGCTTTTGGATATGGTAAAGAAATACAGTGAAATAAAAATACCTTAACCAAGATTATACATTATATTTTATTCCCTGAATATTTCATGGCAATCGGTTGAGAGACTTGTTTTTGAGGACGAGTTTAAAGTGATGCAATTTAACTGTAGACACCCTTTACCTGTATTTTTGAAGACCCTCTTTACAATCGCGTTTAATGAGCCGAAGCTGAGGGCAATTTGGCGGATTGATGTCTTTCTCAACGAGAATTGTTTTGGCGTAATGCGCCGACGTTAAATCCGGCCAAAACAGTAGAGAGGTACTAAGCATCTGATATAAAGGCAACAACTTCTTCTGCAGACACTCAGATCGATAGATTTCAGCATTGATTGTTCCGCTAGTGTAAAAAACGGTAGACCTCAAACCACAGGAACATATTGCTTGCCATACCAGCACTTTTCGACCAAACTTCCTCACATCATCCTCCGTTTACACCCTTCCCTACGACGGTAGTGTAATATTGTGGACTTGGAAGGATTTTTGAGTCCTCTTTGGCATAGGTCTCGTCGTCCATCAAAAAACACTAAGGTCTTTTTTAACACGGTTTTTTTTTACAAAGTTTGTTTTCAGCGATAACTCCAGAAAAGAACAACTTATCGACCTAATTCGAATCACATTTTACGTTTTGGGCAAAAAGTTATCATATGGCAGTTTTTCAAAAAAATTCACTATTTGTCGAGTTAATATTCAAAATTTTAAAAACTGTGTTTTGACCATTGCATGGAAAGGTAACACATACAAACAAAATCGAAACAATTTAAAATGTTTATGCATGTGAGTTTATCAACTCTATTTAGTCTTTTTTAACACGGTTTCATAGTAAAAGTGGAACGTATCCCCAGTGTAAAAAAAACCTTAGTGTACATACAATTTTCGTGCTTTTGTTGCTGCGCGTTGCTTCTGTTCTGCACTTTGTATGGCATTTTCCAGCTTCTTGTAGGTCTTCATATTGTTCCGTTTCCTGATACGTTGAATCATCCCGTCACTGGTTCCCGCTTTATTGGCCAAATCACGTACCGACATTGATTTGTTAATCCGAATCAGAGCTACCAGTTTTTGATCCAGTTTAGGGTTGAAAGATCCGGGTTTTCTGCCTGTTAATCGAAAGACCAGTGTTCAATAAAATTGGTTATTTAAGATAAATGATGTATATAAATATGAAAATTTGGCTCTGTAAAGTTGATTCGATTGAGCCTGTACAAATAAACGATTATATAAAAAAAAAAAATAAAATTGGTTATGATGGATTTTACACTCGCGTGATGAATTCCAAAACCATGTATCCAAAACCTACATTTTCACGTATTTTTCAATGCGTGACATTTTGAAAACTAATAATTTAAACCGTGCAAACAAGTAAACAAACGAAAGATGACAGTTAAACGCACAACATGCTACGATGAACACAATAAAAGCATCATAAATACACGCGTACAACGCAAATGATACATTCCCTATTACGAAATCGAAGGGAGAATTCACGAATCTATTCATTGTTTTCTGCAATGAAACTGTTTTGTACAATATATGATCCTACTTTTGTATTCAATGCCGCACGCGCAACTGTCAAAACTACAATACGTTGTTTACACAGAAAGAACTTTCGTACATTTTACGAAAACTATACAAAGAGCTACGAATATGTTGTTAGAAATAAAACAGAAACGTCTCTCTGGTGGTTGCATGAATAATTGACAGATCTGCTCAATCGACTCGAAATGTAATTTTAAAAGGAAGGCAACCACGAGGAGTTGCTCATCGTTTTTAATTTAGCTGATTTGGGGTTTGATCCTGTGCTCTCGGGAGGAGCTGTTATTGAATTCGTGGTTGATCTCACTAGGCCATGGTGACTCGTGTGATGTTTCTCGATTAATGAGTATGAAGTCACCAGCTTCGACAGTGCTTTTATTTGTATTTCGGAATATAATTTCCCCCCCCCCCGGGAATTACACCAAAATGTGTGGGGGGGGGGGGGAGGGGAGCGGGTGGGTGTTTTTCAAAAAATTTTTTTTTTTTTTTTTTTTTTTTTTTTTTTTTTTGTTGGGGAAAAAAACCCTTTTTTTTTGAGCAGTGCTGTAAATAGTCATTTAGACCCAATGCGCTAAATTTGCCGACAACTCGTTCCCGAAGTTGATTTTCACAATAACTCGTATGACAAAATTGTTGTGCTTGATTATTTTCATATATTTGGTTCATAATGTACTGTTCTAACTTTAAAACCTAAGACATGAGAGCGTAATATTTGAATATTAAAATGATATTCATCATTGAATATCATTTGAATATGACAGTGAATATAACACTTTCTATATACCAGTTAGGGCAATGCACTGTTAGACAAAGTTGTAGAATTTGTCAAGAGCTACAATTTTATCATACATCATATTCATAAATTCAGTTGTTGAACCAAGTTATCGGTAAATTTATCCAATTGCACGAAATGACTTTTTACAGCACTAGTTGCAAGGCACAGCCATTAGACAGTGGATCGTCCTCTACCAATGACTTGATTAAGTTCGACATGCCGTTTTTTTTGTTGGAGGGAAAAAGGGGGGGGGCGGGGGCGGGGGGGGGGGGAAAAGGAGGGGGGGGGGGGGGGGGGCCTTGGGCCTCGGGGGCCCGGTTTTTTGGGGGGGGGGGGGGTGAAGGGGTGGGTGTGTGGTGGGGGGGTGTGGGGGGATGTTTTGTTGGGTTTTATTTTTTGGGGGTGGGGGGGTGGGGGGTTTGGTTCTTTGCTTCTCTTTTTTTTTTTCCATACTGCTAAACAATACTCTGGCGTGGATCGCACCAGCAAATAATAGAGGCAATAGACATCCTTTAAGGAATATACATCCGTAAATTCCTTGGCCATTCTCATAATGAATCCTAAGCTGCGGTTTGCTTTGGAAACAATATAGCTAATATGCTCCTTGTACGTAAGTCCCGCATCGAGAAAAACTCCTAGACCCTTGACGCAGGATTTACGTTTGCCTTCGAGGTGGTAGTCGAACATTATTATCAGTTTCTTCTTCCTTGTGAAAGATACAGCGGAGCACTTGGTTGAATTCAGCACCATCCTGTTTATGTTGCACCACGAAGCGAAACTATCAAGTTGGTATTGAAGAAACCATGACTCTTCGATGGGCTTGAGCTGATTATAAATTTTCAAGTCATCTGCAAAAGAAAGCTAGTGTCTTCCATACAAGGGTTAACGTCGTTGAAGTACTACAAGAATACAAGGGACCTAAGATGACTTCCTTGTGGAATACCGGATGTGGCAAGGAATTCACCAGATGTGCAGTCATCAATCCTGATGCTTAGATGTCGTTCTGTGAGGTACAAATGGAACCAACGTAAAACGCTGCCTCTAAAGCCCAGTCTCTCAAGTTTTGCTAATGCAATGCGATGGTTGATCTTATCGAAAGCTGCGGATAAGTCTGTATAAATTGTATCCGTCTGGAAGCCCTTACACATAACATCTGTTGTATATGTTATGAACGTCAAAAGTTTTGTGGTCGTAGATTGCTTAGGCATGAACCCGTGCTGTGTATCGGCTATATATTGCTTGCAATGATTGAAGACTTGGTCTAGAACTACCAATTCGCTTCGCTACAGTATTTAAGGCAGATATTCCTCGATAGTTGTTGGCGTTGCGCTTGGCGCCTTTTTTTGGAAACTGGAAACATGTAGGCTGATTTCCAGAGCGAGGGAAATGTTCCAGTTGCTAGAGAGAGTTGGAATAAGTGACCCAGAGGTACTAGTATGCCAGCTCGCACTTTTTGAAAATAGCCGCAGGGATACCAGCCGGACCAACCGATGTTGATGATTTCATTTTAGAAATAGCTGAACGGAGGATCGTTGAATCAAAAATATTGATGGTGATTGACGGATCACTACATGGCGGCACATTACTCGCTGATAGTGAAATTTGATCCTGTATCAATATCTCGGAGCAGAACACGCCCTTGAATTTTGCTTTGAAAAGTTCGCAAATGTCCCCGGAATTCGATGCGGGGCGTTCTCCGTATGTCAACGTTGACGGTAGTTCAGATTCTTTCCTTTAATCGTTGCCATGTTTCCAGAAAGACTTAGGATCTAATTTCAGCCTATCCTGCACATTTCTCAAATAATTGGCACGACTGCGGCGAGACATCCATTTGTAGTTGCTGTTGATTCGCAGGTATCGGATTCGCACCGAAACTCCCCCATGCTTAGAATACCGTCTGAATGCTGCTTTTTTTTGAAGATTTGAGATTTCATAGTGCAGCGTACTACCACGGTGGATTTTTGGTCTTGGGAGCAACCCGCTTAAGAACATGGCAATCGATAGCATAGCTCACGATACTAGAGAAGGTTTGAACTGCAACGTTGATATTGTCGGTGCCAAGAATAACATTCCAGTCGATGCTCAACAAAATGCCGAGAATGCTGTCATAATCAGCTCTCTTGACGTCGTAGCTGACGGGATCCGCAACGTTGGGAGCATTCGTCGGATGTTCAAACTCGAGCGTGAGATGCAAAGTCGGATGCAGAGCAACCGTTTTAACTAAAACGGAAGGAGCCACAGATATACTTCGTGCCTTTTCAAAGTTGTTGACAAAATAGAGATCGAGAAGCTTGCCATTTTCGTTGGTAACGTAATTGATTTGCCGCAGAAGATTAGAGTTGCATCTATCAAACAATCTGCGATTCCCTGTGTGGAATCGAGATGCATTCGGGTCCGAGTAGCTAAATCCATTGCCCGACGAGCGCCCTTTCAGGTCTGGGAAATTAAGATCGCAAATCACTTATATGGTGTTTCGATCAAAATTTGGTCAACTTGAACTTGACGCATTTCCTTCCATCGTGCATTAAAAAATTTTGCACACCCCTCATTTTGAAGCTGTGTGCGTGTAGCATTATGCCTATATTTTGATTTTGAGATTAGCACTTCAGTTATCAAAATGTCGTCGAAGGAAGAGAAGCAACGCATTAAAATTTTGCCGTGCATGGCAAAAATCCAAACTACTCTCACGCCAAGTTGGGGAAATTGTTGAATGTGGCTAAATCAACTCTTACCAACGTATTAAAAGTGTTCGGTGAACGTTTGTCGACAGCCAGGAAAGCTGGATCGGGGGAAATCGAAAGCCGGGACCACAGCGACGACAAAAAGAGTTGCCCGCTGTTTCGAGCGGGACCCCCCTGCGTCCGAGATGTCGCAAAGAAGCTGGGAGTGGTGCCTTCACCCGCTAAAAAACGAGCTGGACTGTCGACATACAAGAAAGTGGTGACTCCAAATCGCGACAATAAACAAAACACGTCGGCCAAAGCACGATCGTGAAAGTTGTACACGACGATGCTGACGAAGTTTGATTGCGTGGTACAGGACGATGAAACTTACGTCAAAACAGACTTCCTTGACTTCCTTCCTAAACAGCTTCCTGGACAGGAATTTTATTCGACAAACGGACAGGAAAAGATGGCAGCTATTTTCAAGCACATTAAACTGTCAATGTTCGCGAAGAAATATCAGGTGTGACAGGCCATCTAACGGGTGTCCACTAAAAAATGAGAATGATTTCAATACTTTTCCATCAGAACAAAAACGGCCGCATAGAAATGTCACTTTAGATGAATGAATCGTTGCACTCTCCAGAAAATTTTCATACACTCTTATTTCACTCTAACATGTTCAGTCGTGTTCAGCATGCCGTCGAAACAGGAAGAACTGCGCGCGCGCGTTGTACAATTCTTTCAAGCGAACGAAGATTGTGGAAAAAAATACACGATGGACCATTTTTGTCGTGAAAAAGTTCCGGTATCCACCGTATACCGTATCCTGGCATGCATGAGAGTAACCCGGAAGAAAGGTTGCGGCCGTCCAGCGAAAATAATGAATGAGAAAACGCTCCGCTCGCTGCGCAGCATGTTCAACAATAAGGATTCGGTAAGTCAACGGGAAGCAGCCCGAAAGTTCCATTGTTCGAAGTCACTCATCTGCAAGACGCTAAAGAAAGAAGGAATAGTGTGTAGAAAGAAAACCAGATCCCCAGAGTACACAGATGAGCAGATTCAAACCGTGAAATCCCAATGCCGCTGGATGACTCGGAATTACGGCGGAAAATCTTTCGTTCTGGACGACGAAAGCTACTTTCCTCTTTCGAAGTCTCAGATACCGGGAAACGACCGATTCTACACTAAGGACAAATCTACTACTCCTCCAAAAGTAATGTATAAGTTCAAGCACAAATTTGAATCGAAGGTTATGTTATACATCGTAATATCCGATAAGGGTATTTCGAAGCCGTGGTTCAAACCAAGCGGTTTGGCCATCAACCAGGAGGTGTACCAAAGAGAGTGTTTGCAGAAAATACTCATCCCATTTCTTAAACAACATCACTCGGATGGCAAATACGTGTTTTGGCCGGACAAGGCATCATCGCACTACGCAAAAAAAACGCTAACGTTTTTGGAGAGCCAAAATATACCATATGTCCCAAAAGACCGGAATCCGACAAATTTGCCACAGTGCCGTCCTATCGAGGATTTCTTCGGTCTTTTGAGCTCCATGGTATACAAGGATAATTGGAAGGCCAAGAACACCAAGCAACTTACCAACAGGATCAAAAGCTGCATCCGAAAAATCGATGTGGCTGCCGTCCAACGGTCATGTTCCAGCATAACGACTAAGCTGCGCCGCACGGCGGACCACGGACCATATGACAATATTCACTAAACTTAGTTTGAAGATTTAAGTTGACCCTTTTAATAAAATAAATCAGTTTGAACAAAACTTCACTGGTATTTTTTTCCTGACCCATTCTTTTCGTTCTCATTATTTAGTGGACACCCGTTATACCTAAGGCTTGAAGAGCAACGTTTACATTGCGACCGATACCCTCAACCAGGAAATTTATATGAACAAGTGCCTACAAAAACGTCTACTGCCTTTCCTGAAGCAACACAATTGTTCCGTTCTATTTTGGCCGGATTTAGCATCTTGCCATTACGGAAAAAAGGCCATGGAGTGGTATGCTGCAAAAAAGGTTCAAGGGGGCCAAAGAAAAAGAACCTTCCAAAACGGCGGGCCGGCGGAGGAAAATTTGGGGCGGTAGGAGGAACTTTGAAAATAAAGGGTGGGGGGGGGAAAAGTGAGGGAACGGGGGGGGGCGAATAAGGGGGAGAGGAGACTGTAAAAAAAATTTGGGGGGGGTGAAAGAAAAACCCCGCATCGATGGGGAAAAAAAATTGAATATTTCCCCTGTATTCTGTATTAACTGAACTTGAAAATGAAAAAGAATTTGACTTATTAATAAAAACTTTGATCGACTCACACACATGACTGTTTGACCAATTTTTGATCGGAACAGGCAGGCAGGCAATAGAAATGTTTCATACAATTAACGAGACATTTTTCTGAACAGAATTCATGCTTGCGAAACGAGTGAAGGCTTATTTACGAAAAATAATTTCCAGTGTGATCCTCGCTCCATTGGCAGAGAAATTGTCTTTTTAGTTCCCAGAAATAGCGCCGTATTTACTTTCGTTCACCGCCCTAGTAGCACACATGTTGCTATTAAGTTGGGAAAACATAAATGTGCATGTATTAGTCATAATCAAGTTGCTGCAACTATTTATGATCGAGGTGTGCTACTTGGGCGTCTATCATAACAGCATCTCGGACATTTCGCCATCTGTGTGATGATTTTTGGCAGACATGCAGTATACTATATTTGGGTGCGGAGAACGAAAACGACAATTTTCTTACAAATTTTTGGAAGATGCTTTGAGATTGCTACGAGCACATTGTTATCTCCCCAAGCAACACACAAGTTTTATAACAGTTGACTATACTTTTATATGACTAGAGTTGGTTCTAAATCATGAAGATGTGTTACTTGGGTCCACAAACCAAGACTTGAGTACCATCTGGGAAAACTAGAAAAACGATTACTTTTCGTCGAAGCATTTTACCAAAAACTCGATGAGAGCTTGTATTCCAGATTAATGGGAGATCCAACAGATTTCCCCGTGGAAAGCTTTCTATCGATATTGTCCTTGACAAGCCCCATTTTTTAAAAATTCATACAAATGTCATCTATGATAATTCTACTAGTCGTTCCCTCACTTAGTTTGCATACTGCTTGACAAATGAGATAGCCTTAATGTTTTCCTAGAATTTCCGAATTTGATTAAACAGGACAGCGCCAATAAAATATTTTTCGTGAAGAAAACATGATAACAGGGTTGAAGCAATAAAAATGCGTGTGCGTTATCTCATTTCTACCATGACCTGGTAATTTTAATGGGTTTATAATTCATAACAAGCTAAATCATCTTCGTTAATTATTTTGGTAATAAATAGAAATTAACGAGTCAGTTTAAAACGCACGTTGCATCCCAATAAAATACATTTTCAACTGATAGCGGTCCCGTATGCATGTTTTGCACGTTCACTTGTATGAGCAACCAAATGAAGGCAATCAGAAAATCACGTGCTGAATTATTATCACCTTCAGACAATGGTCCATTTTGTTTGCAATGCAAAAGATGGATCGTCGTCCACTTTCATCAGCGTTATTGTGTTAAAGTACATGTTTAACGGATCAGTCACAAAATAGCATGTGCCCAAATATATGGACTGTCTTAAAAAGACTTATTCCTCTTATCTCTTCGATTTCAATCAAAGCAATTTCAAAGCATTCAAGGAACATTCTGAATGCTGCATATAAAATTTAAGAAAATAAAGTCACAAAAATCTACTGTTCTCTAAAACATCCATCCTACCACTACCAACAAAGAAAACTTCCCCGAAGCTTTCATGCGATGTTTTTTCCTCCTGAAAGCTCTGAAGCCGAACATAATCGTGTTGGTATTGGTGTTGAGGTTTTTCTTGTTTCTGATGCTCGGGCGTTTTATGCTGCCACCGACTGTGCTGATGTTTCCTTCATCATTCTTGGTTGACCCATATTCTACTCCCCCAGTAGCATACACATTTATTTACATCTTTCTCCCTAAATGGGCGAAAACTTTCCGCGGCGCTTGCGAGTTGTAAATGACACAGATACACCAAATAGAAGAAAACGATATTACATAGTAGAGGAATACAGGCTCGTTCGCTAATATCGGAAAGACACCCGAGGGCAATGCTCTCTGACTTCGGACGCACTACCCACCATGCCTCTCCATTGTGCGTTGCCGGATTGTGGATTTTTATGTTACGGAGTGCGTAGAACATTTTTCGGCAGTCAATCAAGCAGTCAGTGGTATGTAGTACGAGTTTTTATGTTGAGCGCTTATGTACGTTATGTAATTTTCGGGTTCGAAGACCTTTCGCTTTCAGTGGAGCAGTGGAGTGCGCAGATTTTAGATTTTCGTTTGCACGTGTCTCAACTCAATCTACAAACGCTGTTGATAATGGTGATGCTGTTTCTGTATAACTCGGCTCATACTGGAAATCACACATTTACTATTTAGTGATGCTAGAATAAATAGATGGTAAAATATGTCATCTTAATTAGGGATGGGTAACAAAACAGATTTGACCATTTTTAGAGAGTAATCGAAACGCGGTTGAAATTTATAATAAACATGTTGACCCGGCAAAAATCGTATTGTCTGCCAATACACTTTCCAAACATCTGTTTATAATTATTTTAGTTTTCAAAAACCGTCCGGGACATGCACAAAAAAAAAACATTAGGATCCGTCAATCCGATCTAGAGTCTTATCACTACACTTAGACACTATTTAATTTGTATTTGAATAGATTGAAAGTCAATACTGTTTCAGGAATTTGGGGCATATTGATTATGAGTAACTTAAATGATCCATTCCATACTTCTGGTCATTATAAAATAACCAACCCCTTAAAAAAAACAAATTCGAGGAAATCCATTGAAATTGAGTGAAATTGTAGTTAATTTTTGACCTATTTATTTTTCATTAGTTTTAAAAGCACAAAACTTATGAAAAACTAATCTACACAATCATTATTTGTACACAAAATAAAATTAAAATTATAAAATTACATTGTTTCATGCTCCTTATTTAACCTAATAATTTAATAAAATCTTAATTCTTCAAAATATTCATATTGTCACTAATTAAATATGGGTTTTGAATTATTATGGTTTCAGCTAAAGCCCGTATCATTATTTTATGGGTACACCTTAAAGCTGCTTTGCGAAAAAGACTATGACATTATTTTACAGCTGTTCATTTTACTAGCGCCACGTAACACACATACTAGCGCCACGTAGCGAGAAAATTCTGAACTGATAGTAACCAATCAAAAAGCTGTGGCACACAGATCAACGTTTTGAGAAAAAAAAAGGCAAGGACCCCAAGATATAGCGCATTTAGATAATTCACTTGAGCATGAGGGAATCGTATCCGTGTGAAAACAAAGAATATATTGAGCCTTATGTATTAGATAGAGGATAGAGGTAATTACACTCAATTCTGTTTTGAGGAGTTTTTTTGGCCTCCATTTTTGATCGTGTGATCTCAATTTTCAACAAAATTTAGTGCAACATGCTTCAAAATATAAAAAAAAAATCACTTAGTCAGGAAAACCACTTGTACACTAGCGCTACGTAGTGAAAATATCTTGAATTACTGGCCACCAATCAAAAGGTTTTGATTTACTGAACAGCCTTGCTGAAGACTGAAGCCATAAATTTGAGACGGATCCAGCATATTCCAAAAATGTACAAGCACACTAGCGCAGATTGCTGGTAAAATTCAGAACTGAAGTCACCAATGAAAAGATATTGACCTAGTGAACAACATTGTCGAAGACAAGAACATTCTATCTGATCAGGATATCAAGATATAGCATATTCCTGAAAATAATAAGCACACCAGCGCCACGTAGCGGAAAAAATGTGAACTGGTCACCAATCAAAAGGTTTTGTTCCACTGATAAAAATTGTCATACTGAAAATTAAATGACGTTCATATTACGATATCGAAGGTAGGACTAACGAATCCATTCGTTGTTTTCTGCAACGAAACTCATTTGTAATTTTTAAAAATCTACCTTCGTATTCATTGCCACACGCGCCACTGTCAAAAGCACGAGGCAGTTGTTGACACAGAAATAATATTCGTGTATTGTACGAAAACAGTACAAAGAGCTACAAATATGTTGTAACAAATATAAAAGAAACGTTTCTCTGGTGATTGCATGAATGATTCACAGATCTACTATATCGAATCGAAATGTAGTTGAACAAAAGAGTCCACCCACGAGGCGTTGTTCAGCGTTTTTGTTTGTGTTTCTGACATGAGGCTCCATCCTGTATTTTTGGGATGAGCTGTTATTGAATCCGGGGTTGACCTCACTAGGCCATGGTGACTCTTGAGAAGTTACTTGATTAATACGTATGAAGTTTTAACTCGCCAGCACTTTAATTTTTGTTTTGGAATAAATCAATGATTCCCGCCCACCCCAGCAGCAACACCAACATGCATGAGTACGATTGAAGAGAAGCAGCGAATGGGTGGTTTTCACGAAATTGATTCCGTGCATTGTACAAAAAGGTGTAATAATAGCTGCCGCGTAGTGAGGGAATCCTAAACTATTCACCAGTGAAAACTGCTGGAAACTTAAGGGTAACTTAACCCAAAATCCCAACATTTCAACACGTCATGTTGCCAAAAATAATTGGCGTTTCATAAAGTTACGTCCAGAAGGTCAAGGCAGGAGCTAAATTACATGCCTACAAGGTCCAAAACTTCCCAAACCGCGATGAATGGCTGCAAACTGTTGCCAAGACCCGTGCTAGGAAGCTCTAGCTTCGGAGATGTTGGCCAGAAGCAGTTGCTGTGTGATTGATAACGAAAAATACGTCCTAGCTGACCTCAAACAAATGCCAGAACATGAGTTTTACACCAGAAAAGATTTGAATTAATGGATGATCGTTTAAAAAAAAAAGAAAACGTCAAAATTCGCATGGAAATACATCATTTGGCTGGCTATCTGCACCTGTGTAAAGCAAAGAGGAATTTTCGCCACAACAGTCATAATCAAAAGTGCAATTTACAAGACTAAAAGCATCCAAAAACCTAGTTTAGCATTTTTGGAGCAGCACAATGAAAAACCTCTATTTTGGCCGGATTCAGCTTCATGCCACTATTCTAAAAGTGTGCTGGAATGATATGAGACTAATTCGGTGCAATTTGTCCTCAACTGTCCTGTACTACGTCCAATCGAAAATTATCGGACCTAAAACTAAAACCTAAATGAAGTTTGTCAGAAGTAGATAATTTATCATCTCCATGCGAAGCGCTAGGAGTGGACGGTAATTTATTGCTAGAACGAAATAGACATAAAGAGAAAGTGTATTAATAGTTCCGTATAGGGCCCTCCGCTCGTTTTCAAACTTGATCTTTCAATTTTGAAAGCCTGCCGTTGCCCTATACGGAACTATCAATACACTTTCTCTTCATGTCTATTTCGTTCTAGCAATAAATTACCGTCCACTCCTAGCGCTTCGCATGGAGATGATAAATTATCTACTTCTGACAAACTTCATCAAAAATCGTTACTTCCGCGCTTGGGAGAATACAAAAACAACAATCAATGTGCTAAAACCTAAAGCTAAAACTCAGAAAGACCATGGAGAAATTAAAATATTCAAATTAGATGCGTAGGAAGTGGATAAAAATTAGAAAAAGGTACCGTATACTACTGTACCAGCTTTTATGGATGGCGTGAAGCGAAAGTGTCGAGAATGTTACCAAACAACCTCCAATAATTGATCCAATGTAAACTGAGCTTAATATATGCATAAAACTGCCCTCCAATTTTGGTTACTATTCGATAAATACATGAGTTGAGAACACAAAAACTGTGTTGCAATAAAGATTTAAGACACTGAATACAACAAAAATGTCTTTTATATTATGCAATTTAGTAACTTCCCTGTTGGAATCATAAAAAAATATCACGGTGGATCTGACATAAGGTTTACAATGTCCATTAAAAGTATTTTAAAAGCATAAAAAAATGTGGTGACGTTCGATGATTTTCGATTTTCTTTCTTACTAAATTTTTTTCAACGCATGCATCTAAATCATTTACATAAAAACCGCAGTTTTCAACATTTTTGGTAGTAATAATAACCAGATTTTAATTCGCCACTGTAAATTTTATTGCGAAAATTTTAATTTGAGTCCAAAATACATATTGTGAGCAGTCGAATAATATGCTCATAATGGTTTATTTGAGTAAGTTATTATATTATTATAATTATAGCTATATGGTGTTCCAGAAACTATAAGAACGATTCAAAACCAAGATACAAACAATTTATTCGAGAAGAATTTATTTTGGTTTCATATATGTTCTCTCTCAGTAGCATACACAAAAAAAATCTTACTATCGTTAATCATAAGCCAACGCACTTTTATCCTAGGGCCGGTTCATAAACCACGTAGACTCATTTTTGAAAATCTCAGAACCCCCCCCCCCCCCCCATACAATTTTTTGAAATTTTGTATGGAGCGTAAACTTTGGCCAAACCATTCTCTTTTAACCGAATTTCTCGGTAAAAATTGACTTATCTACATCATTGACGTCGGGGCCTTCACGTTCGGTATTATATTGATATACCGGAAGCGTCATACAGTCAAATTTTATATTTGTTTCGTCGTCGTAGACCGTCATACAGCTTCCGAGCTCACGGTTTAACAGTTGCAGCCTGCTTTTCATTCCGTTTTGGCAACTTCTGCTTCTTGAAGGATTTTAGATGGATTCTTGCCTTCACAGTAGTACCCAGCTTTTTGGTAACATCTCTTATTATGCTGTTTTGGTCAGATTCGAGCCAAAAATCAAGTCTACATGACTGAATATACTAGAAACAAATACATGAGTAACATATAAAATGCAAATAATTTGCGACAACATACATTCAGCTTCTTTTATAACAAAACATGTTTTTTTTTATTTCATTCTTAAGATTCCTACACGACAACACTTTTATTTTACTGATCAAGAAGACATTTTAGGCAGCCGGCGCCGGTGGTGTAGTGGCAAGCGTAACTGCTCAAGGTCGGTAGGATTCCCAGTCAAGGTCAGTGGGATTTTTCTGAGGCTCTCTGGTCACGTCTTCCTTCGGAAGGGAAGTAAAGCCATTGGTCGTGGTTCATGTGTTGATGAGTGCGATATGTAGGGTCCAGGTGGTGGAGTCCTCTTCCTGGCGTCGGTGGTTGCCACCACGTGAGGAAATAGGCCTATGAAAATAAATCGAAAAAAAAGGAAAAAGATGTTTTAGGTGTTCCTTGGGTTACTATTTGTTTGCAACAAGCTAAATATGATTCAATTTATTTTAGAAATACAGACTCATTCTATATGGTTGTTATTTTAAGAGAAGCAGAGGGATATGATATATAAGCAATCGAAGGGATTTCCCAAAATTTATACATAGGGCTTCTGCGTTGTTTCCTTTCACCATTTCTATAAATGGTTCATGAATTCTAATCAATTTGTACTTGGACGTTCAACCTTTAAAGACACCATATTGCATCTTAGTGATCCTGATCTAAATTTGTAGGAAAAGTTTTTTTTATCAACTGTAGTATTCAAAGTCTTTGGGATACAAAAAATATTGGCGATTCCACGATAATTACGCAAAGAGCTCTTCTTAGGAAATTTCCCCGATTTGAGTGACATGTTGAAAAGCCAATACAATCGAGATGTTACTAATCTCCAGTACTAAGCTCTTCATAAATACGTGAGGAACTCGTCCGGAACCTTTGGAGGCATCTAATTTTTTTGAGCTTCTAACGTCTTCATTATATTATTATTATTATTTATTTATTCGTTAACAGATAAATTTTTTTATCCCAATGACAACTAGATAACACTAAATTACATACAATAACTAACACATACATCTTCGGAAACAACGCTTATTAACATCACGTGATACATTAAAATTAAACACGTTATAACAGCTGTTGAAAACGCGACACATGCTTAGCACGGGTTCGTGTTTGCCGTAGTTGGTCCTTGAGTGCCGGTTTATAAAGAAAGATTGTAAACGTAGATTTCGTCGTCGAGTGTTGATGTTCAAGAGACCAAGTAAAGTGGAACAGTTGATCTTTCCCTGAAAGAGGTCACCAATGAAACACGCTTTGGCCACCATACGCCTCCCTTCCAACAATTCCAGGCTGATGAGCTTACACCGACTTTCATAACTTGGCAATCTGCGAGGGTCTTGCCAACGAAGATGTCGCAAAGCAAAGCGTATAAACCTTCGCTGAACGCTGAACCTTCGATCCTCTGGACTGCATTTTGGTAGAAAGGGGACCAAACGACAGCACAGTACTCCAAAAAAGGACGAACCAAAGGGCAGTATAGTGCCTTCAGACAATAAACGTCTTTGAAGTTTTTGGCGAATCGGAAGATGAATCCTAACTGCGATTAGGCTTTCGAAACAATATAGGCAATGTGGTTCTCGAATGACAGTTTGATGTCGAGCATTACTCCCAGATCCTTGACTGTTGTTTCACGTTTTAAGTGTGTTCCTCGAAGGATGTACTCGTGAAGGTACATCGCACGTTTTTGGCCAAAGGAGATAGCCGAGCATTTGGATACATTTGAGGACATTCTGTTGATCCGGCGCCAGTCGTCGAACACTTGTAGTTCCTGCTGAAGAAAATCGGCGTCTTCTGGACATTTTATAACGTAGTACAGCTTTAGGTCGTCCGCGTAGGATAATTTCAGGCATCTGAGGACCAAGTTCATGTCGTTCATATATAACAGGAAAAGGAATGGACCAAGGTAGCTGCCTTGCGGAACGCCGGTTGTTACTGAAAAGCTGGACGAGGCATAATCTGAGATCTTCACAGACATAGTTCTACCAGTCAGGTATGAGCGGAGCTAGTTCAACAATTGATCGTGAACCCCCATTTTCTCGTATTTGGGAATTGCAATCTGATGGTTCATTTTATCGAAGGCCGCAGAGAGATCTGTGTATATGGTGTCTACTTGATGACCGCTTTCCATTTCGCGAATGACGAACGATGTTAATAAGGTGAGTTCGGTCGCCGTCGAGCGCTGGGACATAAAACCGTGTTGTTCAGGAGAAATAGTATGTGAATAGTCATGGACCAGCCTTTGAAGAATAATTAGTTCGAATAGCTTGGATACAGCACTTAGTGCAGCAATCCCACGATAGTTGGTGACGGATCGTTTGCATCCCTTTTTGTGTATTGGGAAAACAAACGACTCTTTTCAGCATTCAGGAAACACACCGGAAGTTAATGACAAATTGAAGACCGTAGCCAGGGGCGCAGCGAGTGTGTTAAGGCAACGCTTCAGGACAATTGAAGGAATATCATCAGGGCCGCATTCAGTTGAGCTTTTCATCTGCTTCCCGGCTGAAATCACCATTTCACTATGGATAGTGAGTGCAAAGCCAAATACAGACATGCGGAGAACATTGCTAGTAGCCGCTTCGGGGCCCTCAGCATCCAGCATTTCGTCGCAGAAGACACTGCTGCTGAACTGCGTACGGAACAAGTTGGCGATATCCGCGACCGAGTTAGCTTCGTGAGTGCCGTCAGTCATGGTGGATTGTAAACCGGTTTCCTTCCGTTGTTCATTCACGAACCGCCAAAAGCTCTTCGGTTTCGTTTTGAGTTGTTTGTGCGTAGTTTGTTCTCGTAGAATCGGTGCGATATTTGCTGTGTTTCCTCAGAGCAGACCTTATAACTTGTTTCAAATGTTTGAGGTCGGAATTAGACCAAGCAGGTTTGGGAGGCTTACGGTTAAGTTTCTAAGGCACGAATTGATCGACGGCGTACAGCAAAATACCACACATAGTCGAAGCAGCAAAATTCGCATCCCCGTTTGCAAGGGTCGTGTTCCAATTCACGCCGGCGAGAAAGTTGTTCATTTCCTTGAAGTCAGCATGGGTGAAGGCATAATAAACGTTTTCGATGTTGTCATGGAAGCTATACTTAGGATTAAACTCCAGTGTCAGTTGCAGAGGGGAATGATTTCTGCAGCTTTTGACAAGCGGTGTCGGAGCTTGAAGAACGGAACATCTTTGACCAAATTCTTCGCTAATGAAACAAAGATCCAGCAAACGGTTATTCGCATTTGGAATGCCATTAACTTGCCGAAGCCTGGCGGTAGAATAAGCATCAAGCAAGGAGAGCGAAGCCGGTCTGAATGACGAACAGGAATTGTCTGGATAGCGGAAGCCATTAGTATCGATATGCCATGAAATCGTGCTGAGGTTAAAATCTCCCACGATAATGATGTTGTCGCTGGGTCCCATTTGTGACACGATCCAATCCAAAGAAAGAGCGTGCTTTTCGATAAGGCTGCTGTCGATAACACGATCGGGGGGAATATAGACCACACAGATAAACAGTGTCCCGGTTTTAGTGGATATCGCCACCCAAAGATGTTCAACCATTGAGTCTTCTGGAGGCTTCAGAAGTCGAGATTTGAATTTTGAGCGCACGGCAAGAAGAACTCCACCACCAGATTTCTTGTTGCTATTGAGCGACGATCAGTCTTGCCGGTAGACATAATACGTGTCGTCGAACAGATGCTTCGATAATGTGTTTATATTAAGCCAGATTTCCGCGAAGGCGTAAACATCGTAGCAAGCGTCACTGCATGCCAGCTGGTACTCGGCGAGCAAACTGTTGATACCACCTACGTTCTGGTAGTACAGAAAGGCTTTCAATGAGGGGGCAGAGGATTCGGCAGGCAGCGATCTGAAAGATGAGCCAGCATCAGCCCAAGTAACGTCATTAGATGAAGGATACTTACCATAGATGGCAGCTTGGAGAGCCCTGTCCCCATCGCTAGACCCAGGGCCGGGACGACTTTGACGGCTGGAACTAGCAATTAAAACATCGTTGAGACCGTCGGTGGGCACAGCTGAGCAAGGAGGGTCCAGGGCATCCATACTGCTCTGTGACGTGCATCGCAGACCGGTTGAAGTGACGGTCGATGTGTGTTGATGACGAGCATGGGCGAGATGACAGGTTTGTAGCAGGCTGGTGGGTGTTGATAACGGCGGTCTAGTGTAAGCATCAGCAGGAGAAAGAAGGCTAGAATCGGAATATTTATCAGGAAGAGTACGCTCTACAAACTGCAGGTACTTGCCTGAATTCGCAGCTTGGAGAACCTATTCGTCAGAAGCGACATCAGGACCGCAACGACTCCGATGAACGACGACAGCAAAAAGCGGGACTGTGTCGAACTAAGAAGAGGTCTCCATGGTACTGTTTACTGCGCGTCGCGGTATAGTTCTTCCTCCTCCATGGCGCCATCTCCCGACGCCGACTGAACAGTTCGGGACGTACGGTTTCCAAATGATGCAATAGTCGGCGTTTAGGAAGGTTTCCAAAAATTTGCGGCTGATCTGATATCCTTAAATTCCCGGAAATAGATGCCTTTCGGCCACGTTGATGAAGAGAGAGCTTTTTCCTTCAAATCTGCACTCAGTCCAATTTTGAAGGAGATGAAAGACATTGAGCTGACGTCCTTTCCGTTGGCTACTAGTCTTAAAACCTCCACGTCGTCGGTGCCAAGGCGATGCGTTGCTAAAGCTCGTACCTACTCGACGGTTACATCGCGGAAAATTCGTGACAGGTAAAGCCAAAACTTTCGGCTGGAATCTTGATTTACTGCCACCAAATTGCCGAGTGATGGGGATACTGACTCGGCTGAGCCACACATGAGAGGCTCTTGTGGACGCTTTTTCGATTCAGGTCTGCCGAAAAGTCGAGGACATTATCGGTGCGCTTCGAAGACCTCGGCGTTATTTAGTTGTAGTTGATAAGCGCAGTAAAGTTGTTCCGTAGTTCGTTTTTCAGCTCGTTCATGATTTCCAACTTGAGGCTTTCGACGATTTCGTTATGCTTGCTGAGAACAACTTCTTGACCAGATTCGTAGGCGGACCGAATTGAGCTGCGAACACGCATATTTCTCATCAGAATCGAGCACGATTTGCAAAGCCAAAATAACTGATGGTATTTGCTGATTTCATCCAAAACAGATGTGGCAATGCCGCCGCATCGAGGATGATATTCCACATTGCAAAAGCCTTGGCAGATGAGTTTCATTTCTGAAACCTCACTTTCACAGGATTTGCACGTGCTTTTCATTTTGTGGCTAGTAGAACGATTGAAATTATTGCAGAGCGTTAGCGTGGTGAAAGAAGTCGAATCGCCATTGGGTATGCAATTAACAAGCGTAGCGTAGTGAAAGAATGCGTGAACTTGCAAGCAATTGCTGCCAGAAAAATGTTTCAGATGGCGCAGCGGTCGAAAAAATGCGTGGTGGTAGGGAAGAAGTGAAAGATTCCACGGTTCCACTTGCCAAACCACAACAATGCCCTCACATGAACAAAACAGCAAAACACGACGACAATGAACAAATTTTTGTTATCGCGTGCGAGTATAGGTCGAAAGACATTCAAAACGGTATACTGATGTAAATATCACGAACGATTACACAGTTAAAAGATAAATAAAACAGTCGATAGGAACAGTGAATCAAAACAAACTCACAGTGTTGCCAAACTATATGTCTTGCACATTTATTTGACTCACGCTAACGTCTCTTGTCAATTATGGAATGAATTGAAAATATGCTCGATTACGATCATTTTCTGAAAATGTATAGAATGTTTCATGGAAGTCAGTTGCAAATAGATTGCACACATCAAACGCACTGTCTTCTACCATTTCGTTCAGTTGACGAATTTCACGCCAAATCGTCTTCGTGATTGACAGCACCCTCTCAGAATCTAATGAAACTTTGTGAGTGTGTAGACTATGTCTTTTCAAGCAACTTTGCATTTTTTTTTTTTTTAAATTTTTTTTAAACTGCCCTTTGAAAAGGGTTTTATTTTTTTTTTTTTTTTTTTTTAAATAAAATTAATTAAAAAAAAAAAAAATAAAAAAAAAAATGTTGTATTTTTTTTTGAAAATAATTTTTTTTTTTTTTAAAAAAAAATAAAAAAATAAAAAAAAAAATTTATTCAAAAAAAAAAAAAAATTATTTTTTAATTTTTTTTTTTTATAAAAAAATTTTTTTTTTTTTTAGAAATTTTTTTTTTTTTTATAAAAATAATTATTTTTTTTTTTTTTTTTTTTTTTTTGAATATTCTATTTTTATTTATTATAAAATTTTACATAAAGGGTGATACGGTCAAAATTTGGTCAAGGGAAAACGCGTGTAAATCGGTGAAATCGATTATTTAAAAAATCAAATTAAATTTCTTTTTCAAGTTCAATTAGTATAAAATTCAGGAAAAATATTCAGTTAGGCTTCCGCTTTTCCAAATCCGAATTGCCGAGCCTTACGCTTGACCCCTGCCATCAGATTTTGTACAGCCACCTTGTCCACCTTCTTCGCCGCAGAAAGCCAGTTTGCCTTGAACTGCTGCTCGTCCTTAGCAGTTTTTTGGTCTTCTTTAGGTTCCGCTTGACAATAGCCCAGTATTTCTCAATTGGGCGGAGCTCTGGCGTGTTGGGAGGGTTCTTGTCCTTGGAAACCACCTGCACGTTGTTGGCGGCGTACCACTCCATGGCCGTTTTACCGTAATGGCAAGATGCCAAATCCGGCCAAAACAGTACGGAACAACCGTGTTTCTTCAGGAAAGGCAGCAGACGTTTATTCAAACACTCTTTCACGTAAATTTCTTGGTTAACAGTCCCGGAAGCTATGAAAATGCTGCTTTTCAAGCCACAGGTACAGATGGCTTGCCAAACCAGATATTTCTTTGCGAACTTTGACAGTTTCGTGTGCTTGAAAATATCTGCTACCTTTCCCCTTCCTTTTGCCGTGTAAAACTCCTGTCCCGGAAGCTGCTTGTAGTCGGCTTTGACGTAGGTTTCGTCGTCCATTACCACGCAGTCAAACTTCGTCAGCATCGTCGTGTACAGCCTCCGGGATCACGCTTTGGCCGTCGTATTTTGTTTATCATCGCGATTTGGAGTCACTACCTTCTTGTAAGTCGATAGTCCGGCTCGTTTTTTGGCTCGATGCACGGTTGTAGACGATACACCCAGCTTATTTGCGGCATCTCGGAGAGATAGGTTAGGGTTTCGCTTGAAACTACCGGCAACTCTCTTTGTCGTCTCAGCGGCTTCCGATTTTCGATTTCCCCCCGATCCAGACTTCCTGGCTGTCGACAAACGTTCCCCAAACACTTTAATTACATTTGTAATGGTTGATTTGGCAACTTTTAGCGATTTTGCCAACTTTGCGTGCGAGTAGCTCGGATTTTCGCGATGCGCGAGCAAAATTTTGATACGCTGCACTTCTTGCTTGGACGGCATTTTGACAACTGAAGAGTGAATTCCAAAATCAAAATAGAAGCAACATTCTACACACACACACCTTCAAAATGAGGGGTGTTCAGGTTTTTTAAATGCAAAATTGAAAGAAATACGTCAAGTTGATATTGACCAAATTTTGACCGTATCGCCCTTTATGCATATCAATTTAGAGACGATTCATATATGACGTTACATGAATTTTCATAATAATTTTAATGTTAATGAAAACTCATAGGTTTTTGCTTGGTAAGGGTTTTATTTTATTTATTTTTTATATGTACATTTTCACGTATTAGTAATTAACATAGCTTCATATATTTAATTTATAAATCTTTCACATACACAGTAAATTTCTTTGGATTATCCTTTGAATCAGAACACCTTTTAGCTGAAATAGGTACAGCGCAATTAACCTGTGTACCAGGTATTGTCTTTACGTGACTATATAACTCCTCAAGTTCTTCTAACTTTTTTGCATACTGTTCAGCTGGTATGAAGCAGAAATAATACTTTTATTTGTCTGTTCAACTGCCCAGTCATATAGTTCCCCAGCAGTTTTGATTGTGTTTCCATAATCTTGAGCAAGGCTTGCGCTCTTTGCCATTCGCTTGAGAGTACCAACAATAGCATCAAATAGACCCATGAGACGTTGCAACGAAGTGCCATTCTGCTTCCAATCCATACTTGGACTTGAAATTGCACAAGCTGGAGAAGTTCTTTTTGTTCTTACAATGGGCCGCTGCCCCATCTGACATGAAAATAATTTTTGAGCAATGTATTGGATTTTGTTTAATAAAATCTAGCAATTTTGATATAAACAACTGAACTGCTATCGAGTTATGGGTCAATACATCAGGTATTATGATAAAGCTTTTGTTTTGCAATTTATTTTCCTTTTTGTTATATACTTCAAAGTTTTGGTAATAAACTGGATCAATTGGATTCAATTGTATCATCACTTAAGTTTAAAAAAAATAATAATTTAAAAATAAGCCCTTTCCAAATGGTAGCCTTGATTTTCAAACATTCAAAGACCCATAAAAAATCCAAATTGTCATTACAATTACAATTAATTGGTTTCTGTGAGGTTTTAGGACCAAATTATAAGACGAGTTGGCGCGATACACGGTAAAAATAGGACATGAAAAATGTGTTGTTAGAAAAACTTTTTTTTTCCTTAAAAGTGCCCATTGCGCAATGTATGGTGAACTTTTGGACAAATGTATTGCCTTTATTGAAAATAAAATTGTCCAATTCTATGATAGCCATTTTTTGCAAATTGACTTTAAATTTTAAAATATTTTTTTTTAGAGTGTGAGAATCGATTTTACAATTTTTACATATTTTTTCAAAAGACGGAAGACAATTTTCTAAAAGTCACCCATGCATTACTTTTTTGTTAGTCTTTTCCTTTTAGAGTTATGTTGACATGAAAAATTTATTGTTAGAAAAACTTGTTTTCTTTAGAAGTTCTCATCTTGCACTTTGTGGCGTACTTTTAGACAATTATATTGCCTTAATTAAGAAAAAAATTCGTCCAATTCTAAGATAGTTTTTTTTTGCAAATTGACTTTAAATTTTAAAATATTTTCTTTTAGCGTGTAAAAATCGATTTTATAATTTTTACAATTTTTTTTCATAAAATTTAAAACAATTTTCTAGAAGTCACCCATACATCACTTTTTTGTTAGTATTGGCCTTTTTGAGTTATGTTGACATGAAAAATTTGTTGTTAGAAAAACTTTTTGACCTAAGAAGTGCCCATCTTGCAATGTATGGCCAACTTTTAGACAATTATATTGCCTTTATTTAAAAAAAAAATCTTCCAATTCTAAAATAGCTATTTTTTGCAAATCGCCTTTAAATTTTAAAATATTTTTTTAGCGTGTAAGAATCGATTTTACGATTCTAACAATTTTGTTCATATAAGTTAAAACAATTCTCTAGAAATCACTCATACATCACTTTTTTCTAATTCATGTCCTTTTTGAGTTATGATGATTTAAAAAAAAACTATCAAAAAACTTAAGCCCTTTTCAAATGGCAGTCTACATAAATTTTGAGAAAACAAAGTATGCAAAGTTGCTTGAAAAGACATAGTCTACACACCCACAAAGCTTTATTAGATTCTGAGAGGGTGCTGCCAAACACTGGATGAGTTGGCGTGAAATTCGTCAGTTGTGTTATCCCCATGGTCTAGCTTTTATTCGAATTTCATTTAAAGTCCATAAAACAGATCGGTCAAACATACATCCAACTATTTTCACCTGAAAGCATACTTTATTTATGTCATAATTTTCGTAGTCTTTTCCTTTGCTTTCGTACAATACACGAAAGTTCTCTTTGATTAAATTTGATTGATTTGTCAAACGATCGATTTCGTAGCATAAACTAAATTATATTTTTAGTGTGGTATATTCGGAGTCCTCAACCAAAACAATTTTCCCGACACTCGGTTATGAATCGTCACATGAAATTTTACATTACTTTTCATGTGCTCACATAAACTTCATGTTAGTTTCAAAGTGGATTACGTTTCTTTATTTCTGCATATATATTTTGCCAAAAAACTCAAGGATATAGAAGTGGTTTCATTTTTTTTACGAATGGATACATAGTAAGGTAACCGACAATATCCTCTAACTAGTTCGCCAATCTCACTTTATTGTTAAGCGTGTTTAAAACTGTCATTTAACTTCTCATCAATAATTATAATTATCTTCATCAATATGAATTGTTAAAATTATATTATAATAAATAAAACTCATTGTAATGGATTTTATATAATAGTGATTTTCTTATGAACATCTTGGTCATAAATGGGGAAAAACTTGAAATCAATCCAATGAGTGACGGGATGTTGCTATCCGGACATAGCCCAGTGAATGGATTCCATCGCATTTTAGATTGTAAATCCCACCCATACGTTCAACGAAGCCCTAATATCTACTCACAATAAAACCTAAATCAACCGCACAACAAATCCCTTATTCCCATGTGACAAGAACAACCGATCGTAAGCATTAAATATGTGCCGGCATGTGTCATATGCTGCGGCAACCAGAGCAGCAAATTGATAGAGCATAGAATTCGGCAGTTTCGTCGTTTATGAATGTGTTGGTGCACGTGCCAGCAAGTTTATATCTGAAAAACTCGAGAAGCCGTTTTTATGCTCGCGGGGTCACTAGAACGATGAACTTTTACTTTTATCTCTGAAAACACGCGTGCACCGTGGACCGTGGATGGGACGTCGTCGTAGGGTTCTCGGTATTATGTTGTACACACGCTCGTTCCCTTTCCTACGGTTACATGAGCGCGCAACGTGGCCTGTAGGATATCTAATCGAGAGTGAGAATTTAGAAGTGCGTCTTAGGTATGTGTTGCCCCTTTTTGTGAATTGACGACGACCAACTTGCCATACTTCTGCCTCTACAACTCTCGTTCACTTCCGCACAAGCCGCATGCTCCGTAACCTGGGTGCATTGCACTCTAAATTAGATTTCATTCCATCGATCTGGGGAAGCATGGCTTGGAGTAGGTTGTTTAAGGGATGAGGGGGGGAATAAGCATGTTTAGGTATATTCACTTTCGCACAAGATGCTGATTTTTTTTTTACATTAACTATCGATTTCAAATAAGATTGTTTGTATGAAAAGCCGTGCATAAAACAAAGCTATTACAGCAAGATTATTTAAATTTTGATTTTTAATTTTTGGAACTGTTATGTAAAAAAAAACACCATCAGGACCTATATGTTGATTGAATCTTCGTAGGATTAACTTGCAAAACTTATTCTTGCTAATTTAATTACATCATTACATGAATGATGGTTTAGGTCAATTATATCTACATGATTTTGTCATCGTTAACAGTTTCCATCAAAGTTACCCATTCTGTTGAAATGTCCTGTTGAAATTTTTATATATTTTTGTTCCTAACATTATTAATTTAAGTTTGAAGTATAATACTTCCAGTATTATAAATCATTTTTTTTTTTTAATTCGACTTCTGCGGTTTGGTTTTGATATTGAAGGTAGTGATTAGCTCCTAGATTGAGATAATTTTTCTCATAACTTGGAAGACGATAAGGAACAGTAAAGGACAACCTTCGCAGAGCAAACCGAATGAATCTTCGTTGAACGGACTCGACACTCTGCACGCTGTTATGGTAATTAGGATTCCAAGCAGGTCAGCAAACCGGACGAGGGAGCAATAGAGCGATTTTAAACAGAAGATTTGCTTGAAATTTTTCGCCATCCTGAAGATAAACTCAAGAGTTCTGGATGTCTTGTCGATCACGTAAGAGATTAGCTGTTTGTAGGTGAGCTTACGATCCAAAATAACTTCGAGGTCTTTGATATGACTCACACGTTGTACCTCAACTCTATGTAGGTTGTACCTGAAAGCAATCGGTGTTTTCTTCCGTGAGAATGTTATAACTGAACACTTACTTCGATTCACAACCATGCGGTTCAGATGGCACCAGTCGGCAAAAGCGAAAAATTGGTGTGACAAATCAGCGGTAGTATAAATACGAAAGTAGATTTTCAGGTCATCAGCATACGACAGTCCTGGGCCTTTAAGGACAAAATTGACCAACGAGCCAAACCTGTCCAGGTTGACTATCGCTGTTGGATGGTTTAACTTATCGATGGAGGCTGTCAGGTCAGTGCAACAGTTGAGTGGATAAGTTTTTGTCCTAACTAAGAAAAAAATTGTTGCCTTCGAGGGCGATACAGCGATTAAAGCGATCTTCCAACTTTTCGATACCATTTTTGTAGTACGATTTGTCTTTAGCCTCAAAATAGGCCTCTGTTCTGATGATAACTTCTTCATTGGCGCTAAATTTTCTAATTCTTTCCAGCGAGCATTCTCTTGAGACCTGCGAACAGGAAATAGTCGCTGGCGGCCAGATCTGGAGAATACGGTGGATGGAGAAGCAATTCGAAACCAACTTCATGCAATTTCGCCTTCGTTTTCATTGATTTGTGACACGGTGCATTGTCTTGGTGAGACAACACTTTCTTCTTCTTCAAATTCCTCGATTTCGCTCTTCAAACGCTCCAATAACGGTATCTAATAGTCGCTGTGGATGGTTTTTCCATTTTCGAGATAGTCGATGAAAATTGTTCCAAATACGGACGCCATAACCTTCCCAAGTAACAATTTGGGTTTTATCAAGGTTATTTAGATCAAGATTTAATCTTGTAGAAAGCTATAAAACTACGATAAAACCTTCAATGTTACTTGGGTTGCCAGCCGACACAACATTCCTCCAACTCATCAACTCGTTGTTGTTTTTGATCGATTGTGAGCTCACGCGGCATCCACTTTGCGCAGAGCTTTCGCATGTCCAAATATTCGTGAATAATATGATGTACACTTTCCTTTGATAACTTCAAAATTTCAGCTATCTCGCTCAACTTCACTTTACGGTCAATAAAAATCATTTTGTGGATTTTTTTATGTTTTCTGGCGTAACCACCTCTTTTGGTCGTCCACTGCGTTGAACATCGTCTGTGTCTGTACAACCGCGTTTAAATTCATGAAACCAATATTTTATATTTGATTGTGTTGGCGCAGAGTTCAGGTAACATTTATCAAGCCATTGTTTGATTTGCACAGTATTTTTTCTAATCGAAAAACAGTAATGAATCAAAACAAGAGATCCTTTTTCATCCATTTTTTCACAATAATAAAGGTTGCTTCACTCAAAACACTGCATCTCACAAACTAATGTTCCGACAGCTGTCAGATTTATACACGTGTCTTGTACATTGTATGAAGGTTGGTACTGACTGAAAATCATATGGATATAATTCTAGTGGCGCCATCTATGTGTCAAGACAAAGACTTATCTACCCAACTGTTAGATGATATCCGTTTGGAAGTGATCCGTCATACTCTCCGTAATTTACGGAACTTTGTATCCATACGGGATCTCAATTATTTCACTTGGTTATACTGGAAGTCAGTAGAAAAAACCCTATTCATTGTCGAACAAAACTGTTTCTACAAATAAGATCCTTCATAGTCCGCATGAGAAGCAGACGTTTATTTTGTGATAGCCCTAAAAAAGAGGGGAAACAGTCTTCAAACATTCGAGTTCCTACCGTTATAGACTCAGCCTTTGAACCACCTATCCAAAAGTCTCAGGGTGAGAAGGTGGTTGTTGATCTATAGCAGATGTCCGAAACCTCGACAAGAAACCACCGACATGAGCACTGAATGTATTATGTGACCTAGGTAACGTTCACATGGTCATTCGTATGGTCAAGTCGTAGGGACTTTATCGTTAATTATGGGTTAGGTAAAAACTGGTTTTTTTTAGCTTGTATTTCTTTTTTGGAGTGTAAATTACGAACATGATTTTTCTTAGTTATACAATGATCAAATAAAAGTATTATTCATTTAGTTATTCATCACCAGGTTACGCATTTTTTTCTTAATGTTCCTCATTAAGACCAGTATCGACTTAATAAGTAGAGAGGTTGCGAAATTTTGTTCTATATTATCAAGCGGAATTTTGACAATTGATCTGCATGGAACGAAATGTCACCTTCACTTACGGAATAATCGAGCGGAATACTTTTCCGAAAGTAAAAGTGATAGCTTCCATTAGTTTGCGTGGAAACCTTATGAATTCCAATATTATTTTTCGTTCTTTTCAGGTGGATACTGCTGCAGAAATTTCTTTTCGATTCTTTACCTTTTCGTTTCAGTAAATGGAATTTAACATGGATTGAGATAGAAAAAGAAATTTCTTTCGAACTCGATACCGACCTTAAGGTTTTGAACAACTGTTCCATCGGTGCTTCTGCTCACATTTACCCAATCCTTTATGAATTTGTCGACATCAGCGCATTCTGTACCTTTCTCCCTTGCGCTGAACTGGCTAGCTTGTCGTGCCGCAACGGCTCAGTAGGGATTCTTGGTCAAGACTCGTCAGTTCCATTGCGGATATATCACATCAACTAGTTTTTCCACCTGCTACAGAGGATCGTGTGCCTGGAGGTCACATCGAGAATTTTACTATTCACATTAGGTTCGTAGTTGCAGCGCGCTTTGGGAACATCCTTGCCTTAGATCAATCCTAATATCATGGAAGGACATTACGGGAAACAGAGGCAAAATACATGTTTTACCTTTTTTGTTGTTATGATATGATTGTATATTATTGCATATAAATTGGTTTCAGGTTATCAAAATTTGGGATGTACTGTCTTTTGGCGATTTTTCATGGGTTTACCTTCACCCTCACTGACGAAACTACCTTGCAGCGTCAATCATAGTAACCCATGAGTCAGTAGATAAAACTTGACAGCTCTATCAGTCGAATTCTAACCGTGATGGCAAAAATAGTGAAGCAACTCCGTTCAGAAGTGTGCGCGTTCAAAGAACGGCACCCCGCCGCGTCGAAAACGGACATCGTGCGGCACTTCGTGGACGCCGGATACGCCCGTTCCGGCATCTACAACATCTTGGCACTACTAGACAACAATCAGAGCATCGAAAGAAAGCCCGGTTTCGGACGGCCGACGACCCTGAGCGACAAGAAGCTCCAAAAGATGCTGAAGAGGAAGACCGAGGGAAAAGTGTCGCTACGTGCGCTTGGCTGGGAGGTCGGTTCAACCAGCCAAACAGTGAAAAAGTACCTGGCGAACATAAACAAACATGTCAGGAAGCGGAAGTCACGTCCACTGGTTTCGGAGCTGACACAGCGGCAGCGGCTGAATAAGATGGTCAACTCGATTTTCCCGGCGAATCCCGACGTAGCGGTGGTGGTGAACGACGAGACCTATCTCACCCTGGATGGCAACGACTGGCAGGGCACTTCGTATTTTACTTCCCCCACGAAGGAAGTGAGCTCCGAGGTGAAGTTCATTTCACACACCAAGTTCCCCAAGAAGGTGCTGCTATGGCTAACAATCAGTGAGAAGGGGATGGCAAAGCCGCTCTTCTTTCGCTACGGACTGGCCGTGAACGGGGTAATTTATAGTACGAAATGCCTGCCGAAAGTTGCGTCGTTCATCAAGAAATGCCATAGGCCGAAGACGCGGTGTTCTGGCCGGATCTGGCGTCGGCCCACTACTCGAAGCGATCGTTGGAGCGGCTAAATAGCGGCTGCGTCCCATCGAGAATTTCTGGGCCAACCTGAAGCGTAAGATCTACTCCAACAATTTTGTCGCTAAAACTGAGGAGGAATTGATAAATAAAATGAAGAAAGAACTCAAAAATATGCCTACACGCATGTTTTCGTCCGCCATGGCGAATGTACCGGTTAACTGCCGGGAGGCCGCTTGCAAGGGCGTAGAATCTTTTGCAAGTAAGCTTATATAATTACCTTCCATGGGAAATTTATCAAAAGCAATTATCTGAAACGAAAATCATTTCATAAACTTGAACAACATAAACATTTGATAACATATTATAAACCCTTGGAAACTTATGTATCAGAAGGCGTAGAAATTCACAATCAAAATTCCATAAAAATACTTAACAAAGATCAAGGAAACGGGTATTCGTGGCTGTTTAAATATATACCTTCATCCCAAAAAACAACACAATAACAATAAACTACCTTACTAAATTGATACAGTGCGTTGCAAACGTTTAGCCGTATTTATAAAATTTTGCCGTGATCTTTTTATTTCAGTGCAACAAATCAAATATTATATACATGTAGTAGTGAGATCCATTGCCTTGCTTACACACTCTAATAACAGCTTTCTAGCGTTGTTTACTTGTCGTAGAAGACAAGTCATATTTATCGCCATATTTCCTGCTTCCGTTGCGATGCAAACGTTTAGTGGCAGTCACCTTTATCGCGATTTTCTTTGAAGCTTTGAGCTCTTAAGTTTGCTCAATAGTTTATGCTGTTTCTGCACCTCAGTAAGTATTTTCGTTGTGTACTGTGTAGTATTTCGCAATAAAGTTAATTTGTCTAGGTATGGGAAAGGCAAAATGCTTGAACGAGGTGCAGAAAGGCAAAATCCGAGTTCTGGCGGATACTGGTCTCAGAAATGGTGAGATTGCCCGGAAAATCAATAGATCCGAAAAGGTTGTTCGGAATTATCGATTAAATCCGCAGAAGTATGGGATTAAGAAGCGAACAAAGGGGAATTCGAAACTAACAGCTCGGCAAAAAGGACAAATCCGAGAGGAAGCTACCAAAAACCATTTGAGTTGTCGCAGATTACTGCCAAACTCGATCTTCCAGTGCACAAAAGTACCGTTAGCCGCGTTCTGAATGTGTGTCCGAACATCAAATGGACAAAACCAAAGCCTAAACCCAGACTTATGCTAAAGCACAAAGCAAACCGACTACAATTCGCAAAGAATCATATGTCCTGGACTAACCAATGGCGCTAGGTCATATTTTCTTATGAGAAAAAGTTTAACCTCGATGGCCTAGACTGCTACAGTCATTATTGGCACGATTTGAGGGATAAAGGAGTAATCCAAGAGAAATTTTGGAGGAGGAACTGTAATGGTATGGGATGGATTTTCGTATGATTTCAAATTACCCATCTGCTGGATCTCCACAAAAATGAACTCGATTACTTACTTCGACCTCTTGGGAGAAGTGTTGGTGCCGTTTTTGGAAGATCATTTGGACGAAGAGGTTATTTTTCAGCAAGATAATGCTTCAATCCATGTGTCGCGACAGACCAAGGCATGGTTTGAGTCGAAAGAAATCGCCGTTCTTGAATGGCCATCATGTAGCCCAGATTGCAACCCTATTGAGAACCTTTGGGGCATACTGGCATCGAAGGTTTACGCAAATGGACGCCAATTCAACACCGTGAATGAGTTGAAGGCATGCATCAAGGAGTGCTGGGAACAAACCAACCAAGAAACTATCAAGAAGCTGGTTTCTTCGATGCCCAAGAGAATCTTTGAAGTCATCAAGAACAAAGGAGGAGCTACCGAGTACTGAATCAACAATAATTTGCAAACGCTTGGATTTTACTGAAGAGGACTTGAAGTGCGGCTAAACGAATGCAACCCTTTGTTATTATAATTTTTCGATTTTATCTACATAAGAAGAAATCATGTTACTTTTTATAGCTCGAAGAGATAAATAAAATGATTGAAAAATGAAACGATTTAACATTCATTTGATTTCAAAACCAAGAAGAACTCAGGTGCGGCTAAACGAATGCATCGCACTGTATTCATAGCTATTTTTTGAAAACCTTTTTACCTACAAAACATACCTACACAACTAGGATTTTTTAGATTTTAAGATAACAAATACGACGAACTACCACACGGTAGGAACCCATATAATTGTTTTTAGAATCCTCCTCCCCTACACACTACACGACACAACAACAATTGACAACCTACCGGTCAAGTAGGAATTTATAGTTTTTAAGATACCTAAACACAAAACAAGTTCACTTAACAGACACATCTCTTAGGTATAACGAACGAAAACACCACACACATTTTAGGTACACGAAAATCTACTATAAATACTAGACCTACTGCGATGTTCTCTTCCAGTCGAGCACTCGACACTGAAGAAGTCTGTAAGTCACTGACGAAATAGGCCTATCTGTCAAAAGATAAGCTATAGCGTGATAGTTTAAAAAAGTGTTTCAGTTTTTTATTTTTTTAGAAAAAGTAATCAAGTGAAGTGTTAATTTAAATTTTCCTAGTTTTTCAATTAATTATGTGTCTTAGCTTTTTTATCACCATCCAAAAAGAGTCCATTTTTTTTTAAATGCAAACGTTATGTTTCAGGTCTTTCAAGTCATCAGGTTTTATAAAATAATTTAAAATTTAAAATTCATTTTTTTTCTCATGGCTGTCATACATTGTCTAAATTTTCTGGTTCATAATGGATTCGCAAGTTTGTCTACAATTGCAACAAAACAACAGTCGGCACACATGTAATTTTCAGTTCATATTATAATACCCCTTCACTGTATATATTATCTTATATGGTATTGTTTATTCATTACCATTACCATTCATCTTTATCATCAGCATTACGAATTTTATCATCACTTGTGTTTTCGTGATTTACATATTAACATAAAAATAATGTTAAAATTTGTGCCTAGTTGGTCGTACATACTTTTAATTATTATGTCTTATTTTACGGTTCAATCTTCGTCATTATTTTATGATAACTCATAATACTATTATATTTGATAATATTATTTTATTGAGTTTACTTCATAGATGATTTAAACATTAGTTATTGTTTTTCTATGTCCATTTGTCTTTAATTTCCTTTCAATTATTTCCCTGTTTTCCTAACTCAGGAGCAATAACTATTAGGCCAGCAATAATAAAAGCGGATTGCTGTTATAAAAACAGCATCAAGCAGCAAATAGTGACCATGGCAACCATAAATTTAAATGCTTAAATGTTAGTTTTGTAAAATTTCAATAGATTTCACAAACTTTTTCAGGATACCTCAAATCAAGATTTTGGTTTGCTGCTTTCGCAGAAAACCAACGAAAACGTGCTTAAGCGCTTAAGAACCACAAAACTCTACACTTTAACACTTCACAATATTTATTGCATTTCAGGATCAACCGAATGAAGATCATATATAATAGATACGAATGCTAGTAGTATTTTTCATTTAAATAAATATATACACTATTATATAAATGTTTCATGGGAATGGGAGGGACCATCAGGGCACCCGATTGAAGCACTCTGGATGGGGAGAGTGGGAATGCCAACTTCCCATTGCTAATAGTTTGTAAATAGAGGGCGGGCTCTTCTCCCCGCCCATTGGGGCATCCTCATGTAAGATAGCTCGCTCTTATGACCAATTGTTCAATCTTGTTGTTGGAATGACATCCCTGTGGAAACTTATAAGTGATGTTGACTATCGATCCACACAACCCATGTTTGGCCCTTCATACAATGGCATGATTAGGATAATCAGTTAAAGGTTGATCAAGTCTAACAGAGCGGAGAGCCCATTGTTCTCGGACTTAGTCTCCGTGCTACAATGGGTGGTAGTACATATCATACATCTTACATTATACATCAGCGGATTCTGTACCTCTTCTGAAGTTTTGTTTTCATTTGCGGAAAATTTGGAGGATTCATCGCCTTCTCTACAAACTCGACTCCGTTTTCGCGATACCAGTCCATTATGGAACGCGCATAATGGCATGACGCCAAGTCAGGCCAAAACAGTGCCTGACCTCTGTGCTGAGATGAGAGGGAGCACACGACATTTCTTCCGGTAAATTTCGGCATTCATGTTCGCAAGTGTGATAAAAGGTGAAGATTTCATACCACATTGGCAAATTGCTTGTCAAACCAGTACTTTCATTCCGCACTCTTCTGAGTTTGGCACATCGATTCCTTGCGTCACAGTGTAAAATTGTGCCCCTGGAAGCGTTTTGTAGTTCAGCTTAACATACATTTCATCCTTCATTATAATGCACATTTCTTTTTTGCTCAAAACCTTATCCTTAACAACTTACGAGCTCGTGGTTTCACGGAAGCCGCTTGTAATTTGCTACGTTTGGGACATGTTTGCTTCTCGTAGGTCTTGAGAGAGCTACGTGCCTTAGCGTGCTAAACCATTCCAATCGATGTTCTTCATTTTTTTGCACAAGCTCTTATCAACAACTTCTTTTTTCTGAATCCGCGAGAGTGTGAGCTTTTCAGTGGAATACCTGTAACTAGAAAATAAGAAGAAAGATTAGTAACTTCCATTCAATTCCAACTACCTGTATTGCTTATCTTTAAAGATACGCGTATTTCATTAACAATGTACAGACTTCTTCAGTGTCGAGTATTAGTACACGACAATGAAAAAGTATGCACATTGTAGACGAAATACGCGTATCTGTCAAGATAAGCGACAAAGGTAGTTGGAATTAAATGGAAATTACTAATCTCTCTTCTCATTTTCCTTTTTTCTTTCAAACTGCTCACCAATTGTTTTGTTCAAATCTGGTTTAGAGGGACCAGGTTCACGACCCCGACCAGGTAGATCCAGCAACGTATTATGTGTCCCGAATCGTTTCAGCATATTTTGAACCGCATGAACGCAAACTCCTTCCTGCTTCGCCAATTTCCTCATCGATAAACCAGTTTCCGTACAGTATTTGGTCACAATACTCAAACGTTTAGTGAAAAAATATAATTTCAGCTGCGTAATTCACTTGTTTACTACCCCGAGACCATGCGTAAAATGAACAGCTGTAAGTTATAGTCTTTTGCCCAAAGCAGCTTCAAGGGTGTACCCATAAAAAACTATACGGTCTTTATGGTGGCTGCGGCCACAAAAGAACTGTGTTACGCACAATTTTCGATAACAATCGTTTCAATTTGTTTGTGCAACGTGATTGTTGCCAGATATATAGGTGGGAAAACGTCTCCTAAAAGCTCTACTAACCTAGCGTCTGCTAAATGAAGGAAGTGAACGACATATGGAAGATTTAAAATGGCAAACGTAACAAAAAGACGATACCTTGCCAAAATTCATGTAGGGAACTCAAATAAATCACAATAAATGCGCTCTTCGGGCATAATAACGTGTCTAATTCTTGCCAATAACAACAACTGATTGAGAGATGTGTCATTCCAGAACGATGTTCAACCTGTGTCTTTATATACCGGTACTACATTTCTCCTCGATGATTATGATGGAGTAGCTTCATTGGACGTTGGATGCATTAACCGAAATTTTGCTATTAACCAAGTCATTAAAGGCGCAGCTACCATGATGAACGAGGATGTGTACGATTCCCGATCTTATCCAGGATTTTTAAATAATGGACGGTTTATCAATGTTCTGGACATAACCACGAAGATTTTCTTTTCGAATCCGATAAAATAATAACTGTGATTACAGTTGAGTATTCGATAAAAAAAAATCGATGAAACTGTGTCAAACTTCAACAAATATCTTGGTATTATTTTAAACAGATGAAAGGTAAAAATCACAATTACGAGGAAACTTTTTGTCTGCAAAACATAAATAGCCTACTTTGGTGAATTGTGACAAAAATAGTTTTCTCTAAGAAATTCCTAACAAAAAAAGCATGAAACAACGCAACTTTATAGCCATTATTGTGTCTTAGCAATCTAAAGGGAATTGAATCGAATTCTGGTTCACAACCGGATGGAGGCATCTGCTCTCTACATATCGTAATCAGCAACACCTGAGCCGAGATCCACAGCTTTACTTCCTTTTCTTTCCCTCCGGCTGGGATTGAACCCAGACCCACTGGGGTGCCAAGTAGCAGTCGCGCTTACCACTACACCATCGGCACTGAGTGGACTTGAATTGCTTAGAACTTATGAAGTGTGAAAAATGACAACATGCGTGTAAAAACGGTAGAGATTCTGTTCCCACATTAATTTGATATGATTCCTATACTGTGATAAGAGTGCAAATGCACTGGTTACAATTTTTGATTATGTTTTTTTTTTACGTTTAATAAAACAAAAACATAACAAACCATCCTAATGGAAATATCCCTTCAATTTATGACATCTAGCATTCCACATATGTTCATTATATAACGCAGAAAATTACATCTGTGGTAGGCTTTTGCACTTATTGCTGAATGTATTTTTCATTTCCCGTTTGCAAATGGACTTTTTACCAATTCTGAGCTGATCTTATTTATGCAGCGCTGTGTGCAATTTGGGTAGTGTTTGATTTTACATTTCAATCTTTGTCATTACTTCATCATAACTCACAATATCATTATATATGATAATATTGTTTTATTGATTTTACTTCATAGATGATTTAAACATTACTATTTTTTTGCAAATTTATTTTTAACTTCCTTCCAGTTAAATCTTCCCTTTCCTAACTCGGTAGCAACAACTATTACACCAGCAAAAATAAAAGCGAATTGCTGTTATAAAATCAGCATCAAGCAGCAAATAGTGACCATGGCAACAGTAAATAATTGTTAGTTTTTTTAAATTTCAATAGATTTAATAAACTTTTTCAGGATACCTCAAATCTAGATTTTGGTGAAATTCTGCTATCGCTGAAAACGAACGAAAACGTGCTTAAGCGCGGAACCACAGAACTCTACACTTAAACACTTTACAACATTTCTTGCATTTCAGGATGAACCGAATGGAGATCATATATAATTAAATATTTCATGGGAATGGGAGGGACCATCAGGGCACCCAATTGAAACACTCTGAATGGAGAGAGTGGGAATGCCAACTCCCCAGTTTGAGAATAGAGGGCGGGCTCTTCTCCCCGCCCATTGGGGCATCCTCATGTTAGATAGCTTACTCTTTTGACCAATTGTTCAATCTTGTTGTTGGAAGGAGATTCTTTATATCCCTGTGGAAACGGATAAGTGATGTTGCATATCGATCCACCCAACCCCTTTTTGGCCCTTCATACAACGGCATGATTAGGATAATCAGTGGTTATTAAAGCTTGATCAAGTCTAACAGAGAGGAAAGCTCATTGCTGTCGCACTTAGTTTCCGTGCTACAATGGGTGGTAGTACATATCATACATCATCATATCATACATAGTGTATTGTTTACATTTGGTAAGTTTCATCGCTATTGATACAGTAGTCGTCGAAACAAAAAATTGTCCATGAAAAAATGTTGTTCACTTATAATTAAAATCCAGAGGCGTCCCACCCATTGGATCGCTAAAAAGCTTGGAATTGCAAATAAAACTGTGTCTCGTGTGATTTGAACCTTAAACGAGCGTCTGAGTGTGCGAAAAAAGGAAGAGAGTGGTCGTAAAAGTGGTCCAATGGACAGTAAAATTACCAGGAAAGTGGTGCAACAGTTCAAGAACCGTCCAAACATGTAAATTCGCGATGTCGCCAAAAAGTCTAAGGTGTCAGTCGGTTTTGTACAGAAAACCATGAAACGTGCTGGGTTACATGTTTACAAGGTGCAAAAAGCCCCAAACCGGAATGAAAAGCAAAACATCACTGCGAAAACCCGCGTCCCGAAACTTTACATAAAGTGTTACGAAGCCACAGGGCATTCTTGCATGAAAGCTGGGTGAGTTCCGTATCACCCATATATGTCAACACGGATGTCAAGGAGAGCTGATAACGTGCATGTCAAACGGACAAAGAGAGGAGGAATACAAGTAAATCAAGGAAAACGTGAGGACTAAGTTGGTTATTGGATAAGTATACTAAAATTAGTTTAATAATAGTTAAAGCATTGGATTGAAATTCTACCTAAAGTTTAATTAAGAGCCTAGGCCTAGCCTATGATAGGCTTACTGGTAGTAAATACAGCAGAATAAATATAAACGAACAAAGTTTGGATAGGAAGGGTTAAATAACAAGAACAACACGAAAATGTAAGTGATTAAAATAAATAATGAAACAAGGTACTAATTAGCACAAATATAATGTCCAGCTTCAAAGACCGTGTTTCGTCTAGCCGAAAACCTATCCGAACATAAAGTGTCTCAACAAATCGTGTTGCATCGTGATGGATGTTCTAACTTACGTCAAGGCCAACTTTCGTCAACATCCTGGGCAAGTATATTTCGTTGCTAAGTCTAAGTTCGATGTTCTGGAGGATGTTCGAAAGAAGAAATTATCGAAATTTGCAAAGAAGTTCCTGATCTGGCAGGCGATTTACTGATGTGGTGAAAGAAGCGCTTCATCACTTCTGGAATAGTCAACGATGCGATAAACACCGAAAAGTGCCTTAATAAACGTATCTTGCCATATTTATAAGGAAGAACAAAGAATCAACTATGGTTTGGCCTGACCTAGCATTCTGCCACTTTGCTCGAAACGTGTTGGAGTGGTACCGTTTAAGCTTACAATATTATCTACTTACTGACCGATTGCTCTTTCGGTATCCCAAATATTCAATTTTTTGGAGAATATTAATTGGGATATTCTTTTTAGCAAAAAACACAGCTTGAACTTTGAATGTCTGCCACTTTGTCATTGAACAGAAACAATGATATTGATAATTGTATGGCAGAAAAATGCACGCTAAGACAACTTGCTAACGAGGCTCACATGCCGTTAATTTGCAAGGACCATTGCAAAATTCCCTAGATAACCTATCTTCTTGGGCTAGGAATCTAAGGATCGAATTCTCACTGCAGAAAACTGAACTGGTAGAAAAGCTGTACCCAGCCCAATTGTAGCTTAATCTTTTGGGCCGAAACATTACCCAATCATTATCTATCAAATACCTTGGGGTCTGGTTTGGTTCAAGGTGCACTTGGAATGCCCATATTACGTATTTGAAGGAAAAATGCCAAAAAAGGATACACTTTCTTCTTTACTCTTTATAAAACAACTAATCGCACTGTTATAGAGTATAACTAATTTTGCTTTCTCTCGGCAAGAAAAAGTCACCTTCTAAAATTGAAACGAATTCAATATCGTTATCTGCGTATTGCTCTTGGCTATATGCACTCCCCAGACAACCAGAAGTCGTATAACAGTGTTCAGATAGTATCGTATATTTGTACATTTTAGGTCAAAATCGCATATAGTTGTGCCCTTTATCGTACTATGTTTAAGTTAAATCGTATAGAGTGCAAATTTCCGACTTATGTACGATGTGTCACTTATCCATCGTACAGTGTTACAAACTAAATCGGATTTACAACGTTAGAATTTTTACAATGAATTTGTTATTACAGATTAAATCGCATACAAAGCCAAAATAACTCGTTTGAGAAAACAATGAAATTTGCACATATATGGCCTCGACTTTTACACGTATAAGCCATATTTTTGCATTCTTTACGATTTGATTGCTTATATATATATATATGTTTGTATATCAGGAAAACAACTTTCATTATACGTACAATTTGGTTGTCTGGGTCAACGCATAACTAGAGTCTAGAAGTTCTGGCAGGAGTAAAACCCCCCCAGAATCGGTTCTGGCTGCGCTCGTCTAACAAAAATAATCAAATGTGGAGTGAAAAACGCATTTGTAATAGAAAATTTTGAAGAAATCCTAGGGCTGAACACACAACTTTGATTTATGAGAATTTACACAACTACATATCGTCGGATGTGTTTTCCGTGCTATACTCCAGACCATGCTCACTTCACCTTTAACAGTTCCTCAATTCATTATGATCTTTCCATGAAACAAGCAGCTCACTGCATTCTGGAACAACTTCGTGCTATAATATTTCCGCTTATTTTTACTGAAAAGTACTAACACGTATATTCCGAAAAACAAGGTTTTTCACTGATGAGCCTCATTGGATCCACTGGCTTCGGTGTCAATTCAATGAAAACTCTAGCGTCTTTCACAAACTTCAGGAACCTTGTTCTGTTTATGTTGCTCTTACTGAGACTAATATAATCTTTTGACCATCACACTCATCTGTTCCCTTAGTTTCAGTTTCTATAAAAGATGTATTGGGGTCTCGCGACCTTTTTTATATGCATTGTTTTTTAAGTTTCTCCAAATGTTTGTGTAAGTTTTGTTCCAACATCTTGAGGAGGCTCATCGTCGCCCCATTGGGCTACAACCGGCCGAATACAAAAAGAGAGCCCTGATTATATCGCACCATGTTATAGTGCTGGTGACAACTATCTGATTAGACTACAGCATCATATTTCCGTGTTCCTCTTTCCAATCCGTTCCCAAAAAATTTCCCCAATTTCAACCTCGGATAAACCGCGAGTAAACGGCCCAAGTCCTTCTAATCCTAGTATTAAGTCATTAGATTATAAAAATTACAAGGGCCTGTTTATAAACCACGTACACTCATTTCTGAAAATCTCGGATCCCCCCTCCCCTTTGTAGACTTTTCTCCGTACATTTTTTTGAAATTGTGTACGGAGCATAGACTTTGGTAAGACCCCACCCCCTCACCCCAGAAAAGTCAACGTGGTTTATGAATAGCCCCTAAGGGCCTGTTCATAAACCACTTAGACTCATTTTTGAAAATCTCAGAACCAACCCCCTCCCCCCTCGTAGACTTTTCTCCATACATTTTTTTGAAATTTTTTATAGAGTGTAGACTTTGGTCAAACCCCTGCTACCCCCAGAAAAGTCTACGTGGTTTATGAATAGCCCCTAATGAATTATTGGCTCCGTAAATCTAACGTTATTGAGCCTCCCAAATATTTGAACTAGTTAAAAAAAATTCAAAACAAAAAATCAGCTAGTAACTTAACATTGGGGTAAACTATAAGCTTCTTGTTATTTTAATTTTATTTTGGATGAACGTACGTCCACCAATCTCTGGTGTCGCAATAGACCAAACAGGAGCAACTTCAAGGATCTGGGAGGGAGAGGTTCCAGAGAGTGGTCATCTCCAACAATGATTTGAATGCAACCCCATAGTGTGATTTATAGCATGCACAAATCACGAGCTTAGGTATTTTGCTTTCCCGTTCTT
This sequence comes from Aedes koreicus, assembly GCA_024533555.2. Taxonomy (NCBI): domain Eukaryota; kingdom Metazoa; phylum Arthropoda; class Insecta; order Diptera; family Culicidae; genus Aedes; species Aedes koreicus. Next base: position 201,380 of record JAHHFK020002276.1, read on the forward strand.
GAGAGTAAAAAAAAATCTTGAGTCAAAGAACCTGACAAAAAAACTTCTATGCGCCATGCATATCACGAAATAATGTATGATGTACTTTTGGTGCGTAATCATTTCTCCTACTTTTCCAACACAACATTGCTCTAACTCTAATATCTGTGGCATGAGAGCGTATGTTCATCAACCGATCGATGTTTAGTTCAAGAGAAATATTCGTGAACTTGAGTGCCATTAAAGAATATTGCTAAATCATAATCTAAAAACAATGAAATCAATGAAAGTTTCGATCTCGTCGTGTTCGGTTCGCCAGTTAAAGTGCTCCATACGCGTATCGTTTTTTTCGCGCCCCCCAGTGTTATTCTCGCAAAAAAATTGCCCCAGTGCTTTGCGGTATCATCCGCTATTAATCTAGCGTTATAGCCAGTGATTTAGTATAGAAAAACCACCGAGAAAAGGCAAATTATTCCGTCTATTGTGTATCCGAAAACAGACGCCAGTTATCGCCATTGTGTTGGATGGTCGAGCTTGGGTAAGTGCAGTGATTGTTTGGAAGTGCTTGTACACAAGAAAAGCTCCGTCCAAGCTCTTGACGCCACCTCGTAGCCAGTGGATACGTTGCAGCAGCGCTACCTAGCGATCAGTATATACACAATTGTAGCGCCACCTGGTTCTCAGACTATTAACTAAGCAGCGCCACCTGTGTTTCACATCGGTTACTAACGCAGCGCTATCTGAACTTCAGTTGCTAACCACCAAGACGCCACCTGGCGGTCAACATTGGAATCACTCCAGAGCCACCTGACCTACAGTGCGCTAACTGGTAAATAATACCGGTAAACTCATACAGCAGTGATCAGGTGAGTCACCTTACTCGTTGATACTTTTACATTTCCCATTGGTCGGAGTCTAAGGAATGCCACCGGGGGATTTCCCCCCCCCTTCCCCCACCAGGGGGAGCGAGAACCTCCAACCGGTGGAACGGTGTTTACACCGTCTCCTTCCCTAGTTGGGGTGACACAGAGGGCAATTTTGGGCAGTTAAACGTGCTACGTTTAGAAGCGGTCCAAGGGGAACTACCCAAGGCCCCTTTCCTCATTCGGAAATCCGTGGAGAGCTTCCTCGGTACTAAAATTACGGAGGCTTACCCGGAGAAACGAGGCATCAGCTACGTAATAAAAATGAGAAACCAAAAGCATATCGACACGCTCAAGAAGTTCACCCAACTAGCGGACGGCTTCCCGGTAAGAATAGTCGAGCACCCCACCCTCAACTCAAGCAAGTGCGTCATCTCGTGCTCCGAAACGACTGCCTTCTCCGACGACGAACTCCTGGAGTCGTTTAAAGATCAGGGAGTCTGCGATATCCGGAGAATAACAAGATCCGCCGGTGAGGGAATCGACAGAATCCCCACCCCCACGCTAATCCTCACGATCAAGGGAACCGTAACACCAGACAACGTGGATTTTGGCTGGTTGAGATGTCAAACCCGGCCATACTACCCATCGCCAATGCTATGCTTCCAGTGTTTCCAATACGGTCACACCCGAGCCCGTTGCCAACAAGCCACCCCGACATGTGGAAACTGCTCCGGCAATCATCCGCTATCCCCGACAACACCATGTAATGCAGCCACCTTCTGCCGAAACTGCAACGCCAGTGACCATCCCATCTCCAGCCGGAAATGCCCCGTCTATGTTAAGGAAAACACCATCCAAAAAATCCGGGTAGACAACGGGATTCCATATCCAGCAGCCCGTCGAATCTTCGATAACGACCACCAGCAACAGCATCAAACTATGGCCACCGTAGTCAGCGCGGATAACGACAAACGCTTCGAGGAGCTAAACAAGAAGCTGGATGCCGTCCTCAGCGAATTAAAAAAGAAAGACGACACCATCTCCGCCCTACGATCTACGATGGAAGACAATGACCTCGAACTGGAGAACTGCCATAGGAGAAATGCCGAACTGGAAAGAACCACAGCAATGCCAGCTAGATCCAACGCTACACGCACACAACCAGCCCTCCCAGCTGTTACATCAGCCTCTGCGGATCACCAAGGCGGCGCTGTTAGCAAGGAAAGAGGTGCTAACCGTCTGGAGCTAACTCGTCACCACGGAACCATCGAGGATCTTGTTTCCGAAGTCAATCTGCTGAAAAAGAAGAACACCATCCAAGAACAGGTAATAAAATCGATGAAGTCGCCCGACCCAGTCAAACCAGCAACACCTAAGCCAGTGACCAAAGACCACAAAGGAAAAGCTACAGTGGGCAAAACTGACAGCCTTGATGGAGCCGCTAAGGCGTCAAAACGCCACAAAGCTAGCAAATCCCCTCCACCCACTGACCTCAAAGAACTATTCACAAAGGACCCGGACTCCGACTCCCTCGCCTACGACAACCCTACCGTAGAGGACATCGTCTTGAATTCATCATCATCCGAAGACGAAAAATCACTACGGAGACACAGAAGCGGCATGGAATTCTAAAAATCCACCACTCAGCTCATCCACCGACGACCGACCACATGAAAACCTTCCAATGGCTTCGCACGGACCCGACTGGAGCAACCCAAGCGGAAAACCATCCCAGGATGAGCTGAGCCCACTCTCCAACCACGATTCACCGATCACGACACAAGAACCCCCAACTGTAATGGATAAGGTCTCGGGTAGTCGGGACCCCTCTGGTGCGGACGCTACTGGCCCACCGGAACCAGGGACCACTCCCCGGCGCTCGTTGACAAACTCCAGAGGCAGGATAAATTGCCACAACGGATTCCCAGTGGAGCAGCGGAGCAGGAGAGGCCCCACCGGTGTGGACGCCCTATACACACCGGAACCGGTGGACAACCCTCAACCCTCCGATGCGGCTGGAATAGGGACGGACAAGCGGGTTTTCCCGTATACCCCTGAAGATACCGCTGTGGACCATATATTTGAGACGGACAAACAGGAGCTTCCGTATCCCTCACCAGATGGATCATGTGAGACGGAAAAGCAGGTAAACCTGTATCCCTCACCGGACGGATACAACCCCCGGATCAAGGAAAAGCACCCAGTGATGCATCGGAGGAGAAGAGGCCCCACTGGTGTGGAAGCCCTTTACACACCGGAACCAGTGGACACCCTTCGACCCCCCGATGCAACTGGAAGAGGGACGGATAAGCGGGATCCCCCGTATACCCCTGGATGGATTAGAAACAAGAAACTTGGAACATGCGAGACGGACAAACAGGTATCCCTGTATCCCTCGCCGGATAGACTCTCCGAAAACCCCGACAACAACACCGAAACCGACGCCGACTGGGGAAGGGATAGGGCCCCGGGCGACCGGAGTCACTCACCAATGGACATTTGCAACTTTCAAGCAACTGGAAGCGGCCTCCGGCACTCGTTGGTCACTCCCCTAGACCCAGTCCATATTACACTAAGGAGATCAGCAAGACTGCAGGAAAGAAACTGCATACCCATCGAAGCCAGAGGCAACGCAGTCCTCTACGACGCCTGGAGAAGGAGCATGGGTGACCCCACAACACCAACTGCGGGCTCCTCACGGTCAAACGCTATGTGCAGAACCGCCACAACATCCCCTTTGGCAGCAGGAAAAACACGCCCCCAATCCACAACCCAACTACTCCCCATCCCAACTATCCCCACCCATATATCTCCCCCTGCTGCCATGTCCTCCTTCCCTTACCCGGCATCCCTCTCACCTAACCGCGACCAAGTACTAGCCATTCAGTGGAACATCAACGGCTACCACAACAACCTCGCAGACCTGGAGCTACTCGTCAACGACCACTCCCCAATCATCCTGGCTCTACAAGAGACCCACAAGGCCACCCCCTCCCAAATGAATCGATCGATCTCCGGTAAATACAGATGGACATTGGTGGTCCCCGGACACCAAGGCTACGGTCCGTGCCAGAAGGAAAGCCTTAAGAGCCGCCAAGTGACTTCCCGACGACCACCCAGGAAAACAACTCTCCCTAACCAACTACAGAACAATACGTAACCAATGTCGAGACACCATCCGACAGGCTAAAAAGGACAGCTGGGAAAATTTCCTAGACTCTATCAACCCTAGCGAACCAGCCTCTACCCTATGGAGCAGAGTGAACGCCCTTAGTGGTAAGAGAAGGACCAAAGGTATCGTGATTGAAAAAAACGGCCTAACAATCGCAAACACCGACGAAGTCGCAAATACCCTCGGGGAACACTTCGCCGACCTCTGTGCAATCAACAACTACAGCAAAACATTCCTGCGAAACAACAACCCCAGTACCAACGACATACCCAACTTCCAGATTCCACAAGCCCACGACGACGATGACATCAACCTCCCCTTCTCATACCGTGAACTGGAACTAGCCCTATCCAAAACAAAAGGAGAATCTGCGGGACCAGACGAAGTCGGATACCCCTTATTACGCACACTACCACATGCAGAACGCCTCCTCCTCTTGCGACTGATCAACCAGGAATGGTCCAACAACAGCTTCCCTAACGAATGGCGACACAGTCTCGTCATTCCAATCCGGAAGCCGGATGCACCAGGACACGAGGCAGGAAGCTACCGTCCAATCTCTTTGACGTGCTGTGCATCCAAACTAATGGAGCGCATGATAAATCGGCGCCTTATTAACTTCCTCACCGAGGGCAAGCACCTAGACCACCGACAGCACGCTTTCCACCCAGGCCAAGGAACAAACACCTACCTCGGTTCCTTAGGCGAAGCCATCCATGAAGCATCCCAACTTGGTCACCACATAGAAGTAGCCGCGCTAGACATTGCGAAAGCCTATAACAGAGCTTGGATGCCGAGTGTCCTCAAGCAACTGCAGTCATGGGGATTGAAAGGACACATCCTCTACTTCATCCAGAACTTCCTATCTCATCGCACTTTTCAAGTCACACTAGGCAACCATCGATCTCGCACTTTTATGGAGGAAACTGGAGTACCGCAAGGCTCCGTCATAGCAGTAACCCTCTTTCTAATCAAAATGAACGGAATCTTCGAACGCCTCCCCAGTGGCATACGTCTGTTCATTTATGCAGACGACATCATCCTCATGGTCACCAGGGCCACAGTTAAAGCCCTCCGGAAAAAACTTACACAAGCCATATCATACGTCGCCAATTGGACCACCGAAGCCGGATTCCAACTTTCAGTAAAAAAAAGCGGCTACATTCACATTTGCCAATCCAGACACGCCATCCTTAGATCCCCAATCAAGATACATAACGACATTATACCCCTCCGCAAAACCCTCCGAATCCTCGGCATCCTTCTTGACAGACACCTCACGTTCTGCCAGCACTTCAACAACGTCAAAAATGAGTGCAAACCCAGAATAAACCTCCTCAAAGCGCTAGCCGGCAGACATCCGAACGCCAATCGAGACACCAGATTGCAAATAGGAAGTGCAATCATCAACACGCGATTGACATACGGCCTGGAACTAACGTACCTGCGTCACACTGACCTTATCACCAAGTTAGCCCCAACGTACAACACTGCAATAAGACTAGCTTCCGGACTCCTCCCCTCCACCCCTGGACACGCAACATGTATCGACAACGGCAAGCTCCCCTTCGACAAGTTCATGATCAGGGCAATCTGCCACCGAGCTATTGGATACAACGAGAAAACATTTGGCCCCATCAGGGAGGGTTACCTCTTTGCCGAGGCAAACCGCCTCCTCAAATCCACCACCAACCAGAAGCTCCCCCCGGTGTCCAGGGTCCACTGGAATGGAGCCATGAGTTGGAACCGACCTAAAATCCGAATTGATAAGTCAATCAAGAATCAACTCAAGGCCGGATCCAACCCTACCATAGCAACCAAAACAGTCTCCGAACTAACGCGAACCAAATACCAAGACCATGAAATCCGGTACTCTGACGGATCTGCCGCGAGCAAACGAGTAGGCTTCGGAATCACTGGCCCCAACCTCGCGCAATGCCATAGACTACCAGACCAATGCAGCGTTTTCTCCGCCGAAGCTGCTGCCGCTTTCCTCGCTGCAACCACCCCAAGCAAGAAACCGATCCTCATCCTAACCGATTCAGCAAGCGTCATTTCTGCTCTACGCTCCGACATAGCCAAACACCCATGGATACAAGGCATCCAAAAGCATGCCCCTGCAAACGCGACCTTTGCCTGGATCCCTGGTCACTGTGGAATTCGAGGTAACGAGGAGGCAGACCATCTAGCCGCCTCTGGACGACGAATGCCCTTCTTCACCAGAGAAGTCCCTGGAGCTGACCTTAAAAAGTGGACATCTAAGATCATCCACGCCGCCTGGAACCGTGAATGGCACACCTCCAACAACACCACCATCCGAATCATAAAGAGCGACACCTATAAATGGCAGGACCCACCCCTTCACCGAGATCAGGTAGTTCTTTCCAGACTCAGATCCGGCCACACCAAGCTATCCCATAACTTTAGCGGCCAGGGTCCCTTCCGGATCACCTGCGAAAGATGCAACGTCCCACAAACCGTGGAACATTTCATCTGCCAATGCCCCATATACGACGAAACCAGAATAATCTACAATGTACCTCGCAACATCCGAGACGCCCTCCGCAACGATTCCGCCACATCGGCAGCACTTTTAGCCTTCCTAAAGGAAACAGACATGTACTCAAAAATTGAAATCACCACTTCAAACCCACTCTGTCAAGAAACTCTGTATAATCCTATCTCCCCCTTTTTAAAGAGATGAACCAGCCTACGGCTGAAAATCTCTCATATAAAGAAAAAAAAAAAAAAAATCAGCAAATCACATTTCATTTAATCTTATTTTTTTAATTTTAATTTTAAAAAAAAAAACTTCACCCCGGTTTGTTTTTAAATAAAATTTTTTGGTTCGAAATTATATATTATTTTTTATTTTAAATTTTTATTTTAATTCAATAAAACAAAACGGAAATAAATTGATTTTTTGGTTTAGGTAAGGAAGGGGAAGGGGTTGGTTGGGGTTGCGGTGCGGTTTTTTTTTTATATTTATTCATAAATAAAAGGGGTGGGGGGGGGGGGGGGAAAATACACGCGTTCATTGCGCAAGAACTGGGCGGCATAAAATCGATACCAAAATTGAGGGAAGGAGACTTCGATGAATGGATGCGAAAGGACTCATTTTCGTTGGCAGGGATAATTGAATCCCTGTTCTTTAACTCTGCCAAAACGAAATATTGTTTATGAACACAAAACAGAGCAGCAACTATGACAATTTTACTTTGGCTAGTTAGAGTTGATTAGATAATTCGAAACTTAGTCTCTGACTTCTTCTGCAACGGGCCAGGATCTAGATATTTTCCGTAGTATGGAAACTGCCCCCATATTAATCTCATTGTTCCTATATTCATCCTACGATGAATCAAACAATTGGGCAGTTGAAGGATCGGTTTCGTTTTCTGATAATGTTTGCTCACGTTAAATAACTACAACAAACATTACTAACTAATCCTGTCACGTGTATATCGTTTTATTTCAAGTAAGAAGAATATAGGAACAATGAGATTAATATAGGTACATCTTCCCTACATTGATAATTCATATTTGAAATTCCAAATTCATGTTTTTATTATTAAAATTTTATCAATTCATAAGCAAGGAATATCAATGTTCATACCGTGGAAAATTTCTCTCATCAATATTAGGCAATCAAAACCACTTTCATTTTCAATTCGCATAAAACGTACGATGAAACACGATCCCCAGACTGTTGAACCCACTGCGGGACATTAGGCGTTAACACGCGTTTCCTCGTGCGATACATATCTCCCTCCCAAAAATAAAACATAAATGAACCGAATGCACACAGCAACCGAAACTGGGTTAAACATATATTTTCACTATCCACTTCGTCTCGAATTACGCTCCTGTGGCTCTGGCAGTAGTAGTAGAACATCGCACAATGGTTCGCATGTATATGGGCTTATATGTTGTTATTCCAAATTCTATGCTTCAACCGAAAACTCGGTTCCCTGAAGCGAAAACCCATGCTCCGTCAAACATGTGTACGCATAGAACGATCGCTCCTTCCATTCAATCATCCACCCACTGCACAGTGCTTGGGGAGCACTCCCTTTTTATGCGTAGCGACCAACCAAACCCCCCTCAACCAAGGGAGTGTAGAATAATGCTGATAAAGAACGACCAACCGAACATAAGTCGTAGTGTGTATATATACACATTTATGTACTAAGTTAGCTACCACTGCCAAAAATCAGTGCCATCCCATCCATATATCCGTCCATCGTGGGTGTAATGCTCAACTTCCACGCGTACCATCGGGTGCCGAATTTATGCTCCCCTCTTGGCAGGTCATTGAACTCGCTTGTTCTAGCTCACATATATATGTGGCACCCACGCCCCACCAATGCCACATCGAGTATTGCCTTCAGAAGGTGAAAACTATAATTTGACGCTGTCATCTAATCAGATACTAAATTATATATACAATTAAAATTATATTTTAATGTAACATGACTTTCCGCTTAATTGGCATGCCTGTCGGTTGTTAGCGAAAATTTGCAACACTCGCATGTATAACTGGATAGAAATTAACTGCGATGGATATCTTTCCTTTAAAATGTTTCAAACTTATAGGATTTCCCCAAGAATTTATCTTTTCGTTGTACTTTTGTAAAAATATGCCTTTCTGAAAGTTTCGCCTTATTCGGTGATAACACGCGACCTGGTACCGTAGTTTTGGGTTAATTGATCACTTTTCTTCAATTATAGCTTTTATTTTGGGAGTAGTTAATTTTGTAAACATATATAATGCTTTAAAAAAGTGTGGTTCGTCAAAATATGTACTCGAGTTTTGTATTAAAAGACACTTCGATACACTTAATAATAACAAAATTTTAAATTTGTTGACCCCTAAAATAGTGTTTGTGTGTACTGGAAAACTTCTTTTTTTACCAGTATAAGAGTCTCGGAGTCAGTGAATGTACATTTTTCGCAAAACCATCGCCTCGAGCGAATTGTTGAATATTGAACTCTAGCAGCCGTATACAGGGTGAGTGGTAATACCTGTCAGTGTTTTTAAAGGGTGTCCACAGCTAAATTGCATCACTTTAAACTCGTCCTCAAAAACAAGTCTCTCAACCGATTGCCATGAAATATTCAGGGAATAAAAAACAATGTATAATGTTGGTTAAGGTATTTTTATTTCACTGTATTTCTTTACCAAATCCAAAAGCCCGAATATTCTTCTTAATACCACGCATAAGATTTTGTACAACGCTTGAAACGACATTTTTTTCCGCTTTCAACCATGACTTCAACACTTCCTGTTCTGTAGTGGCAACTTTAGGATGCTTACAAAGTTCGTACTTCATTATAGCCCAGTATTTTTCAATCGGTCGCAACTCTGGAGAGTTGGGGGGATTGAGATCCTTCGGCACGAAATTCACACCATTCGTCTTGTACTACTCCAGAACATCCTTTGATGTCCGGCCAAAAAATTGTAGGAACGTTGTGGGTTTTGAGAAACGGAAGCAGTCGTTTTTTCAGGCATTCATTCATGTATACTTGACCATTCACAGTTGAAGTTGTCACGAAAGGCTTGCTCCCTTTACCACATGAACAAATCCCCTGCCAAATCATGAATTTATTGGGGAATTTTGACACTTGCTGTTTCCTTAAAGACTCTGGAACATCGAACTGGTCTTTCGTAGTAACATACTGGTTGCCGAGAATTTGTTTAGAGTCCGCATTAACGTGTGTTTCATCGTCCATGATGCAGCAGTGTGGTTTCGTCAACATTTGTGTGTACAGCTTACGCGCACGTGTTTTAGCTGTCCTATTCTGTTTATCATTGCGGTTTGGAGCTTTCTGAACTTTGAATGATCGTAGCCCGGCTCGTTTCTTGGCTTTCTGCACGAGACTTTTTGTCAAGTGTAGCTTTTTTGCGACATCCCGAATGGAACAGTTGGGTTTGCAATTAAAGCCAGCAACCACTCGCTTGTGATCCTTCACACAGTACGGAACACTTTTTCTACAACTCACCTTCTTCCGATCGACAGATAAACGTTCCCCTGGTGAATTTTCAACATCTTTCCGATGGCTCGGTGCGAAAGAAGTGGGTTGTCGAGGTGCGTGTGCAAAATGTTCTCACGCACTTCCTGTTCCTTCGTCTCCATTTTCGAAACTACGACACATTTCATAATGAAACTCACGCAGTGTAAACAATACACGCTGAGGTCATTTCACTCAAAATTTCGTTGAAATCAACCCAAACGGCGAAATGTTACAGCTTATTGAAAGTGATGCAATTTAACTATGGACACCCTTTAAACACGTGTAATTTTGGATGGGTTAATCACAGACATGTTTGTACATTTTCCTTACAGAGTGTATTCAAATGGTAATACGGCTTGGAAGTTTGTTTTGAATTTTCATTCGTTTGAGATTCGTGGTTTTTGCATACAATATTAACGCCAATGTATGGAATGTCCCAGAGCTTTACACTATGTATAATGCATTTTTTATGTTTTGTGACGCTCCATTTATGTGTATGATATTGAACAGAAGCTAACACCATTTTTTCGAGGTGTGTAGCTGTTCAAAGGTTCCAGCATGTTTCAAGAGTGATGGCTTGGGGATGTTTCTCCAACACTTTGAAGGTTCCATTGCTGTTCATTGAACCTGGTGTTAAAATCAACAGTAAGGTGTGGCCCAGCTAGAATTGGAACATAGACTATTGCGCATATTTCGAATATACATTAACAAAATAGTATTCTGTTCTAACTAAAATGTTCGACTTTATGTGAACTTTAGAGGGAAAATACAAACAAAAATAATCATCTCGATTTCGAAGAAATTTGCGAACTTTTCCCGGAATACGTTTCATCAACCGGCGCACATTATTCTCATCCATCGTACAGTGGGCATAATAGAAGCTGTTATCGGACTTATTTCAAATCCGCTGGTATTTGTACATGAACTGATATTTTTCTATAGGAAAAAAACGCCAATAAATCGATTGCCACTAATTTCATCCTGTGAAGAGCATTGGAAGTGGCTCATTTTGCCCCATTTCACCCTAATTCGGTGTGTTCGTTCAGTTTTTACTCCGATAACTACAATTGCCGCTGTAGTTTTCGCTTGAAAAGGGACATATCTCATGTGAAAAACTCTCAGGAATCGAATGGTGCCGGTTTTATGCTGTACAGAGGTCGAAAAATAGTTTAGAACGGAAAAGTCCGCGTTAAAGTTAGTGCATTCTATGCCATGGTCGATGGAAAAGCGACCAATGCTATCGTGGACAACCGAAACACACACGTCTGTCCTTTGTGTGTTCCTGGTGCTGATCTGCAAGTTGGGCCTTCCTTCTTCCATTCACGGCTGAATGTTGTAGAGTGGCTGATTCGCGTTGCGGCACAGAAAAAGGTCGGTAAACAGGGAGTCAAATACCTTGCTCAGTCGAATCCACTTGTGAGAGGAAAAGTCCGCGAAATCTCTGATACGTTAGAAGGAGCATTTAAAATGAACATTAACCGCCCAAAGATTGGAGGCAGCGGCAGTAGTATGGACAATGAAAACATGGCTCGTCGTCTCTTGAGTGATCCATACACTTTTGCTCAGATCCTGGAAATCGACAAAGAATTTGTGGATAAAATTCGACTGATTAGCTGTTTGGCACTGTCGTCGAACATTTTAGATGCACAAAAGGTTAAAGATCTTTACAACGACATAAAGAATCTTGTGACTAAAGAATTTGAGTTTGTGACACGTCTTCCTCCATCTCTTCACAAGTATAGTCATATGCCGGAATTGATTGAGCGATTAGTAAGTATACAAACTAAAACTGAAAACATTTTATATAACAAAAGCAACACAAATATCTAATGTATTGGTTTCAATTCCAGCCGTACCCACTTAGCTTCATTGACGAGCAATCAGGAGAACGTTGTCATAAACGCTATAAGCATGCCCGGCTACAGCTTTCGCGGAAAACTTCATCCGAGGACAATTTGACGGACATTATACACATGTCGTTAGCGTGGTCTGATCCGAAAATGGCTCACATGGAAGCAACATCAAAACGCCGAAATGTCAAGCATGCATCTCAGGAAAGTGAAGGATTTATGCGAAAAATGAAATTTTATTTTGCCGAAAATACAGGAATGCAGAACGCGGACAGCGACACCGATGAACCCGAAGATGCCACAGACTCTGAGTCCGGAACCAGTGATGACAGTACTGAATCCGAGTCGAGCGATAGATCCGAAGATGTCACAGACTCTAAGTCCAAGACCAGTGATGCCAGTGATTGTTAAATTCAAACAATACACTTTTACGTACAGGCCCGAAAGGGCCTAATTATGTGTTTTAATATCTATCTTAGTTGAAAACTATTAACATGCTAAGCTGGCACCATTTGATTTCCCAGTGCACTGCAGTGTTTTCTACGTAAGATATGTTCCTTTTCAAGCAAAAAATATAGCGGCAATTGTAGTTATCGTAGTGAAAACTGATGAAAAACACATGTTTAGGGTAAAATGGGGCGAAATAAGCTATTTTTCGACCCCGGCACAGCATGAAACCAGCACCATTCGATTCCTGAGAGTTTTTCACATAAGATAAAGGGCGATACGGTCAAAATTTGGTCAATATCAACTTGACGTATTTCTTTCAATTTTGCATTTAAAAAACCTGAACTCCCCTCATTTTGAAGGTGTGTGTGTGTAGAATGTTGCTCCTATTTTGATTTTGGAATTCACTCTTCAGTTGTCAAAATGCCGTCCAAGCAAGAAGAGCAGCGTATCAAAATTTTGCTCGCGCATCGCGAAAATCCGAGCTACTCGCACGCAAAGTTGGCAAAATCGCTAAAAGTTGCCAAATCAATCGTTACAACTGTAATTAAAGTGTTTGGGGAACGTTTGTCGACAGCCAGGAAGTCTGGATCGGGGGGAAATCGAAAACCGGAAGCCGCTGAGACGACAAAGAGAGTTGCCGGTAGTTTCAAGCGAAACCCTAACCTATCTCTCCGAGATGCCGCAAATAAGCTGGGTGTATCGTCTACAACCGTGCATCAAGCCAAAAAACGAGCCGGACTATCGACTTACAAGAAGGTAGTGACTCCAAATCGCGATGATAAACAAAATACGACGGCCAAAGCGCGATCCCGGAGGCTGTACACGACGATGCTGACGAAGTTTGACTGCGTGGTAATGGACGACGAAACCTACGTCAAAGCCGACTACAAGCAGCTTCCGGGACAGGAGTTTTATACGGCAAAAGGAAGGGGAAAGGTAGCAGATATTTTCAAGCACACGAAACTGTCAAAGTTCGCAAAGAAATATCTGGTTTGGCAAGCATCTGTACCTGTGGCTTGAAAAGCAGCATTTTCATAGCTTCCGGGACTGTCAACCAAGAAATTTACGTGAAAGAGTGTTTGAATAAACGTCTGCTGCCTTTCCTGAAGAAACACGGTTGTTCCGTACTGTTTTGGCCGGATTTGGCATCTTGCCATTACGGTAAAAAGGCCATGGAGTGGTACGCCGCCAACAACGTGCAGGTGGTTCCCAAGGACAAGAACCCTCCCAACACGCCAGAGCTCCGCCCAATTGAGAAATACTGGGCTATTGTCAAGCGGAACCTAAAGAAGACCAAAAAAACTGCTAAGGACGAGCAGCAGTTCAAGGCAAACTGGCTTTCTGCGGCGAAGAAGAAGGACAAGGTGGCTGTACAAAATCTGATGGCAGGGGTCAAGCGTAAGGCCCGGCAATTCGGATTTGGAAAAGCGGAAGCCTAACTGAATATTTTTCCTGAATTTTATACTAATTGAACTTGAAAAAGAAATTTAATTTGATTTTTTAAATAAACGATTTCACCGATTTACACGCGTTTTCCCTTGACCAAATTTTGACCGTATCACCCTTTATAATCATTTTCAAGCAAAAAATATAGCGGCAATTGTAGTTACAGGAGTAAAAAATGAAAAAAAAACACTTTTAGGGTAAAATGGGGCGAAATAAACTATTTTTTGACCTCTGCACAGCATGAAACTGGCACCATTCGATTTCTGAGAGTTTTTCACATAAGATATGTTCCTTTTCAAGCGAAAACTACAGCGGCAATTGTAGTTATCGGAGTAAAAACTGAACGAACACACCGAATTAGGGTGAAATGGGGCACTTCCAATGCTCTGCACAGGATAAAATTAGTGGCAATCGATTTATTGGCGTTTTTTCCAATAGAAAAACATCAGTTCATGTACAAATACCAGCGGATTTGAAATAAGTCCGATAACAGCTTCGATTATGCCCACTGTGCATCGTTTTGGCAATTTTATTTCACTTAGTTCTCAATTCCTTGATGCTTTTGACGACACTGCCATTCACTTTCAGCTTCCTCTTTATAATAGCCCAAAATCTCTCTATCGATTTGAGCTGGGGACAGTTTGGTGGGTTGAGTTCTTTCGGTATAAACTGAATCCCGTTGGTTTCATACCACGGTTACGCTGTTTTACTGTAATGACAGCTTGCAAGATCTGTCCAAAACATGACAGGTTCATTGTGCGATCTAATGAATGGCAACATTCGCTTTTAGAGACATTCAGTTCTGTACAGCTCTTAATTAAATGTCGTATCATTGATGAAAACCTTGGTCTTCCTACCGCAGCAAAAGATGCCTTGCCAAATCATGTATTTACGTGCAAATTTATCTGCATACAAAAACTTTAATTTGGCAGACACATCTCCCCGAGCCGTAGCCAAGTAAAATTTTTATCCCGGTAGTTGTTTGAAATCAGCCTTTACAAAGGTTTCATCATCCATGAGGTTGAATTTTGTCAACAGCTGATCATACAGTTTTCTGGCACGGATTCTGGCCACATTGTTCTGTTTTGGTCCCCGTTTGGTTGTTTACAGGCACGGTATGACTTGAAGCCTTCCCGGAGACGAACCCGATGCATGGTACTCCGTGCGGCGCGAAATCGCCAAATCGCGGTCTGAGATGTTGGGGTTTGCCTTAATGTTCTTGATGACTTTGTTCCGCAGTTGACGGTTGACAGTACCCACCCAACGCTTGCTTTGAGGCTTGCGATCCGTCGACAAAGTTTCTCTGTACTTTTTCAAAACACGCCACACGGTAGTTCGGGGGAAACCCCAACACTTTGGACCAGACCACGAAGGGTTTTCCAAATGATTGCCCACAATTATTTTTCTTCTTTCTTCTTCCATTTTGTATTTCTCTGAAACACGTTCGAACTGCACCGTGAAAAAATACTTCTGATGTTTTTATTGTTATAGAGAACACATAAGATGTCATAGTTTACAAATCCGCTGTAAGAATCAGAAATGTTTGTTACAATACTATACCTTAAATATTTCATCGATAATGTTTTTAAGAACCATTTGCTTCCCTTCGTCAAGAAACACTACAGGAATGCACCATACTGCTTCCAACAGGATTCTGCACCGTCCCACCAGGCAAAAGCTACACAAGCTATTCACCTGATTTGAATATTCTCGACTTCTTTGCTGGGCAAACTTGGGAATATCAAAGGACTAACCGTGGAAACTTTTAAGAAAAATTGGGTGAAAATACGGAATGACATGCCTCAAGATATCGTGCGTGCCAGCTGTGACCTTTTCCAAAAACGCATGCGGCTAAGGCAAAGGGAGAAAGATTTGAACTGAACTAAATTAAGATAAATGTTAAGGTTATACCAAACAGGAGCATTGAAAATTGAAATTCACGCAAGCCTCTTATTTTTATGAACATATACAAGTACATTTCTTCTTCGTTTTGCCGGTAGTAAAAAAACACGGCGCAACATTCGAAAACACCAAGTGCGTGCAGGTCCTCCTCAAGCATTGATCACGTCACATGCTCTTAGGGAACCACCTGTTTAATTAGCGTTGTGTACATGGTATATTTAATGAGGATGTGGATCTTTTTTGACCTCAAGTTCTTCTGGAGCCCATGGTAAGCACGACTTCCACTGATTATGCGTCTTCAGACTTCACGGCTCTTGTCGTTATCTGCCGTAAGTAAGGATCAGAGGTAGACGAATTCCTTCACCACATCGAAGGTATCCCCGTTTATCGTAAAGCTGCTTTCTAGGTGGGCTCTGCCACACTCTCTCCCTCCTACTTGCATGTACTTTGTTTTCGACACATTCACCACCAGTCTTACTTTTGTTGCTTCGCGTTTCAGGCGGGTATACAGTTCTACTACCATTCCAAAATTTCTGCCGACAACATTCTTTACATCCGCGAGACAAACAAATTGACTGGAGCGTGTGAAAATCGCGCCTCGATTATTGAGCCCAGCTCATCACATGACATCTTCCAGCGCAATGTTGAACTACAGGCATGAAAGCCTATCACCTTTTCGAGGTCCCCGACGTGGTTCAAACGAGCTAGAATGTTCTACCAAAATCTTCACGTACATTTGCACACCGTCCATTGTACCTTTTAAAGGGCGATACGGTCAAAATTTGGTCAATATCAACTTGACGTATTTCTTTCAATTTTGCATTTAAAAAACCTGAACACCCCTCATTTTGAAGGTGTGTGTGTGTAGAATGTTGCTCCTATTTTGATTTTGGAATTCACTCTTCAGTTGTCAAAATGCCGTCCAAGCAAGAAGAGCAGCGTATCAAAATTTTGCTCGCGCATCGCGAAAATCCGAGCTACTCGCACGCAAAGTTGGCAAAATCGCTAAAAGTTGCCAAATCAATCGTTACAACTGTAATTAAAGTGTTTGGGGAACGTTTGTCGACAGCCAGGAAGTCTGGATCGGGGGGAAATCGAAAACCGGAAGCCGCTGAGACGACAAAGAGAGTTGCCGGTAGTTTCAAGCGAAACCCTAACCTATCTCTCCGAGATGCCGCAAATAAGCTGGGTGTATCGTCTACAACCGTGCATCGAGCCAAAAAACGAGCCGGACTATCGACTTACAAGAAGGTAGTGACTCCAAATCGCGATGATAAACAAAATACGACGGCCAAAGCGCGATCCCGGAGGCTGTACACGACGATGCTGACGAAGTTTGACTGCGTGGTAATGGACGACGAAACCTACGTCAAAGCCGACTACAAGCAGCTTCCGGGACAGGAGTTTTATACGGCAAAAGGAAGGGGAAAGGTAGCAGATATTTTCAAGCACACGAAACTGTCAAAGTTCGCAAAGAAATATCTGGTTTGGCAAGCCATCTGTACCTGTGGCTTGAAAAGCAGCATTTTCATAGCTTCCGGGACTGTCAACCAAGAAATTTACGTGAAAGAGTGTTTGAATAAACGTCTGCTGCCTTTCCTGAAGAAACACAGTTGTTCCGTACTGTTTTGGCCGGATTTGGCATCTTGCCATTACGGTAAAAAGGCCATGGAGTGGTACGCCGCCAACAAGGTGGTTCCCAAGGACAAGAACCCTCCCAACACGCCAGAGCTCCGCCCAATTGAGAAATACTGGGCTATTGTCAAGCGGAACCTAAAGAAGACCAAAAAAACTGCTAAGGACGAGCAGCAGTTCAAGGCAAACTGGCTTTCTGCGGCGAAGAAGGTGGACAAGGTGGCTGTACAAAATCTGATGGCAGGGGTCAAGCTTAAGGCCCGGCAATTCGGATTTGGAAAAGCGGAAGCCTAACTGAATATTTTTCCTGAATTTTATACTAATTGAACTTGAAAAAGAAATTTAATTTGATTTTTTAAATAAACGATTTCACCGATTTACACGCGTTTTCCCTTGACCAAATTTTGACCGTATCACCCTTTATAATCATTTTCAAGCAAAAAATATAGCGGCAATTGTAGTTACAGGAGTAAAAAATGAAAAAAAAAACACTTTTAGGGTAAACTGGGGCGAAATAAACTATTTTTTGACCTCTGCACAGCATGAAACTGGCACCATTCGATTTCTGAGAGTTTTTCACATAAGATATGTTCCTTTTCAAGCGAAAACTACAGCGGCAATTGTAGTTATCGGAGTAAAAACTGAACGAACACACCGAATTAGGGTGAAATGGGGCACTTCCAATGCTCTGCACAGGATGAAATTAGTGGCAATCGATTTATTGGCGTTTTTTCCAATAGAAAAACATCAGTTCATGTACAAATACCAGCGGATTTGAAATAAGTCCGATAACAGCTTCGATTATGCCCACTGTGCATCGTTTTGGCAATTTTATTTCACTTAGTTCTCAAAACATAACAAACAGCTGTCAAAAACAAAACAATCTCACATTCAACTTTTAGGTTAAAGACTGTATTCGATGAAATTTGGACACACGCAATTGTTCGTAACTTTTTAGCGTGTGGGTAAAAATTATTGAAATTTTTACTGAATGTATTTCATTGTGTTGTGTCGTGATGTCGTAATGAGTTTCGTGAAAATTGGTCGAGTGATTTCAGTGATGGCTTCGAATGAAGAAATAGTGCGTTAACAAATTATGGGCACTCACTTCGAAAACCCAAACGCTTCTCATCGATGGATCGGAAAACAGCTCGGAATCGCACATTCAACCGTATCTCATGTGATCAAAACGTTCAAGGACCGTAAGACAACCAAGCGGAAAAATGGTAGTGGCAAAAAACGTGGCACATCAAATTCTGAGAAGGCCAGGATGGTATTGAACCAATTTAAGCGATCAGGGATGTTGAAAACAATGAAACGTTCTGGATTACATGTGTACAAGGTCCAGAAGGCACCGAACCGGAGCTATAAACAGAACTCGGTGGCCAAAACTCGTGCAAGAAAACTGTACAGGGAGTGGCTCACAAAACCGTTCTGCATTGTGATGGACGTTGAGACCTACATTAAAGCCGACACCAAACAAATGCCAGGACAGGAACACTACGTCGCCACCTCTTAGTTGGCCGTTCCGGAGAGTGTACGGAAGATGAAACTGTCGAAATTCGCCAAAAAATTCCTTGTCTGGCAAGCGATCTGCGGATGTGGCAAAATGAGTCAGCCCTTCATCACCTCTGGGACCGTCAACGGACAAATCTACAAGGACGAATGCCTCCAAAAACGACTTCTGCCCTTCTTGAGATTTCACGATGGCCCGACACTCTTTTGGCCGGATTTGGCATCTTGCCACTATGCCCGGCCCGTCTTAGACTGGTACAAAGATAATAATGTAGTTTTTGTACCAAAAGACGTCAACCCTCCAAACACTCCGGAACTTCGCCCAATTGAAAAATTTTGGGCAATCATGAAGGCAAAGCTCGTTAAAACTCCAAAACTGATAGAAAATGAACTTGAACTAAAGAAAGTGTGGTTAAAAGTAAGTAAGCAAGTCGGTCCTATCAGAAGAGGTTCAATGAACCAATGATGTCAAAACTTAACCATTTAGTAGTACTTTATTTCCAGAAAGTTTGAAAAGAATCGAGCTCAAGGAAAATTTTTGGTGACCTATTTTGTGTGTCCAAATTTCATCGAATACAGTCTTTATCTGTGGGAAAACAAGGAATATTTGCACGAGGATAGACACGATAGTGTGCGTGCCTTAAACGTCACTAAGCTCAATACATCTTTTTAAGATCTGCAAAACTTAGTAGCAGACCCAAGTAACATTGTAGGTTTTATCCTAGTTTTATAGCATTCTACAAGTTTGAATCACGTTCTACAGAACCTTCATAAAACCCAAATTGTTACTTGGGGATAGAAGTAGATGAATTTTGAAGTAAGAGATTAAATGATATATGCTGATAAGTTTGCTTCCGTAAGAATTTTGATTAACATCCCAAATCAAGGTGTGCCGTGACAAAACGTTCATCTTCTTCTTCTGGGTATTTTCAATCCTATTACTGATCAAGCTTATAAGGATAATAGGATTGAATATAAGCTTATTGCCGGCTCTCAACTTAAAGTAGCACTTCGCAGTTATTCAGCTGAATCACCTTTATTCCCATTTTCGCACGAATCAAATTTCCAGATGAGTGCCACAAATTCATACCTATTTCAGTGGTCATACTAAACCTATTCTGTATACCAAATTTGTACGACTTGCTTTGTAGCTGCAGCTTTCCAACTGAGTTTTGTAAAGTTCTGCTAAGGTGTAAAGTCTTATGCTTTATTGAAAAACCAATTTTTATGTCACTTTTTAGCCACTTTTTCGCACCTTTTTTCAGCAACGTATTCAATAAAATCTCTATTTTTGATACCAATAGCTGCTATCGGCCCTGTTATATTTACAGTAAAATAATGAAATCGATGTGTTATCCAGCATCAACGTCAAGATTATACGGAGATGCATACTAGAGATATTAACATACAAGTAACAATTTAAACCAACAGCAAGGATGCTATTGAGGCTACTTACCAAGTGTGGTGGCGGTGTTTCATTGGTAAAACAAGGTAAATTTTTAGAAACACTTGAGAACCAATTGTAACCAACACCAAGAATGCTCTCACAAAGTGTGTTGGTGGTTATTCAGTGAGAATGCAGGGTAAAATTAAAATACCGCTTGAGATCCAATTTGGTCCTATTTCAACCAACATTAAGGATGCTGTTCGGGCCACTTACAAATGTGATGGTGGTTTATCATTCGAAAAAGATGTTCAATCCGTACAACTGTATTCTACAAACTCTTTTACTACTGGAAATAATATCTACATCACCCAAGTTGTAGAACATTCTAAAGAGTAATCTGTTTTAATCTATTTGGTGAAATAAGAGTCTCTAAAAGCAGTTCGTGCTTGCTGTCAACTTTATGCTTCAATTGATTTTCAAGCTTAACTGTATTGTAGCAATCGGGAAAGATTTGGTCTTACACCCAATGAACTCATTATCTCCATTCCGTTTAACCAATCGGAATGTTTTGTGATATAGTGGGTGGACTATTGATATTTGAAACAACTCAATGTATACGTCTTCCAAATTTGGCAAGTCCACAGGCAATTGTTAGGAACCACCAGGTTCCTCATAGCAAGAAGCTATGAAGAATTCAAGGAGCTACCTTCCTCATTTTGATGATGCTTAACATTGCAGAAAAATGGCGAAAGCCTAGAAAACTATTTTTTCTTCAAAGATTTCTCTGAAAATTTACAAGTAGAAATGTTTTATTTATATCATCATGACAGAAACAAAACGTCGGCTCCATATTGAATCGATAGGCCAAACCTTGAGAATTAATTGCCATGCTGACCATGCTGACTTAAAACAAATGTTTATAAGCATAATAATCTGAGTTTGTTTAAGGTCCATTGAAAAATCAAACGGCCATCCCTGTTCAATATTCAATGAAATGATGGAAGCTAGTTTAACGTCCATTCGTATTTCAGTGAAGCTATGCTTGGCTCCAATATTACATCACACACCGAAATTACCACCCATCGAAATTACTCTCGAGTCGAGAATGCCAAGAATACCACCACTGGTACCACGTGGTGTTCTTGTATCTCAAATGCAGATTGAATCTGGTTGGAGGAAATTGAAACCGCAGTCATTCACCCCCACGAGCGCAAAAATAGACACACTCCAATATCACTTTCGTTGGAGCTCTTACAAAAGGGCAGCATCGCATACTTTCGCCGAGAGAAATGAATTCATCGACCATCACAACATATTTGCCGTCCTCGTCAGTAGGGCACGAATTGATGCAAGACACGTGCCGCCCGGTCGTTGACTGATAAAAGCATTGCCTTTCTGGGCCGGTTTTTCGGCTTATGTATTTATGCGTGTACCTACTAAACGCATCCACCTACTTTCGGTTATATAGGAGACATGAAATTTGGGGCTGTGGGGAAGCAGACCAGAAGGTAAAAAGGCAGTGGAAGTTTTCCTGGGCTTGTTTTTACTAAGGGTGCGTAAATCTGTGAGTTCGCCTAGAGATGGATAAGAAGTGCGGGGACCCAGAGTTCATTCACTACATAAAGGCTTTATGTAATTATGTGGGTTTTCGAGAACCGTTTCAGGAAGGAAATCGTGTAACAGGAAGATTATTATGTTGTAGCATATAATAAAACATGATATAATGCAGAATGCTTAGTGCAATAAATAGGCATCGTACATTTATGTTTTGGAGCACTATAGAAAAATGATAAAAATCCCTAATCTTACTTTGAAGAGAAACTGCTAATAGGACCAATGTTTAAAGTGGAAAATATAATAAATAGTATGTATTTATCACTACCCGCGGTATGCGGTACAATTTGAAATTTACTCATAAAATGAAAACATCAGCTAGTGACATGCTTAGCCCATGATAACAGCGGCACATCAAGAGTAAAAGCACATATGAAGTTACAGTTCACTTTATGCAACTTGATTTGAATCTAGGATAATTAACGCGATGTAACGTTAGCCTAGCTCCTCCATCCTGCCTATATACCAAATATGTCATTAATTCAGCGATAATCAACAAAACCATATTGTTACCGGGATGACCGATTAATTCCGAAGCAATTGAGCCATTATTAATGAATTTATAGTTCGCGGAGGTGCGTAATTTTCGATTTCCTTAATTTTTTGACACCATGACTTACTTGGTTAAGCTGAACAGACCATCTTCACGATCTTCGAATGATTTAATCATAAAACCGTAAAGCCAAGCCGTAAGTAAGGAACATTTATTTCCTGTATTCCCAACTATGGCCTGTGTATTAATAATGTAGTAAAATTATTGATATTGCAAAAAATTCAATGGAAATGTATGAGTTTGTGTTTGTTTATTTTCAAATCGCTCACCTAAACACAAACCAGAAGAACAAAATCGATGGATTGGCTTTATTAACGAGACTATCAGCCTGTGGCTGGTTCGTCTCTTAGGAACAAAATCGATGTATAGTGAATTAGAATGATTTCATTATCGAATGCCTGATAAATCATATGTGACAATCAATTGATTGTTTCAAAGCAGTTTAATTTTATTTTGTGTTAGGTAAAGCGAATACAGCGGACAATGTCTAAAATCAGAAACTTAGGGGAAAAAAATACGTACGAAGACTGCATTCAATAATAAATCTATGGAATTGGACGAAGTTGCATCCACTAATAGACCCAATTTGTTGCTTGTAGATCGACATTACATCCATATCCCTCGAAAGTTTCTGACTTTCTTAAAGGTGTTGTGTAACTTTTCCTGATACATACTACTGGCGATTTCTTTAAAATTGACGGTTGCGGACTTTTACACTCGCTGAGATTCAAGCTTGAATGGCTGTGCTTGTATCATGTCCATCATGCCTAAAGCTCTTTTTGCACTTTTCCGAATTATTTCAGATTAGATTTTTTTAAATTAGTTTTTTTTTCAATATAACTTCTGCATGAATATACACTCAAAGTAACAAACTACAGTCAAATGAACAAACGAGTTATGAGCAGTCGGGTAAAGAAGGTACATAACGCAGAAAACACCCAGTTTTAACATCTCCCTCTATTGTCACCGCTTTTGTATGGACATAGATATTTTTGGACACATAAGGTCTGTATCCACAATTATCCGGACTCATTAAAACTTGACTAAAATATAAATTTCACATTAAATTTCAATTGTAGTTGTTTATTTCAGACTCATGGGATTTAATCATTCACGAAGTCAAAACAGAATTATTCGGTATTTGCACAAAACTTCGAACTCATTGAATCTTCCCTTACAAATTTCAAGTTGGGTGTGCACAGTCAGTTTCCAGTTAAATAAGTTCAAATTTGGGAAACCCCAAAGTAATTTTATTTGAAGTCGTTTAAGCATAGAGAAGCAAAAATTTCCAAATTAACATCAGTCTGAGGCCCGTTCTTTTAGACATCCAGGTAAAAGTTTTCTGCCAAAAATCGACGGCGTTGGGATAAAATGGTTATGCGGAGCCGTTTTGAATATTGAAGATTTAAGGTGGTAGAGAGTTTCCGATGTTTTAGATACCCGAAGTGTTAGCATAGCGTCTCCTAGCAAACAACTGATTGCGTTGGCCCGGTATAATGCAAACGGAGGATGTTGTCTGTAGTTAGGTCCGACGAGCGATAGCGAGTTGGGCGGCAAGCACCAGCTCGGCATAATTTTATAACAATAATCTGATATAACAGTTTTATCAAGTCTTCAATTTGACCTGTAGTTCTTTAAAGATTGGACTCGGAAAATATGCGACACTTTGTTTTGAGTGTAACTTTTTATCGCGTGGGTAAAAATTAATGAAATTTTGGGTAATATTAGTTTGGGGTGTTTTGTTTTTTTTTTTGGGGTTGTAAGGGGGGGGTGGATGGTGGATGAAAAAAAAAAGGGAAAAAATGGGGGGGGGGGGGAAATGGGAGGAAGAGGGAGGAAGGGGGGGGGGGGGGGGGAAGGACCTGTAGTTCTTTATTTATGTGCACAAGAGTTCTTTACCAAATTTCATGGGAAAAATATGTCGTAGTTTCGGTCCTAAAGGGACGTGAGATCGCAAAAGTAAGTAAGCTTTATGAAAAATGGCAAAATCTTCTTAGACCAAAGCGATCCTTCTGTTACGGCAATATTTAAGGCGCATAGCTAAAGGAATGGAAATGTCAATCAATCTGAGTAGTAGCGCAGTTAAGGATGGATTGGTCAAAATTTGAAAAGTCCTACCCAAAATTGGAAAAAAAATCGGGCATAATTGATGGATTGTACCTATAATTTTAAATGCACAAAGATGGTTTGCTATGCATCATTTTTTACAGTTTTTTGATAATCATTCAAACCTATTATGGATAATTGGCAATTTATTTATGGAACATTTTCAATACTCTATGGATCATATGCATAAATTTTAGTTCACGAACGTTACATTCTGTGGATCAATTTTATAAGTTTAGGGAATGATATTGAACCTCTTATGGACCATTTACAATATGTTTATGGGTAATCCGTACAATTTTATCGATAATTCCCCAGATATATAACGGTACATTGTTGACAGTTTATTGCTAAATTTTATATAACGTATGATACATACGTTGTACTTTATGGATCAATTACATGTTTTTATGGATTTTCATCAGAGCTAGGGTCATAATTACGTTCTTTAGGGAACGATATTTATTTTTTATGGATCATTTCTTCAATTTTAAAGGTGCAAACTTAGGGCTACCGTAAACCACTAAAGGGTGTCCACGATTAAATTGCCACACACAAAATTGATTCGCAAAATTCGAGTTTTCATCCGATTGCCTCAAATTTTCAGGGATTGAGAAATAACTATTAAACTTCATTTTACCATTTTACTCGTATTTTATTTACAGTCCATACGCAAATGCCCGCACCTTGGCCTTAACCCCGGCCATAAGATTCTGCACAACCTGTGAATCAACCGTTTTTTGCATGTAAACCCATACTTTCTTCAGTTCCTCGACTGTCTTCACTACCTTAGGTCGTTTAAGAAGGTGCTGCTTCATAATCGCCCAGTACTTCTCGATGGGGCGGAGCTCCGGAGTGTTGGGAGGGTTGAACATTTTCGGCACGAAATTGACCTTATTGTCCGCATACCACTTCAGCACGTCCTTGGTGTAGTGGCATGAGGCCAAATCCGGCCAGAAGATTGTTGGGACGTTGTGGGCCTTCAGGAGAGGAAGCAGCCGCTTCTGGAGGCACTCTTTTATGTACACCTGTCCGTTCATCGTGTCCTGGGTCACGAAAGGTGCACTCCGCTTCCCGCACGTGCAGATGGCTTGCCAAACCAGGAATTTCTTCGCAAATTTGGACATCTTCTGAGTGCGGACATGCTCCGGAACGCTGAACTTATCCTTGGCCGTGAAAAACAGGTTGCCGAGGATCTGTTTGAAGTCGGCCTTCACATATGTTTCGTCGTCCATGATGCAGCATTCAACTTTCGTCAGCATGTTGAGGTACAACTTCCTGGCACGGGTTTTGGCGGACTTGTTCTGCTTCTCGTCGCGATAAGGGGCCTTTTGTACCTTGAACGTTCGAAGCCCAGCCTTAGTTTTGGCCTTAGGTGCAGCTTCTTAGCCACATCCCGAACGGAGGCGTTCGGATTTCGGTTGAAGGCCCCAACTACGCGGTTGTGATTTTTGGTGTTGTACGGAATACTTTTTCCTTCACTTCTGGGCTTCCGATCGGTGGTCAACCGTTCCTTGAACCGCTTAATCACTCGCGACACCGTGGAATTCGCGATTCCCAACGTTTTAGCGATGGAACGATGCGAGAGATCCTTGTTCTCGTGATGAATGCGCAAGATTTTATCACGCACGAGCTGTTCTTTCGACTCCATTTACGCGAGTTTTGATCACAGGACTTTAAAACTTTCAGTAAATAATGCACTATGAACTAAATCCACCCAAATTTTCATTAAATTCTACCCAACGGTTAAAAAGTTAGAGCAATTTCATAGTGTGGTAATTTCATCGTGGACACCCTTTATTGGTATAAATCGTTCCAAATTGGCTCTCAAGAGTTTATACTAATTACCTTGTTTTCGTAATAAACATGTAATTTTCAGTTCATATTATAATTGAGAAGTTGAGAAAACATAAATGTGCCTTTGTTACTCATAATCAAGTTGCTGCAACTAATTATGATCGTGGTGTGCTACTTGGGATATATTATCTTATATCACATTGTTTATTCATTACCCTTACCATTCATCTTTATCATCATCATTACCATTTTTAAGACTTTAACTCCCTTTCAATTAAATCTTCCCTGTTTGCCTAACTCAGGAGCAATAACTATTAGGCCAGCTATAATAAAAGCGGATTGCTGTTATAAAATCAACATCAAGCAGCAAATAGTGACCTTGGCTACAATATATTAAAATGTATAAATGTTAGTTTTGTAAAATTTCAGTAGATTTAACCAGCTTTTTCAAGATACCTCAAATCAAGATTTTGGTGAATTGCTGCTATCGCTGGAAACGAACGAAAACGTGCTAAAGCGTGGAACCACACAACTCTACACTTTAACACTTTACAACATTTCTTGCATTTCAGGATCAACCGAATGAAGATCATATATAATAGATACGTTTGATTGAAGTATTTTTTCATTTACAAAAATATATACCCTATTGTATAAATATTTCATGGGAATGGGAAGGACCATCAGGGCACCCGATTGAAGCACTCTGGATGGGGAGAGTGGGAATGCCAACTCCCCATCATAGGCGTAGCCAGGATTTCAAATAGGGGGGGGGCGAGTTTTTTTTAGAGAGAGAGAGAGAGAGAGAGAGAGAGAGAGAGAATTACATCGTCTCCAACCAGTGGTTGCACATACTGAACAATTAACATTAACGGACACTTAACGGACAATACAACGCCCGGTGGACCAGTAGAGTAGGGTCATTTTCATGTTCCGACAGATGGAGCGGGAATGGAGCCCCATTTATGTGACATTACGCCTGAATGCGGGTAGATTATCTTCTCTACTCTCACCCAAAGTATTTGACAACACCCGTTCGTTTCTTGCAACAAGATTAAACAATTCTAGGCTTGTTCTGGAATAAAAAAAAAACGATTTTAAAAACTTTCGATTTTTCCCATGTTTTTAAATCAAACCACATTGAATGCCAAACATTTAACGGGTCATGTTGGATTTTTGTATAGAATAACCACCGAATTTGTTTGCAGTTTGTACTGAAAATGTACTTTTCATCCGCGACCCTCTCACCCAAAGCAACACAGAAGAAACACCGTTTTTTACTCACCATGCTCACACCGTTTGAATATATTATATTTTTTTAATGGTTGTTCAAATAATAAGTGATTAGCTTTTAACAAACATACATTTTGAGTTTTGGTGGTTTATAGCTTATGGTTTGTGTCCCCTTTGCTCACCTTTAGTATAATTATTTTATCTGATATTTTCTAAACAGGAACATCATACATAACCTTTTAAAACGACGTAAGTAACAAATGTAAGCAAGCTGTGTTTTTTGTGCTGAATTGTTGCTACTTGCATTCTCAACACACGAGTAGTTAGTAAATAATTTAAGAAATTTTATTCATCAATGACGAAAAGAAATTCATATGCGTTCCAACAGCTATTCCTCAATATTTTAAAAATAATTTATATACACATTTGCATCTGCGTTTTGAAATTTGAACCGATTTATCTGATATGATCCAACTGAAACACGTTCTGTCGAAACACGGTATATGTAGCAATCATGTGTATCTGAGTAGTATGAAACCAAAACGATGTATCATTGACTTACATTAAAATTGTTGTTCAAATTCGAGAAATACAACCATTTTGCATATTTTTCTATTCGTGGTTATTTCAGCTGCATGAACAAACATTCGTTTTGTTTTGTTTGCTTGTTTTTTTTTAATTACACGCTGAAAAATATTATACCAACTTTTGAAAAACTTTCGAATGTCAATTTATGGTACTTCTGGATAAAATGAATCAAATAACTGCTTTAGACTGCTTATAATTAAAAAAAAAACCGTATGTATTTTACCCGATGATTCGTTTTGTTATGAAGGTTCTTCTGTTTATAAACACGCGCAGAACCATCGCTTATTCTTCCGGTCTTCCTCTAAACTGTCCACCGATTGCTTGTCGATCTGCCAAACTTGGAAGACATCTGCATGGAGTTATCTCAAATTATAATAATCCGTCCAATCTATCACAAAACGTTGCGATTGGTTGAGCGGACTGGAGATAATGAAATCCATTTGTATAAGGCCAAGTCTCTCCCGGTTGGTATTAAACCGATGAGCATGGATATCAATAGAAACATAAAGTTACCAGAAGGCACAAAATGCATCTACGGACTCTTATTTTTACGAAATCCCTCAATTTCAATTTTTAATGGATTAGCATAGATTGTTCATTAGACACTTCAACTTGATTGATACAGTTATTAGTTACAGCAGTGCAATAGATTGTAGAATACAGTAGTAAAAATTTTAAGTTACGAAAAAAGAGTTTGGTTCGAGCATCGGCTGTGAAAGGTTGTGTCGATGCTTTATTACGCACTATTTTCCTATCGAGCATGGCGCGTTTCGTGTTGTTTAGGTTATCTATAATTCAGTGTAACGAGTGATCGAGTGAGCACAGTAAGAGAACAACAAAGCGTCTCTCAAGCGTTCATAAAATTATCCTTGTTTTCCTAACGGAAAACCACCATCACACTTTGTGAGTGGCTCCAATAGCATCCTTATTATTGGTTTAACTCAGATCAAATCGGATTTCCAACATTATAAAAAATCACCTTGTTTTTCCGATGAAAAAACACCATTACACTTTGTGTGTGGCCCCAATAGCATCCTTACTGTTGTAATCGGTTCGAATCAGAAATCGGTACTAGTATTTAAATATTTTACTAAACGAAGCGTGAATTCAGCTTATTGTTTACCAAAACGAACCCTTCTGCCACCCAATCTTGTCATCCAAAATCCCAGTGATTTCTCGTGGAAGTGCGGCGGTGGTCTCGGCTTCCAATAAAACGTCCAAATAAACGTTAACGCATTCCTACCCTTTCCTTATTTGACCTGCATTCGGGCGAGGCCAGCGCCGGTATTGCCTTAGTTTGGGATCACCAGTTTTACACATTGAGCATGTTTGCATCATCTGTTGATCTTCTGAGTAATAACAGCTGAACTGGCAGTAATGGAATAACAACTTCGGGCGGTCAATCATGCTCATTATCCTGCTCATGCTCATAAAAACGGATAAATTATTTGAATAGTATAAGACAACTGCAACTTCTCGCCCTGACTAGCTTGCTGTTCTGCTTCTCACACGCTGACTCAAACTGTAAGATATGATCAACATATATTCTCAATAATACGAAACTACAGTACCCTAAAACGGGGAAAGCGGGGTAACGGGGCGTTTTGACCCATGCCATGAATAGTTCAAATAAATATTTTTCGTTGATACTTTTTCTAACTATCAACTGTGTTTCTTAATCTAGTATTATTTGGCTTCTGAAAGCTATAGCATAGGTTTGAATATTCAGTTTTTGGATTAACCAAGAACTGAACATTTTATTGAGCATAGCTTCTTCAACTTTCAGCTAGTGGGGAAAAAAATCAATCAATGCTTATCTAATAGCTAACATTACAGATTAAGAGATATTTCCCTAGTAGCAACCCAGTAAAGGTGACTGCTCTGTGACTCAATTAAGTCACAATAGAGCTGCTGAAACCAGTTTTGACTGTTGTGTGCTGCTTGGGGTTTTTAGATACTTTAGGTTACATAGGTTGGGTTCTAGGTTAAAGGAAAAATATTGTAATAAAATTGTTACTCGTTACTATTTAAAAACTATTATATAATTACAACTTTTTTCTCATGGATGTCAATTTTTTACGCTTTTTTGCTACAACTTGTTACAAAATCGAGGCAACTTCGTGTAATTTGGCTGTTTTATTTAGGCAAAGGAGCAATCTGACAAACATCCCAAGCAACACAAAATCGTCATATTTGGTTACAGTGACTTGATTGTGACTTAATTGAGTAGTATTGGAGTAACATCAACTATATTGCAACAAGTTACCTTGCAACCTTCTAGAGATAAAAAATAAATAATAATATATTGAAACAAATAATAAAATTATAAAAATAAAATCAAAACTTAGGGGGGGGGCAACGGACCCCCCCTGCCCCCCCCCCCCCCCCTGGCTACGCCTATGCTCCCCATTGCTAACAGTTTGTGAATAGAGGTCGGGCTCTTCTTCCCGCACATTGGGGCATCTTCATGTTAGATAGCTCGCTCTTATGACCAATTGTTCAATCTTGTTGCTGAAAGGAGATTATTTATATCCCTGTGGAAAGCCTATCGATCCACTCAACCCATTTTTGACCCTTCATACGATGGCATGATTAGGATTAAAGCTTGATCAAGTCTAACAGAGCTGAGAGCCCATTGCTGTCGGATTTAGTTTCCGAGCTACAATGGGTGGTAGTACATATCATACATCATCATAACTTCAGCTTGAATATACACTAAAGGTAAGAAACTACAGTCAAATTAACAAATAAGTCATGAGCATGGACATAGATATTTTTCGACAGATGAGGTCCGTATCCACAATAATCCTGACACATCAAATCTTAAGTAAGATACAATTTTCACATTAAGGCCTGTACTCGAAAAAAATGCACCATTTTTATCCGAGTGTAACTTTTTTGCCCGTAAGTTAAAATTGATGAAAATCTGACTATAACTAGTTTGGAGTAAATTGTTTACATGTGCAAAATTTCATAACAATCGGTTCAGTGGTTATTGAGATGTTATCGAAACAAGAAGATAATTGCCGGAGAATTTGCGCGCCGTCATGGAAAATCCGACTGCGACCATGAGATAGATCGGAAGACAACTGGGAATCACTTATACAACTGTGTCTCGGGTGGTAAAATCGTTTAAGGAGTCCCAGACGACCGAGTGGCGGGCTGGAAGTGGAAGAAAATCGAAGACAGCTGACCCTGTGAAGGCCCGGAGGGTGTTGGATTATTTCAAGTGTAATCCGAACCTTTCGATTCGTTCAGCAAACCATGAAATGAGCTGGGCTTCGTGTATTCAAGTTCCGCAAGGCACCGAACCGGCGTGATCAACAAAACACGGCGGCCAAATCCCGCGCAAGGAAGCTGTATCGAGACTGGTTAACGAAACCGATGTGTGTGGTTATGGATGACGAAACCTACATCAAGGCAGACGCAGAGCAGATACCGTGGCTGGAGTTGTACGTAGCCAAATCACGGTTTGATGTTCCGGAAGACATAAAGAAGAAGAAAGTGGACAAATTCGCCAAAAAATACTTGCTCTGGCAGGCCATATGCCAATGCGGTAAACTGAGTAAACCGTACATCACAACGGGTACCATCAACAGCGAAATAAACCGCACCGAGTGCCTCCCGAAGCGTCTGTTGCCCTTCTTGCGGTCCCACGGAGGCGAGACATTATTTTGGCCGGACCTGGCATCATGCCATTACGCGCGATTGACGTTGGATTGGTACAGAGACAACAACGTTGTTTTTGTACCAAAAACCGCCAACCCCCCAAATTCAAAATCGTCCAAAGGATTTAAGAACGAGCTGGAGTTGAAGAAAGAATGGATGAAAGTGACCAAAAAGGTCGGCTCCACCATTGCACAAAATGTAATGAGGGGTCTTAAAGGAAAGGTGCGGGCTTTCAGCGATGGAAGAGAAATTGAATAAAGTAATTATGCCGAAACATAATCCATATGTATTAGTTCATTCCCTGAAAGTTTCAAGAAAATCTTAAATAAATTTTTGGCGAACATTTTTGTCTGGTGCATTTTTTTTCGAGTACATGCCTTAAATTTTAATTGTAGTTGTTTATTTCAGAATGATGGGTTATGCTTTAATCATTCACGAAGTCAAAACATAGTTATTCGGTATTTGCATAAGACTTTCAAAATTTTCGTGCTTGCATAAGACTTTCGGAGGCTGCTTGAAATCCTCCAGGACATAAGTTTCATCGTCCATAACAACGCATGGTGTTCCCACCCTCTTTCCCATCCGTAATTTGTAATTCCTATTAACCTCGAGACGGCCGCGAGTAATCGGCTCTATCCTCCTAACTTTAGTTTTAAGATAAATGATGTATATAAATATGAAAATTCGGCTCTGTAAAGTTGATTCAATTGAGCCTGTACAAATAAACGATTATTAAAAAAAAACAACGCATGAAAACTTCGTCAGATATTCCGCAGTACAAACGTCTAGCCCATGATTTCTGTCATATTCTGTTTGTTCATGCTGTCATGTTCTGTTTATCGTTGCGATTTAAAACTGTTTCTGTTCATGACAAGGTCAGCACGGTCATTGTTTTTATCACTTCTCGATTTCCTTTCGACCTTTAAACATTCTGAAAGTGATTCGAGCACACCGTGAATAGTGGATTTAGGTAATTTTTATTTTTTTTGCAAGTTCCCGTATTAACAAGTCAAGATTTGCCTTACGTCTGTTAGAAAATCCGCTCGCACACGTGCTTTTCATTCGTCACCATCTTGAACACTAAGCATGGAATGTAAACACCAATCATAGTCTTTTTCATCAAAGACACCCAGCTATACTTCAGCGAAAATTTTCACTCCTGCGTGCAATATTTCAAAAGTTACAGTGATTTGAAGGTCTCCAAGTTAATGTGGATACAGACCTTAGTTACAGTTTTCAGTTCTCTTTTTAAAAGTGTGACACAAATATATGTAAATATTTCTAAACATTTTGAAAACAACTAATTTGATATATCATGCAATTATTAGTTCGGAACTGGTGAAGAAAAATGTCTCATGAGTACCTTAAAGTGACAATGGTTTTTGCTTCGAAAATGTGCAGTGATCAATCTCTTGAAGCAATCTCTTCATTTGTCACATAATTATCCCTGTAATGACTTCGAATGGGCAAAAGAATGTTACGAGTTCTCGTTCTATGAGCTTTTTAACTCTTACCGACAATTGAATTATTGTTCTAATTTAGTCTTATTCTTTTAAATTTGGATGCTTTACTGATACGTTTGAATTTCAAGATTCTTATAACATGTTATAACAGCTCTTTACCATCATTTCAGAGTAGATCCGTTTTTCTCGAAACTGATTGGTTTTTCACCCAATTTAGAGTAACATCGGACGACCGTTGACAGCTTTGCTGCAACATTTCATTAACTAATAAGTTTAGTGGCGTTTAACGCACGCACATTATCGTGTCTATCGTCATTTACAAATTATCTAGAGAATGAGAAGAAAGATTAGTAATTTCCATTTAATTCCCTTTATTGCTTATCTTGACAGATACGCGTTTTTCGTCTACAATGTGCAGACTTCTTCAGTGTCGTGTACTAATACTCGACTGTAAAATATTACAGATAACCTAAAACTTGAATGTGGCATTGTATTGTTTAATCTTTTTGACAGGTGTTTGTTGAGTTTTCGAACAAAACGCATTACCACATTTCCAGAAGGCACACTGCCACATCCAGATGTGATGAGCTTAACAGTACAGCACTTGTACAACAAGGTCTCCGTGGTGCTAAATTGACTAAAAATTAACCAAACAATTCTTTTTCTATGTAAAAAGAATAAACAAGCATTTTTATTCGTTATCTGAATCTCAAATAAGATAAACGTTGAAAAGTTAAACTAGAAAAAGTTGAAATTCGTGTCTGAAGAGTGAAGATTCTGCTGCAATTGGATTTACCAGAAGCTATCAAGATAGACAAGCATGGAATCGTGAGGCTTGGAAGCGAGATTTAAGAGAACTGTAGCTTTTAGGTGAAGAATTTGCTGATGCCCCGCCGAATCCCGTTACGGAAGCGTGGCGAAATTGAGATGCCAAAACCCAACAAGCATCGGTGTTGAATTAGAGCTTGTTCAAGCAAATTTGGAGAAGCTATTCAGCTGTTTCTTCTAGAATAGCTGAATAGCTTCTCCAAATTTGTTTGAACAAGCTCTAATTCAACACCGATGTTTGTTGGGATCGGTAGGGACAATCTCACTATTCGTGGGGATTATGCAACAGTCACTGATCAGGAAGTGCAAATCGGTCATGTAAATTTGAGATACACTCCAGAACCACTACCAGAAGACGTCCCAAACGACAAAGCTATCGATCTTGAAGAAAATCTGCAATCTTCCATACACCGATGGGGACAGTATGGAGAGTTGCCTAAGTACATGAAATGGAGGACATGTTACAACGGCTGGCGAACGCTGGATTGCAGCTTGGAGCAACTCTAACGGTGGTTCTTTTTCTGAGCAGTCTCCCGTCATCTTTCGAAAAAAAAAACGGGCAGAAGAAAGATATGAGTGAATTACTTCTGTGACTATCGACCAAACCTGCGTTTACCTGTGAAAAACTAAGTTAAAATAGTCCCAGAGCTCGACGCGAATCTGATCACAGTCCCTGTGAGGAGGAGTGAGGAGCTATTCAAAAACAACGTAGACTCTTCTGGTGAACGGGGCGGGGGGGGGGGGTTCTGACCAAAGTCTATGCTTCATACAAAATTTAAAAAAAAATGTATTGAGAAAAGTCTACGAGGGGAAAAGGGGGTTTGAGATTTTGAAAAATGAGTCTACGTGAGCTATGAACAGGCCCTGACAAGATAACGTTCAGTCGAGATGCGTGTTTTCTGGAGGAAGAGGAAGGCATTAATCGTCAATGGAACCAGTCCAATATTGTTGAAATTGAATCGAACGCTTGAGTTCAAGATGTTCCTGCACCAACACCGATACTTGAAGAGGCTGAAATCGAAAGCGAATTGGAGTACAAATCCAGTGAGGAGACATTGACATCATCATCCGAAGAGGTAGTGACACCAATTCGAAGATCACAGCGCAATACGCAAGGAGTATTACCAGCCAGATATCGCGAAACCATCAATTTGGCGAAGAAGAATGTTCCTGAGCCGAGAAGTTATGATGAAGCTATAAATGGTCCGGGAAACCCTCTATGGAAAGCAGCGATTTAGAAGGAGTTGCAATCACTCACCAAGAATTGTACGTGGGAGCTAGCTACCCAGTTAACCAATAAGCATTAGCATATGCAGTAAATCAACCCTAAATTAGCATTTCAGATGCTACAAGCATTATATCAGCATCTTGAATGCTATCTGTTGTAAAATTGGATTTCAAATGCTATTTAAATGCTTGTAGCCTGTAATAAGCATTTCGAATGCAAAATAGTATTGCAATGTTGATGAACTATTATATTAGAATTGCAGTAAAGCAGCCGTATATTGGGCCAAAAGCGGCATTAATGTTGCATTTAAAGTGACTTAAT
This sequence comes from Aedes koreicus, assembly GCA_024533555.2. NCBI lineage: Eukaryota > Metazoa > Arthropoda > Insecta > Diptera > Culicidae > Aedes > Aedes koreicus. The sequence continues at coordinate 236,994 of JAHHFK020002276.1, forward strand.
TGCTTGATAGGCTGCCGACGGTTACCTGGGTGCTCTACCAACCGGACGGAAAGTTATTGGATCGAAGTGGATTTTCAAGCGCAAGGAAGATGAGCAAAGTAATGTAGTGCGCTACAATACAGGTTTAGTGGCGCAAGGCTTCACGCAAAAATATGACACCGATTATGATGAAGTTTTTGCGACGGTCGTGCTCATCAATTATGCTGACGTGAAGACAGCATATCTGCATGGAGTTTTGGAATAAACAATTTTCATACGTCCACCGCCAGGGTCCAATATTGTGGATCCGAATCTCGTGTGCCACCTACGCCGAAGCCTGTACGGATTGAAGCAAGCAGCACGTGTGTGGAACAAATCCTTTGACAAAGTAATCAAGCAGATGGGATTTGTACAGTCAAACAATGATTCGTGCCTGTTTATCCGGTAGAACAGCTAGAAGACCACATACTTGATTGAATACGAGGATGATCTTGTTGTAGTCTGTGAAGAAGAAAAAGAGTACGAAAAAAATATTCATGCATTGAACCAACATTTCGAAGTGACGTCTCAAGGCGACATACGTCATTTTCTTGGCATAAAGGTGCAAAAAACCAAGCACGGAGTATCTCAAAAGCAAACAGCAAGATTGAGATGCAATACGACGAAGGAAACGAAAGAAAAGTTGGATAAGTATTATGGGCCAAATGCTCCGTCAGATTACACCGTTAAATATTGGTTTCGCGAGTTTCGTGGTGGCCGCAACTCCACAGAGGACAATGTCAAACTTGACCGGAAAGTGAAGGTGCGTGAGCTAGCAGATGCCACAAAGATTATTACTGAGCGCACACGCCATATTTTGGGCGAGATTCTGCATATGTAAAAGTCATCCTGCTGTTTTTAGCGACGATTGGTAACTGTTGATGAAACCTGGATCCAATATTACACACAAGCGAACAGAATGAGTGCCCGGCAATGGACTGAAGCCAGCACGAGTGCTCCGAAGCACTCGGTAGTAAAGATTTTGGCGTAGGTTTTCTGTGATTGTCATGGCATACTCTTCGTGGACTACCTCGAAAAGAATAAAACCATCAACAGCGAGTATTATTAATTTTGTTTTTGCAAGACAATGTGCCGGTGCACAAGAGCATCACAACCACAGCTAAAATCAAGGGCGTACGACTCCAATTGCTTCCGCATCCACCGTATTCACCCGATTTGGCTTTGGGAGGTTTGGGAGGTCGTTGCGTCTCTTTATGTTATTTAATTAGTCATTCAGTGTTTCGTGTAACTTCTTCAGTAGTTTATAATTTAGTTAATGAATATCTAGTTCTTATGTGCTCTGAAAATCATCGATGCATACTTCGTCTTACCTTGTTTAATTTACCTATCACTTTGTCCGCCTTAGTCAGTTCTTGTCCTCTGCGTTATTCAGTTAAATTCTATAGTCATTGCAGAAAACTTTACGGTTAGTTGTCTGTTAAGTGCCTCCTTTTTATTTGTCTGATACTAATCTCAAAGTCGTATAATCGCTTTAAAGTCTTGCATGATGCATGTGCAGCCTAACAACAAAATGTTTGAGTCGTGGTCAGCTATAAGATTCACTTATCGCTGCCAAAGTAAAGCTTAATGACGCCTATTCTTTATCTATTTTTATAAAATTATCGAGAATGAAGCCGCTTTAAGATTGTTTGTATACCATTGTTACAATGTGTGGTATTTTTATTATGGCTCTTTGAAGTGAGACATAATAAAATTAAACTGGCGCTACGTTCCTAGTTTTAATATAACTTCTACTCAGTGAATCCAACAGTCGAATGTAAATAATCTTGAACACGTTGTCTATCAGTAATATACCTATCTAGCTAGAATAAGATTTAAGCGTGGCTACGGCTCATTATATCAAGGAACGCATACACAGAGAGGAATTTGATAGTCAATTTTACCATTATTGGGGGTTAGGATGACTATTGCAGTATAGTGATTTTGAACCGACTATGATCATGGTCAAAACTACCATTAAAAATAGTTGATGCAACATTTTCCATAATGTCGGAATAGTCCTTGTTACCATGATCATAGTCAAAAATGCCATGAACGTGGTAAATTCGACCATGTTCATGGTTATTGAAACCATTATATGCGATAGTCATCCTGACCATGATTTAATTGTCGGTACAACGATGAAATTTTTCTCAGAGTATGAAAGGTGTTGCGGCCAAGAAGAAATCCCACATCATTATTACTGAGGAAAGAGCCCCACTAGACTGCAACAGCATTCAAGGCTCAAAAACAGAACGTCCGCTGGATCACATCTGTAAAATCGGTGCATCAATGCCAGATATGTGACGCGATATTAATTGAAAATAGTCAACATATGATATCACCACGACACGACACCACAGAGAACATCCAGGCTCGAACATTATTTTTTCCAATTTACTGTGTAAATTTATAAAAGCAAACCGTTGGAAAAACAACGCCGCCTAGTCTAGGTTTCCCAAAACCAAAATTGACAGCCTATCAAATCTCGAGGCGGGCAAGTGGTGCCATCAACATACGATTCACCAAAACTAACGAAAACGAGCTGAAATTTTAAAATGACAGTTACAGAAATTTACACACGGAGGGCACTCCAGCTTGGATGTCTGTTCTCTGTGATGATACGTCTTAAGATGATTTCGTTCATATCTTACAGGGCGTCAACTGACAAGTTGCTTTAGACGACTTTCGATCAACAAGTTTCTGCGCCACGTCCGGGATACCGCAGGGCAGCCATCTGGGACCGTTGATATTTCTTCTCTACTTCAACGACGTACATCTTATTATCAGAGGACCACGACTGTCGTTTGCCGACGACCTGAAATTTTTCTGCGTATCTGCTCAATAGCCAATTGCGTTTCCTCCAAGAACAGAAGAACAGTCGGTGAAACTCTTGCCGGTGTTCAGTCATAACCTTTTCACGGCAGAAACGACCAATTGTTTTCAACTAGAATCTTCTCGGCACGACCATCGAACGCATGCAGTGCCCTATAGGTGGTTCATCTGGATTCTAAACTGACGTATTCGCAGCATATTTCATATGTTGTTGATAAAGCTTCAAGAACTCTTAGTTTTGTTTTCAAGGTGGCTAAAAATTTCAGCGACATTCACTTAAGGTTTTCCTACCAGAACCTAATTCGACAAACATTTTTCATTAGGGCCTAACTGACAAACGTAAACAATGGCTTTTTCCGCGAATTTATCGTCATTGAAAACTCGCCTAATCAATCCACCACAGTCATTTCACAGAGCTAAAAGTTCTCCTCAGCGCCAACATTTGATTAGGACGAATCTGCTTTTGTAAACAAACACTTTGGCTGTTAATTTATCGGAAGTTGAATACAAATCCTTCAAATTAAATATATCAGCGGATAAAGATAAAGCTCCTCTTCCTTAAAGAGTGCTTAATTTGTAATTGTGACCTTTTGTTCACGAGAAAATGGCTACCCAAGTAACCACTTTGCATTTTAAATCCACTTTAACATTACTGTATATACGTTCAAAGAGATTCATATTAAATGCAATGTAGTTTTGAGAAGATTTAATATGTTGTTATAAAGTGGAAATGGGCAACTATATGACTGATGAAAGGTTTCGCATGTGATGGTTTTAACAGCATTCATAATGTTGATTTAATGCTATACTTCTGCCTTATCGATTTCGAAATATAATGCTAAGGAACATAAGAAATACTTTTATACGGTTTCCAAAATTTATTGATAGTTTTTTTTTTTGGAAAAAAAAACTAAATACAACAGACTTATAAGTAATGTGCAAAATAAATTCAATTTCTCTTATAACTAAATCGTTATTTAATTTCCCCATTTAATATCAACAATTCAACCACTCATTTGAATCAAACTTTCAATTTCACATAATTTGCTTGTCCTTGGATTCGATCCCGGCATGTTGATAGCATCATTTTGAGGTACTGTAGCCTGAGTGCTCTGATCTGAAATTAAAGTTGAAGATTTTAAATTTTCATTCTCTTATAAACAGAATCAACGTTACTTTAGCTTTATTCTATTATAGCATTATATTCCTCTCAGGTTATAGTTAGGATGTGTTATTGCATGCATGAATGTTTTGGCACCACTTCAACCAAAATCATGAATTTGGCAGCACTGGAAAGTCTGACATTCCAATCTGATGAGAAACAAGATAAAAACATAAACACGACGGTTGCGTTTTCCATTTTCGGAAATGCTACAATTTGTTGAATTTATTTGTTATAAATTCGTTTAAGTCCTCATAGGTTTCAGGTAAAATGGAAAACAAAACTGAATTATGGTCACAGAGAACAGACATCCAAGCTGGAGTGCCCACCGTGTGTAAATTTCTGTAACTGTCATTTTAAAATTACAGCTCGTTTTCGTTAGTTTGGGTGAATCGTATGTTGATGGCGCCACTTGCCCGCCTCGAGATTTGATAGGCTGTCAATTTTAGTTTGGTGAAACCTAGACTAGGCGGCGTTGTTTTTCCAACGGTTTGCTTTTAAAAATTTACACAGTAAATTGGAAAAAAAAAGTTCGACCCTGGATGTCTATTCTCTATGTTATAGTGTCACGCTAATAGCTTTGTTATTTCTATTTTAGGATGCCTCAGAATAATTATTCCGTTGTTCAGTCATCGTTCGATGAGGAGGAAACATACCTCTGTGTATTGCCGTCATCATGGGTGGTCAAAAAAGGCTGGAACAAAAGAATCCCCGATAAATTAACCTTGTTGGAAGGCGCAGACATATGCTACTGGCCTGCTAAAGCTACAGGTTATCGCTTACTGAAAAATGCGAAGAAAATACCCAGCATTCGAATAGACAGAACGTTGCTCAGCGCTTTTCGATGTAAAATCAAACGTAGTGATTTCCATACGTACAATGATGTAAGTAGATTTTAAAATCAAAAACATTTGCATGTAATTTGAACAAATATCTTGTAGGCATGCAAGGAACAGAAGCAAATGGAAATGTGCTCGGACACAGACGAAATCGTGCCGAAAAAGCGTTTGAAGAACGATAAAAGCACTGCTGATTTGTTTACCGAAATTCTTGCGGAAAGTCAAGATGCTCCACCTCAAATGATGCGGAACATATCTAACGCTGTTGCGGAGGATCAGTAATCAGTGAATCACATGAGGCAGAGCGACTTAACGATGATTCATTCAGCAGTGATTTCTCTCCTCCACGAATTAAAAACATTCATTCCAAAACAAAATCGTCAATGCAACATATTCCGCAATCTCGTACGCAATGCACTGCTCTGGAACAAGATTATACCCCATTGGATGTACTATCAGCTCGTATAAAAAATCTAGAAAATCAAATGGACCGGTGCTTGCTCATGCTTTCACAAATCAGTGCTTAGTTGGATGTGATTGGTTCACGCAATACAGCAGACAAGGACGGGGAAAACCAAATCGAAGTGATGAAGTATGTTTTGGAACCGATTAGGAGTCTTGCCGAATTGAAAGCAATCGAGGAGAAGTGTATAGATAATAAATTCGTTGAAAGTGTGATCTGCTCCATGGGAAAGGTACATGGAAAACATCGTTTCACTGGTGCTGGACAAACTGTATGTTTGCAGTTGATCGATTATTTCGTGGATCGCCGTTTCTTACGTGAAGTGTCGTGGACTGGTATAAGCAAAATGAAAGACCAGCATGGGAGACCGAAGGCAAAGATCGCTTATTCGAAGTACAACAAGTTCATTGACCTATTCTTTCAAATCGTCAACGAGCTGTTCAGTTTGGAAGCTTGCCACAAATTTCTCAAGCAATGCATTCGGAATTCAAAGCAGCAACTTGAAGACGTAAAGCAAATTCGTTCCTCTGTATCTAGAATGTCACCGATGTCACCGAATTGCAAGGCTAGCCGAAGATTTAGAAGAAGACGATGGTGATCTGAATGACAGCCACAGCAATGGTGTACATACCGCTCAGCAGTTGAATGATCTTATGGCCTCACAAGGAATGATAGTTGAGATCTTGGAGGAGACTATTCTCAAATCAGAACCTGTTCTGCACGGCTGGCTTTTTGCTAAACCATATGCGAAATAAAAAGCACAGAAAAACTTCTTTGTTAGTATATTTGTAATGAATACATCAACTTGAATAAACGTTTTCATTGTTTACATTTGATTTTGTTGGCAATTTACAAGCATTCCTTGATAGACAATGTGTGATGAAGAGGGATAAATACAACATCGTTATATATAGCTATTACTACTAATTTACACAAAATTTGATCAATTGCGTATATCTTCTGATTTGTACAAGTGATATCTGTTGCATGAAAAACAAGAATGTTCATCGATAGGAAAGGTTCTTTAAACAAATTACCAAATTTTACTAGCTGTGATCCGTAGATACCGGTAGAGTCTGCTTGATTCATTGATACTATCTTTTTATCTTTTGTTAGAAACCATTGATCTGAAGATGAGCTTTTTAGTGCAAATTCATTTGATAATTCGATGCAATGAAATTTATATCTGTCTCCTTTTGTCGGATTTTTTAGACGTGGATACTGAACGCAAACGTTACTTTGAACTTGTTTTGATGTTGTTTTCTCCAATAATCGGTTAATTATTTGTTTTAAAGGAAGTCGTCCTGTCCGTACCAGATTCTAAATTGAGTACAAATGGTTTACAACGGGGTAGGAAAAAATTGTGGGTAAGGACCAAATCTCTGAATCTCATCTACTACGTGAATTAAATTATGAATATTGCTTGTTACTGAATTGAACTGCTTGAAGTAGTTATTGATAAACTGCTTGAATAAAATCTGTGCAACAGGCAAAAATCGCCGATAATAATTACTAGAGTAAATGGTAACTGCACAGAAGAGGTTAAAAAAATGTGTGTGCATTTCGTCTTCAAGAAAGTGTTTTAGGATTACAACGCCAATATAATTCAGAAATGTAGCACATTCTGACGCCTTCCAATGATTGAGAGTTTCTATTCCACGAACAGAGCGATGAACCTTTGCAGGTAGTCGATTATTTTAAAGAATATCTGAAATGTTACTAACATCATTCTTCGACCAGGAAGTGAATAAGCGGTGTGGCCACAAGGGAAAAAAAGAGCAGCTTTTTATTAATCCAAATGGTACGCCCGATACATGTGGTTCGCCCTATCTTATATTGGGGCGGATTTGAAAGGATTTGGGGGTTTGTGGGGGCCTTTGTCCGCGGGGAATTAAGAAGAAGCCTTGTTTGGTTGGTGGGGGGCCTAGAAAAATTATATTTTTGGTAAAAATTTAATCTTTTTTTTTGTATTTTTTTGGGGGGGGGGTAGGGGGAGGAAAAAAAAAACCTACACACACCAAATTTCCAAAATCATGTTCGGTACTTTTTTGCTGAATTCGGTCTGTAAAACTTAAATTTCACCGATCATTTTGTAAAATATGACATTTTAAAAAATTCCAGCAATCAAAAATACTGAGTTTCTGTAATTTACAGAAAACTACCGAAAATTGTAAAAAAAAACATTACCGATCGTAACTGTATATTGCTGCATTTCCGCAACGCTGTGAAAATAATTACTAATGTACTGTAAATTTATTCTTTTGCAAAATATATTGTAAAAAAAACTACCGAACAGATTGAAATTTTATTCCATGCTGTCAAACGCAACCTTTTCCCGCCATTTTAAAGTTGAATGTTGGCCAGCGCTGTCAAGTTTTACGGAGCAGCCAAAACTAAGTGCCAAAAGGGAGGAATAGACAGCAACTTTCCGAGACCGTAGCCACATTGATAGGAAATTCGTTAGATATTTTACACATCGTTGCAAGAATGTGTGTTGATAAATTGTCTTTCTAGTTGCATTTTATAGTTTGTACACATTTTTCCAAATGCTTATTAACACTCAAATAAATCAATAAAAACCCGTTTACAAACAAATCTGTAAATTTAGCTGAGCAACAGTAAATTTTTTACATCATTTTCGGTAAACAGGTGACAGCTCGCGTTACCAATCGTTCAGCAAAATTTACAGAACATTTCGGTAAGTTTTGATAGCTCAATAGCGAAGTTAAATTTACTGAACGTATTGTAAAGTTAAAATACTACCGAATCGATTACCGAATGGTCAGCTGTTTCATATTCGGTAAAAAATTACAGTATACTGTAAAAAAATCTGAGTGTGTACCCATATGTTGGTAAATGATTCACTACCGTGTAGTCGGGATGGAAAACTGTATTATTTTGAATAATTTTCTCATTTTTGAACTATTTGAATAACATGGTTAGACATATTAAACTGTTGGCCCTAGGCCAGGATTTATTCATGTGGAATACACTGAAACATTAAAGCTTCAACGTCTAGCAAAATTATCATTCATGGCCCCACCCGATCGCTGAATGTTATTTCGATTGGATTTGATGCGTTTTTCCACTGTTTCATGATTGGCAGCATATTTGAACTGTTTTGTGACAAAATCCGAATCATACTTTTTGGCACGATCCTTTTCCTCCTGCCTTCTTTCTTCAGCTTCGTACCGCTTCACATTCTGCTTACGTTCTTTATCTCTCCAGTCGGCATTACTTAACATTGCCCTACGTTTCGCCTCCATCTCATCTTCGGTAAGCTGTTTCCTCTCCGGACGGCTCCACGAGGGTTTTTGGCTGAACTGGTGGGCTTTTATCTCTTCACGCTTATACAAACGCACCTCATCCCGTTTAGATAGTTCCAGTTTTTTACCGGCAGCAGAGACCAACCCAAAATTTTTAGCGGATGGTCTTTGCTTTTCTTCATCGGAATCATAGCGGTTTTTTGAATGGTGCGATTCTGAACTAGAACTCGACGAGGTTGGCGATTTACGTCGTCGTTCGCGCTCTTTCGAGCGAGAACGCTTTCGATCACAACTGCGTGAACGATATCGATCTCTTCTGCGCTCTGTTGGCTTTTTACGAACCTGGTCAGGGCTTCTCGAACGATTTCTGAACCGCCTTTCTCTTTCGAAGCTTCTTGATCTGTTCCGAGATGTGGCTGGATTTGGCCGCCTTTTCTCTTTAGATACAGATCTTTGTTTTCTTTGCCGGGAATCATCAGCAAAGCTCGAATCAGAATCTTCTGGCGAGCTGCTACTTCCGCGTTTTTTCTTCTTCGATTTTTTAGGCTTGGCCATTTTGTTGAGTTCTTTGGACAGCTTCTGATATTTCATAGTCAGAAGCTTATCTAAGCCAACTTCTTCCCCCTTCTCTGATCCCATGGAGCTTTGAACCTTTTTGTATTTTTCTGCCAGCAGTTTATCCAAATCCTCACCGTCATCTGAATCTGAATCATTACTGCTACTGCCTCGTTTCTTTTTCTTCTTTGACTTCTCTGAAAAAATGTTGTGAATATTACATCTAAAATTCATCTAAATATTACATCAGCAACCGTTACTTACTCTTTTTTTCCTTCTTATCCTTCTTTTTGTTTTTCTTGTCCTTAATACTCTTATCATTCTTCAGCAGCCGGTGCAACTCTTTCAATTTGACAGGATTCTCAAGAATCTTTTGCCGGCTTTCAATTTCTTTTTGCTTAATAGCCATTAGAGGATCCTCCATAAGTTTGCGTACCATGTCTACTTGTTCCGTTCCCTCTAGCCCCTTGTATTGCCGGATTGAAAACGGAATGCACTCATGCTCGACATGATTTTTTGGCTGCGTAATTCCTACACTCGGCCCTGCCCTCTCCTGCGAATCCAGCTGTTCAAAATTTTTATCTACCGCACGACCCATCAAATATTCGTCCCGGTTGACCTGCGGTCCTTTGTACATCCATTCGAGTTTACGGTCCCCATCAGTATCCGGGAGCAATCCAGATTTTTTAGCAATACTCTTGAGCTCCTCCCGGTTACGTTCCTCGTTGATTTCATGCTGCAGTTCAGCAAGTTTCCTTTTTTCCGCCTGTTTGGGTGGTTGGCCGCAACTCTGTTTTGTCGTGGTGGGGGCCGTGTTTTTTTTTGTTTTATATTTAATTTTTATAATAAATTTTTTGGTGTGGTGGTGTTTCTGGCAAAAAAAATAAATAAAACTAAGTAAACCCCCCCCCCCTTTTTTTTAATTTGGTTTTTGCTGTCAACAAATTTTGGAAAAAAAAAATACTTTTAATAATAAACAAAAATTTTAGGTTTTTGAAAAATTTTAAAAAAATTAAAATTTTTTTTTTTTGTTTTTTTTTTTTTTTTTTTCTTTCTGGGGGGGGGAGAGAAGTTATAAAAAAAGGTGTGTGGAAACCCTCTTTTCTTTTTTTTGTTAATTCTCGAGTAATTCATGATAAGGGCCGGAAAGCCAATGATGACAAACCGAGAAAATTGAGAATGAAGTTTGCCAGACATATTTAAAATCATTATTTAAAATACATTGTTTTTTAGAGTGTAAACAGATCACTATTTGCCAGATAGAGCATCGTAATAAAATCTCAAGTAATAATATTTTAGTAAACATAGCTAGTTTTAAAGATTTTACAAAAAAAGAAATGTGAGCCCCTTTTCTGCACTACTGGCATTCCTGATGGCGCATCGGCGGTTCGCTCTACGCCATTAACGTCAACGTATTTGTTTCAGTTTGGCTTTCGAGTCTTTTGCTTCGCGCCGTTAACGTCAACATATTTGTTTTGTTTTGGTTTTCAAGTCCTATAGTTTGCGCCGTTAACATCAACGTTTAAGTTTTGTTTTGGCTTTGGAGCCCTTTACTCCGTCGTACGCAAACGTAAGTAAAATATTTAAATAAATCTTTTATTTTGTAGGACAATCATGAGAACTGAATCTACTGCAGGTCTAAACAACGCAGGAAATACGATCTGGAAATGATCTGGAAGCAGCAAAAATAATCATACGAAAACTACCATGAAACGGATCCGAACAAAATTACCACCATGGCGAGATTTTCCAGATCCACCAGATTGATATTCAGGAGCCAGTTTGTGTTGTTAGGAATTGAGAGGCCAGCAGGAACTTAAATCGCATACGGACTGGTATTATTCCGAGTCACACGTCATTTTATGAGGTGAATTAGAAGTGAATTCGATTGTGATAGGATGCGTGAATCAAAGGATGATTGGAAACGAGTATCTGTCCTGTTTTCCGCTATCGGTATCGGCTCGGATAAGAGAAGGTGTCCCCGAAGGATTTAAATGGTTAGAGAAATCTATCAATCTAATCTAATCTTTCGCTCGCTTACCATCACTGCCTACCCACCCCAATCAGATGGCGGATACCTGATAAGATTGATTGGAGTATTTAATTCTCTTATGTATTTTGCGAAAAAAATTCACGTAAGTTGTATTATTCATGTGTACTGTATTTTATTTTTTTATTTTGGCGAAAAAATACAAACTTGATTAAATAAAAATCAGATTGCTAGAGGATCATACTCACTGCCTTGTTCGTTACAGTTTATAGTTACGTTCATTTCTTCATTTTCGAATAACAGCTCTATGTCCATAACTGCCTCAAAATTATCAGGAAAATTATTTGCAGGTTTCCGACCGCGTTTCTTGGGCACTATTTCCCGTAAAAATGTTTCATAGTACGCTTTGTTTTTAATGTACTTCATTTGTTTTCTCAAATCATCCAATTTGGCTTGTGGAAGAGCGATTGGCTCACTATTGATTGGACCAGGCATAACAACAGCGGTCATATTTGCTTTTGCAAATGTAAACTGCGACCAATACGAATCTGATGCATCATATTTGAATTCGACACAACCCAAAAGCTTTGTTTGGTACCTGAAACACATGATTTTGGTAATCTTCAGATTGCTACCATTATTGTCACAGGGAGGTTTTGTGAAAAATTTGTCCAAATCTTTCAGTGCCAAGAAATCTTTTTGATTCATTTCGATTACTTTAAAGGGAACATTACGACGAATGCCACTGATGAATGTTGCCCAATCCTTAGGTATTTCGATTGTGATAGATGACTTTTTCTTAGCGCGTTCAATGGATGAGTGAACACTGTCACATTCCATGTGTGAATGTCCACTTACCATGAAGTTATGTGTGATACAGACGTTTCGATTTTGCTCTATACATAAATTCATGAATGCCGAAAACATACTACAAATTACAGTATTGCAGTTTTGTCCGAAGCATCTGTCAGAGTAGCAGTTGATAAATTTAATGTTTTTCGGTAACTCTGTCAGGAACTTGAGCAGACATGATCCCACTTCTTGGGCACCTCGTCTAGCTTGGCTTTCATCCCACAAATAACATCTAGCTTCGTTCCCGGACGAATTTGAAACAAATATTGTGAGATTATAGGCGTACATTTGTCGCAAATAGAACACCTCTCCACAATTCAAATTTGGTGTTGCCAAAGCCTTCTGTAAATCGAAGGAAATCGTACATGTATCTTCAGAATGTTTAGCTTTTTCAATGTCCGATCGCTTCTTGTCATACACGAACTGGGCTTTTTGGTGATGACTTTCAAGTTCTTCCTTGATAGACAAACTTTCGTCTTCTGTAGCAAGACGCAACCGAGTTTGAATTTGGTCACAAGTATTGCAGGTATCGATTCGAGGTTTCCTAAACGAGAGATTCAGTGATCGGAATACTTTCCTATAGGTGTTGTAATGAACAACATGTGTTTTCAACTCCATGCACTGTTCTATGTATAGCTCATACATTTTTGCAACAGATAGGTCACTGCTTAGGAATTTTTTGGATGATCTTTCTCGGGAGTAGTGTGATTCGCTCGAAGGAAATGACATGATGTGTTGTTTGATTACATGAAGTTCGTGTTCTGTTAAGCAATATGCTTTGCGATTTTCAGCTCGCATATCATCGGGACAAATACCTCCGTTTGCTACAGTTTTCTCGGCCAAGTAGCGAACTTTTTTATCACCAATGTCTAGAGTGTTAAGGAACATAGTTTTGCACACACGGTTTTTTTCCGTTCAATGCGGGGAAGTAATATACTCGTGTTGCAGTTCTGCGTGGATTAATTACCTAAAAGATCAAAATATATATATTTTAATCAATTTATTGTGGTAGCAATGATACACAGTGGGAAAAAGTGGCCATTTGCTGTTTTGTAGATTCTAAATTAACTCCCGTCCTTTTGCATTTTTTAGATATCAATTTTGTTACAACTTATTACGACTAAACAAGCATTTTTTTAATTGAAATTAACTGGGTAATTGAACTATTTTTGCTGAGTTAACATTAGGGTATCACTTGTTCTTTCGAATTCATGATTGTTTGAGCACCCCGGATTTGGACTAGCAGGTTCTGGTGAAACAGACCAAGAAGTTGAAGATTTTTCCTTCTGTTCGTTAGACTCCAAAAGCGGTTTTTGACTAGTGTGCTCAACAGTTGAAGTGGTTGAATCTCTTCGAAATTTCTTCACTTGCGAGAGCTCGAATAAGGTAGCAATGGCCGGTTTGCTTCTATCGTGAGATACATGTCCCTTCTCATTATCCTTGATCGATTTTTGATCCAAAAGGTGTGTCTGCTTGATACACGAAACAGACCGAGGAGGTGAAATTTCTTCAGGATGCTCAACAGATATGGGCAGCTTCCTATGCTGATCATTTGAGATTTGCTTCTGTTTTACTGATTTACATAAATTTACAGCGTTCCCGGTTGAAAGCTTCATCGTAGTGTTTTTCTTGGGCATTACAAGATTCAGTGGGGAACTATCCTCCAATGTCAAATTTAAAGGATGATCGTTTTCCACCATTGATACCGATAGATCAAGTGCCGGTATCTGTCATGGATCAGTAAAGATGATGCTACCCCTTCTTTTTATTGGCGTTGATGATATAATTTTTGCAATATCCTCGAGAAAAGTAGTGTTCGGAAAGTTGTCTACAAATTCTACTTCTTCGAAATTTGCTACCGTAGGAGTTTGGGTAACTGTGCCTTCCACTTCAGTACATTCTTCTGGGTCCTGAGAGGTTGATAAACCAGCGGCCACTAACAATAAAAAACAGTACATTAATATGTTTGTAGATATGGTCAATAAAAGCGATATTTACGAAGTAGTAAATCCATTCCCGTTGAATAGCTCATCTTGAATTCTGCAATTAACCTGCTCCAATCAGTGCGTTAGTCAACTACATTCTTTTTTATATAGCTTTTGTTTAGCTCAGCATCTAGTACTTTTTCGCAGGCCGTTATTTGGCGACAGTAATGTCAATATGTTTGTTTTGGTTGTTTTTCAGCCGTTAACCTGTTCTGTGAATAGCGGAAACGAAACGAAAGTGGCATTTTTTGTCAATAACGATGAGAATGGCCATTATGTGATCGAAAATTTTCGCTGAGTTGAAAAATTTTGCTCTTTATCCTATTGATGTATAAAATTCTACTGATCACACTTTGTTTCGCAGTTTTCACGATTATTCCAAAAAAATAAACCAAACATAATACATAAAAAAGCAAAGGGCTGGAAAGCCAATGGCAATGCATATACTTTTAAACCGCATGCTAAAGTAAAGGGCCGGAAAGCGAATCGATCAAAACAGCTTTTACGCCGTTTATTCAAAAACACTATACCGTTGTTTGTGATGTTTTTTTCAAATTGAGGACAAAATTAGCATAAAACTTGAGTAATTAGCATTCACTTAATGCAAAAAAACTAAAATCGAAATATTGGCTTTCCGGCCCTTATCATGAATTACTCGAGAATTGTTTACTATTGGCTGACCCATAATTGATACGTTGCGGCTGCGTTGACGTAAATTTGACAGAAAACCTATGGGAAAACTGTCAAATCCACGCAAACGCATCCGCAACGTATGAATTGTGGGCCAGCCATATCTCTTATTCTCTCACGGAAATGTTACTCAATTTTCGTAAAAAGTGGATCTGCTCATAAAATTGAGTAGATCCACTTTTTACGAAAATTGAATAAGATTTCCTTGAGAGAAAAAGAGATAGTATACAATTGTACTCAAAAATTGAGTAAAATTAAGCGGGAATGTGAAGCATTCCCAAAACTGCACGGTAAACTCAATTTACGCTATTATGAATACACAGCAAAAAATATGTTATATGCATCAACGTAACTGATGCTAACTATAGATCATTGCACGGAATGTATTAACCTCACTTTTTTGACAGTTCAGGGAGCTTGTTTACAAGGTGTTAGAATTCGAACCGCTCAAACGAAATTTTTCATTGGCTTTTCCCGGAATCTGTACGATTTGATTCAGGAAATTAAGTAAAAATAAGCACTGGTGTCTGTTTTCCCAGGGGGTGCGACTCTATCTCAGATGCAGGATTTTTTTTGTTGTGCTTTTGTGCGATGTGCGCACGCTTAGTAGATAGAAAGAAGATTTCAAAGATTTTGATGAATATTTTAAAGATTTACTGCAAAAAGATGCAGCACGATGCAAGTTGATGGATTAAGATTCACAAGCTGAAACAAGATTCTTCAAAGATTGATTCGCTAGCGTTGGATTTTTCGATCATCTTGAATCTGGATTTAGATGTGTCGCACCCCCAGTGTTTTCCAGCTGTTTTACTTCAATCGTAATTAATTTGGAGCACAAAATCTCAAAACGATCTTACCGAAAATATTCTAAGGCCACGTAAACAAGCTCCCTGAACTGTCAAAACTGCATTGATGACGCTATCGTGCAATGATCTATAGACACTGTACATAGACCGGACAACGCGAAATCATACAATCTGCCAACCCTGAAAAATGTCATAAATTTGAGCAATTGATCTGGCACCACTTGTATTTGTCAAACTTGAAGTACACAGCGCAATAGGCTTAAAAAAAGATTCGGTTTTGATGTTGGTAGTTTGTGTTGATTCCGTTTGAAGATATTCATTAAAAAGCATAGTGAAAAGTGCCTTGTAAAAAATGAATTGTTTGGAGCGAAATTGTGGCAATAACTCGCGATGTGAAGTGAATTCTGTGGGTTTCTTCCGGTTTCCAAAGAAAGATAATATAAGGCAGAAATGGCTTGCATTCTGCGGCGGTTTTTTTTTTCTTATTTACCGCCTTTTCTAGTAGGAACCAGTGAAAAATTCTTAATTTATTGTTTTATTTCAAAATTCGAGTGGTAGAATAACGTCATTTAAACTGCTCGAATGCAGTGATTATTGCCCGTCTCAACGATTTTTAGATTCCGACGCAACTTTATTCGGGACAAAAATTTCTTGCGTGCACACTATTTAATACATTCAAATTTCCCCTTGTCATTAACAGATGCTATCGGATTGTGTATAATGTTTTTGTTTACACAAAGTGCCTTCGGTTCTGGTTGGCGATAAGAAAAAAATGAAACGTCAAACTGCTTTGTTGCGTATGTGTGTGTGACACGGGAAAAAAATTCACGCGAATAATTCTCGCGTAGGGGTCTAAGGAGGTGGAATCTCCGCAATAATAGCTCAAAAACAAATTACCTCATTATCAAGCTCATAGCATATCCAAAGTTTACATAGATTCGGTTGTTTGAATTTTGTTTGATTGATGTTCTTCATTAGTTTTGATCAAAATTTGCATGCGCTATGGCTAGAACACGTCGCATTTGTAAGTCGGGTCCTAGTGCAGTTCATCGTAGATTGCGGTCAAGTATCATCAGATGCTGAAGGCCAGCAGGCTGCAAGAGGTTTTCCGGTATAAACTTCAAGTCTTTCCGCTGGCCATTTTCTGGTACTCGTAATAACCTCAAATAATGTAGCCATAGCCTCAACAACAACTCAAATGGTTTGTACTACAATTTCGGCACTTAATGTATCATTTGTAAAAACGATAATTGATAGTGCTGAGAAATACACGTTGAAATGGTAGTCCTTTACTCGGCACTGTGTAGAGAAAGAATTTTGGTCATTTTTAGTTATTATTACATAACTAAACACGCAAACCAATGCACAGGACTACGCGAAAAATGTTAAAGATTACCCGACTTTTAAGCTTTATCGCATTTAGATGTTGTGTAAAATTAAGTCTCCCAACACCGCCAGACTTATTTTTTTGATCCAGCGCGTTTGATCGTTGATACCTGCGCCGCCCTATTGTGGAGCGGATTTAATTTAGAAAACAGATATTTTTTCATCTATATCGATGACGAGCGTTTTTACTAGCACAAAAATATTTATTTTAGATTAACCACAAGGCTATAATAGCATGCATATATAGGGCATATGCATTACGTCTAGTGCATCATTAAAGTTGGAATAAAGCTGAAAAGGGCCCCACTAAGATCGAACTAATGCTATATCTTTTGCAATGCCATAAGACATTGCTAAAGTAGCATTATTGCATTGGTAATGTATCAATGCATCATTATATTCTTAAAGCTGATGTAACGCTTCATTACTTGACAACTGCTAAATTGATGCGATCCCGCATTAATGATGTTGATATTGTGTTGAATAAGAGCAATAATATAATGCTTGTGGTTACTTGGGTACTACGTTCATGGCATTCTTGACTATGATCATGGTAACAAGGACTATTCCGACTTTATGGTAAATGTTGAATCAACTATTTTTAATAGTCGTTTTGACCATGATATAGTCGGTTCAAAATCACTTTACTGCTATTATCATCGTAAACCCCAATAATGGTAACATCGACTATCAAATTTGTCTCTGTGTATGATATATTTGACAGATAAAAATGAAAGCTGAGCCGGACAGTACGGTAAAGCAGTGATATTCAAGAGTTCGGTACACGAAAACCGAGAAAACGCTATAGTCGGTTTCTACTGCCATGAACACGTTGCAGGTTATGTCGCTGGCTTGCAAAGGCGTTTCAAAAACCACCTGCTAAAAATGATTTGGAGAAAATGGATGGAAAATAGGAAAATTTATAAGGATTTTTGCATAAATAAACAATGTAACTGAAAAACAGGTTTTATCACTAAACGGATAAAAATCAACACATATATATTGTCAAAAATCCATGTCAAATTCCACATAATATTCATTTGTTCACACATAAACAGAACCCTCCAAGAAACACATATGAAGTTTATGTGGCAAATGAAAAGTATCTGTGGCCACGCATAGTGATTATTTGTACACATAGGAACCCAAGTAACCACGAGGCTGTAATAGCATGCATATATAGGGTATATGTATTACGTCTAGTGCATCATTGAAGTTGGATTAAAGCTGAAAAGGGCCTCACTAAGAGCGAACTAATGCTATATCTTTTGTAATGCCATAAGACATTGCTAAAGTAGCATTATTGCATTGGTAATGCATCACTACATTCTTAAGCTAATCTAACGCTTCATTACTTGACAACTGTTGAATTGATGCGATCCCGCATTACCGATGTTGATATTGGGTTGAATAAGTGCAATAATATAATGCTTGTGGTTACTTGGGAAGTATGTGTGGTTACAAATAGATTTTATTTGTTGATCAAATTGCAAAAAAAATCATGTGTGGGACACATATATATTATCATTGCTTTTTTATCAGTGTATGAAATTCGAAGTAAAAATTACAGACAGCCAAATAGAACCAAATTCCGTAACTGCAACAGAAAAGTCGGTTTCAGGAAATCTTAAAGGCGAACAACGTCGACAACAAGAACAACGTCGTGTAAAACAAAATCCATTAATAAGTCAGCCTTATGAAATTCCAAAGCATCGTTCATAAGTTTAACCTTATGAAATTCTTAAGTTGTTTGCCTGAGTGTTACATCCGGAATATTGTTTTGACTTTATAGCGAATTGTTTTTCGTTATGCGGGATGCAACTTCTGACGTACATGAGTTTTATGCAAAAGAGTATAAAACATAAACAACTTTATTTCGTAGTCCCAATTTCCTTCCGAACTCTAATGGCTGAAGGGTCACCCACAATAGATACGTTGACGTATATTTGACAGAAAACCTATGGGAAAACTGTGATATTTACGCAAAGGCATCCGCAACGTATCTATAATGGGCCAGCCATGACACACAATTGATACGTTGCGGATGCGTTGACGTAAATTTGACAGAAAACCTATGGAAAAACTGTCAAATTCATGCAAACGCATCCGCAACATATCAGTTGTGGGCCATGAGAATTATTGCATGGTCAAGATGATTATTGCATATAATGGTTACATTAACCATGATAATGGTCGATTTCAATACGTTCATGGCAAGGTTCATGGTATTCTTTACTATGGTTATGTTTGTTGTTTGTTTGTTGATTTAAGACACTATGGTCATTATAACAAGGTTTATTCCGAAATTATTGTTAATTTTCAACAATTTTCAAGGTCATTTTGACCATGATTACAGTTGGTCCAAAACTAGGGGTGAGACAGGCCTACTCTGAGTTACTTTCATGCACCGTGTTACTCGCGAGTAAAGGCTCGAACGCAGTGATAACGGAAGCGGAACGGCAACGGCAGCGGAAGAGCCCAATCTGACACAATCTGCTTGTCGAAAAGAAAACTGATTGGATCCAAGTTAATTTCAATTTTCATGTCGTTTTTTGTTGCGACAATTTTTAGTTTGCGTTTTCGTTTCGTTTTCCTTCTTTTTGTGGTGGTAACTCGATGTGCCTCGAAATTGAATCAATGTTCATCGATTTTTCTGCTTTTTGTTACTCGCTTTTGAATATACACCTCCTATCACCTCCCGTCAGCTTTATTTGTAAACAAAGAACAGCCTATTCCGGAATTTATTGATAGTATGTGTCATGTCTTGAATGTTGATTGGTGTCCTGGAACGAACTTTCCCAAGGAGACGGCACGCGTTCGTTATCTAACCCTGCGCGATTCTTCATTGCTTTTAATTGGCGCGAATCTCCATCCGACGCGTGTGCAATTACTTTGATTCCTTCTCGTCTAAGTGCGTTTTCAGTATATTCCCAACGATTGAGAACGTCACGATAATTGAAAACGTTGTCTGAGCATGCATGGTATAGCACATAAGGTGCTGCCTCGTGGATAAGCGGCATTGCAACTTGCACATATGCATAATTATCTATCGGGTAGTTTTTCAAATCTTCTACCATTATAGAGGCTACGAACATGTTTTGAATTGGTAGCCCATTAGAATCCAATGGAGCCACTAACTTTCTGATGGAATTCTTTCCATAATCGTACTCGGTTGCGGCTGTAATTCTTGTGCCATCCTCAGAAAGCGTAATAGCTAGAGCGAAATTATAATCCTCCATATATTTGTTCAAACCTGTAACATTGAGCACTCCTTCAGTGATGTTTACGGAGTATTTATTTATTTGACGCTGGATTGTCTTTTTCGTCATAGTGGTTATATTAGACGAGAAGAACTCGTAATGGCTATTTCCAGCGGTGAGAAATTCAAATGAAGCAATATCATTCTCCAGCTCCGCATATTTTCTGTGGGTTCGTTTTTTTTTCAGCCTATTATGCATGGTAACTAGTTCTCTTATAAAGATTGAATCATTTTGTCTCTTGTCGATTCCAAAAACACTTTGTTCTGTAATAGTATAAAAATGATTGATATTTACAATTTTATGTTGCTTTTATTACACCATACCATCGTGAAAAACTGCGATATGGCTTGAACCTTCCAACGGATCATAGCCTTGCCTTTCTGAACACTGAAGGTCTCGTTTGCTGGACTGGCTTTCAGTCTCAACCGAGGTCTCAACACTTTCTACGTTCTGTGAACTGACTTCATGAAGGAGATACTGGGATGCTAAGTTCTGTGTATGATTTCGGAAAGCTTTGTGCTCTTCTGAATAATCCAGTATTTCTTATTCGTATTTAGCGACATCGCCAATTTCTTGGAAGTGGTACGCTAGTGGATCAATCGCGTCTTCTTGTGCGTCAGATGTTTTTATGCGTAAATTCATTTTACGAATCCGTTTTCTGGAACATCCATCTGCATCTGGAGTCAAACACGGTGTACTATATGTTGAGGTGCGTCATCGTCGTCCCCTCACAAACTACAACCCTGTATAGATCCCGAATAAAGGTCCATTATCTTCGCAAGCCATCACTTCCCAAGCCGAGAGCCGTGAGCGAGAATGTCAGGGAGATCATGAGAGCCATCGATGACGTCACCTGCCTTACGGTGACAGTGGTGATTATGCCGATCGGAGACAAGGGAGTTATCTTCAGGTGATGAGAGAGCAGGATCTCATTCTCACTATCGACGATATCCACGAACATCGATCGCCGGTGTGACGGTGATCAATATCATCATATCGCACCAGTCCCAACTCGACCCGTTACCGAATCGCCAGCACATCGGTGGAGGGCTTCGCATGGCCCGTGGTATTTTTAAATTGTTTAGAATAGTTGTTTCGATGTTAGGATTAAGTAGAAAATAAATGTAAAAGGTGTAGTTTTGTGTTTACTGTAAATAGATTGTTTTATCCGCGAGTGTGTGTAAATTTATTCAAATGAGGAATGGCCCGCCGAATTCTCTGGTAAAGGACACTCCAACGACCCATCAACCAACCAAACCCGGTCGAGTGTTGAGGAGCCACTCAGGATCGAAGGAACCCGGTTCCCCAACACTATAACTATAACTTCGTGCGTAGGATGATTGCGCCATCTGCTCATCTGAGCCATCCAGTACTTCAACTTGAAAACATTCGTCCCTGGTTTTGTTTTCCCGGGGGGGTCTTTGCCGGGTTTCCCCCCTGCGCCAGGGGGGGGGGGGGGGGTGGGGGTTGGGGGTGGGGTGAGTGTGGGGGTGGGGAATATTGAAAAAAGACCGGCTTGTTGTGTCCTCCTTCTTCTTATTTTTTTTTTTTTTTTTTGGTGTTGTTTGGGGGGGGGGGGGGGGGTGGGGGCGGTTGTCTGTTAATAAATAATTCCAAAAAATATAAATTTTTATGTGTGGAAGCACAACACAAATTTCTTTTTGGATCCTATCCCAGAAATCATCCTAAAGGAAATAGTTATGTTTGGGAATAGGTTGATAAGATAGTGAAATAAAACTTACATCCATTTTGATGGTTAAAAGAATTCAAGCTAATCTTCAACCGCAGTATCAAACTTGGTAGTTGAGAATTTGCACAGATAGCAGAATACAAGTTTGACAGTAGCTGGTCGGTTCTCGATCCCAATGTTATTGTGGAAAACATTATGTGGAAAAGAGAAAGTGATCTCGCCTACTAGTAACGTGAGTTACTCGAGCGAGGTGCCTCGAAAGCAACTCTGAAATTGCATGAGATGAAGAGCTGTCTTGCCCCTTGGTCCAAAATCACAATACTCCCGAATAAAAAAAGTATAATAGATTAACAATAAAATGAATTGTATCCATACAATAGAATCAATAGTATGTTCAATTCATCGTATTGTCCGTGACGATCAGATAACATTAGGACTTACTGGTTCTACAATAGAATATATTGTAAATTTAGATATCAACAATAGAATAAGGGGGTTGTTAAGTATCTTAACAATGGAAAATATCACTTTTTTCTGAACAAAATTGAGTTCGTAACTATTAACTGTATTGTTTCACTATTGTTGAAAATTCTAGGTTTTTGGGTGTATAGTAGATCTATTGTAATTACAATGTGCATTTTAGATTTGTCTGATACATGAACAGTAATATTCATGGTCTTCAATACATTCTGTTGTTATTGAATATTATTGAATTGTAATTGCATCATTATTTTTATCCGGGCTGCCACAATCATCCTAACCCCCAATAATGGTAACAATGACTTTCAAACTTTTCTCTGTGAATAGTTATAAAAGAGTTATAAAAGAGTTTTCTGTGCATACCTTGCACCCCCTGTTTGTTTGTTTTGAAGCGTCGCCTCGCTTTGTGCACGATTCAACTTTAATAACACAGCGTCGCTTCGAGCAAAACGAAGCCCTGGGGTTGCCAGCGACGACTGTATGCTTTGCAAGATCAAAATTTTGACGTCTAATAAACAGAAATGGAAGAGGATTTATTATGCGAATGCTGAATTTTAGTGTAAAATTATTCTCTTGTTTTGCGATCGGAAGTCGAATTTTAGAATAAGTTTTGAAGGCTGAAATAACGGTGATAGGATTTATTATGTGAAACAATCGTGTGCGCGTTGGATAGGTTCCTGGCGACGAACGAAAAAAAGGACAGTTTGGTAGAAGCGCCCAGGTTTTTCAGTGCGGACATAGTTTGACTTTTACGAGGCAAACGCTCAGGATTTCTTGTGCAAAATAATTAAAGTTTTGTCAATTGGTTAAGGATGTGGCCAATCAAGCTGGACATGACCCGGGACGAATGTCGCGGTGTCCTGCGACGGCTTGGTAAGTGGCGATGTGGCATTAATGTTTCCTAAGGTCTCACGCAGTGTTGAGGCATTTTTTGCCTACGCTTTCTGTTCGCTTACCCTCCAAAATTTGCTTTCCTCACAGAGTTGGAGTCCTACTCGAGTGTTATGAGTACATTTCGTGCGCAGGGAGGACTGTGCAAGGAAAAAGCGCGAATTCTCGACGAGCTGCGGAAGTTGTTGCATATTTCCCAGGATCGGCACAAGGCCGAAGCCCGGCGAGTGGCCAACGATGAGCGGCTGACCACTGTGGCTGAAATGTAAGTACATAGATAAGCAACGGTCTGGTCGAAACTGGCACTTGGGTGTTTTGTAGACTAGCATGTTAAGCTCGCTAGGTAGGTCAAGTGGTTAAGTTTAAATCTCGAAACTTTACTTAAAACGACGTATCTGGTTTGGTAAACAAGGAGATAAACAAAGGTTCGAACATGAACTATTAGCACTCCCACGCATAATGGTATCACCATCACCAAGGATAATATTTCTCTAACATAATTATGGGGCTATTTTGTGTGTAGGTGCTAAGAGTTTCGAGAAATTGAAGTTTGAATCTTTGTTTACCTCTTTGTTCACAAAATCAGATACGTCGTTTTGGATCAGTTGTCGCGAAATATAAACCAAAATTTGATTTTAGAAGGACTTGACAATTTGGTTAATGGAAAGAAAATAACAGCATATGGATGGTATGTGTGCATAAAAAATGTATTATTCTTGATTCCAAACAATCATGAACGTATCTGTTTTTGTAAACAAAAGTTCAAATGACATCTTTTTAGACAGTTCCGATAACAGAAATCTAGATAAAGTAGGAATAAAGGCGAATTATACTTCGCCTTTGAGTTCTCTTATTGGAAGAAAAGGAGGAAGTTTGACTGATTTGCATCATAGAAGGTAGCGACAGGAACTTTAGTCCGGAGTGGGAAACACTCATCCTCAACTTATTTTGAACGAGGAGAACTAGAAAAAGAAAATAATTTACCACCAAATAATGAGTTTTGAACGGTTTGTCTTGATTGTTACCTTACCTTACCAATCAGATCAAGGCCGGTGTGACCTAAGCTGTACACAGAAGTTGTCTTCATTGTAATCGATTCATGGCTGTACCTCGCCAGCCTCGCTGTCTGCGTAGAGTCCGCAGGTCGCCTTCTGCTTGATCGATCCACCTTGCTCGTTGCGCGCCTTTTCTTGTACACGTCGGTTCGTTCTCGAGAACCATTTTAACAGGGCTGTCGTCCGACATTCTTACGACATGGCCAGCCCATCGTAGTCGACCGATAATAGCGATGTTTGTTCTGATTGTGCTATAGTTTTATTCATTAAATCGACAAAGATTTTTCATTAGGGCCTAACTGACAAAAGTAAACAATGGCTTTTTTCCGTAAATTTCTCGTGGCACAAAGGCTTCCCATGTAAGCCTTCAATTCTATCGGATAGGTAAACTCTTCCTCTTCGAAATGGCCGTGTTGGATTTATTAGGCAAGTTTTCAATGGCGAGAAATTCGCGGAAAAAGCCATTGTTTACGTTTGTCAGTTAGGCCCTAATGAAAATTCTTTGTCGAAATGTTGTTTTCGCAAAGGGCGTAGTGTTATTTTATTATCAAAACAATTTACTGTGCGATTTACGCCATATTGATTGAGCATGAGCATGATTGACTGATGCCCAGATCAGCTGTATTTTCACAAAGAATCAACTGATGATGTTTGGGGCTAACATACATCAAGTAGGGAATGGGAAGGAACGTGTTCATGTGATACTCGCTTTGAAGGAAGCCGAGAAATCCTCTGCACTTCAACGAGAAATCATTGGGATGTTGGATAGTTGGGAAAAGGTTAGCAGCAGGGATCGTTTTGGTAAACGATACGCTGAAAGTTTGTAACTAACACTATCCACCAAAAACATGTGGCCGCTCCAATAAGCAACAGAACATCGAACGCCAGTAGCACCGCACCCCGAATAGTCCGGTTTGACCTAATCACTTTAAACTAATTTTTCCGATATTATAGCACCTCCAAGCGACTCCACACCCCGACCCTTGTGCGATTTACACCATATTGATTGTTGACAACTTTAAAAGCATAATAAATCTAAATATAAATTTGGCGTATAGTAAAAGACGTAACTGACAAAATAATCGGCGAAAAGTGGAAGGCGAAATTTATGAAAATATCAATAATAATATATATAAATTATATATATATATATATTATCAAATTATTATATCAATTGTTGATCATTTTATTTTATTAAAGGATTTTATTAACCTCAATTTTTTGACAGTTTAGGAAGCATGTTTACAAGGTGGTAGAATCTAAGCTGAAGAAGAGACATTTTACATTGTATTTTCTCTCACGGAAATGTTACTCAATTTTACGAAAATTTAGTAAGATTTCCGTGAGAGAAAAAGAGATAGTATACAATTCTAGGGTTTTTGTTTTTTTCATTAAGGCGAATCTAACATTTAGAGATTCTCTTTGATTACTTTCTCTTTTATTCATCGGATTTCACCTTTACCATTTTCATTCTACTATTTGTAGAGGATCTGTTCAGCCTTATCAAGCGAAATCAGCGAAATGAAACGGGAGTGTATGGTCCAAATCACAGTGACGTCACACCTCAGATTTGACAAGTACTGGTGCCCTTGTGTTCAGAAATTCGTGTTTAAAAAAAAAGAATGGTGGCTGATGGTTGATGGCTTTTTCTATCTTTTATACTCTCATGATGAAAAGTGAGGTTAGCTTTTTCTGTGCAATAGTCTACACTGTAACCGGCTAGTACCGATTAATGGGCAAAATATCACCCATTTCGAACTTAAGTGGGTTAACTCCTTTAACTGGTAAAACGATTGTACCCATTAATGGGTAAAGAGCCTTTACGTCAGGCTATCGGGTTTTTTTTACCCATTTTTCAAAATGTTTTTTAATATGGGAAATGGGTATGAAATACCCATTTTTCAAAACGTTTGTTATCTATCGTTTACAATTAGTATAAACAAAAGAGGGCCAAGATGGAAGCCTTGAGGAACTCCTAAAGTGACTCGAATAAGATTAGGAGCCTTGCCTTTAAATCTGACCATTTGTTGACGGTCAGTAAGATAAGAATCGATCCATTTAAGAAAATCTAGTTCAATTCCAGTTTTTCATTAACGATCGGTTCAAAAAAAGTTGGAATGCAAGAGATAATAGCAACTCCACGATAATTTCGTACGTCAAATTTGTTGCCACTTTAAAAAATAGAAACTAGATAGGAATTTTTCCACGAATTTGGGAAAATGCTAGATTCGAGCAATATATTGAAAAGCCAAAACAAGGAAGTTGTAAGCTCCAAAGCTAAGTTTTTCATAAAAATGGGTGGAATCCCATCAGGCCCAGAAGCTTTGGAGACATCTATTTTTTCAATGCTTCCGTTATGTCATGCATATTTATATTATTTACACTAAAACCTTTACTGGATTGTGGAAAGAAACCGAAATATTCGCGATCACGATCTGCTTCAGAAAACGTGGTATATATACAGGGTGTTCGGTTCCTTAGGGCAAATATTTTCAAGGGCGATAGGGGATGATATTTGAAGAAAAAAATTGTTCTACGCATATGGTCAAATCTCAAAGTTTACGGAGTTATTGAACTTTTAATGTTTTGGTACATGTTAGTAATAAATTGGCTATAGCACAAAAAATATGTTCTAAGCCAGGTTCTTTTTCCTCTATTCGAAAACTAAGAAAATTTCCTACCTAAAAGCTTATTTAAACCTTGAGTAATTATCATTTAATGTCTTTTTAGAATTAAACATGTTTTAAACATCTCTTTTTTCAAGGGTTTTTTTCACGTTTTTTGCATAAAACACGTATCCATCTTAGTGAACAGGTGAAATACCTAGGAGTGATACTGGATGCCAAACTGAACTGGAATGCTCATGTTGGTGGTGTGATCGACAAGGCAATCAGTGCTTTCTGGATATGCTCATAAACATTTGGCAGAAAATGGGGCCTAAGACCAAAAAATTATAATATGGATTTATACATAAATAATACGTCCAAAACTAACCTATGCTTGCCTTGTTTGGCAAAAACAAAAGAGACTACTGCACAGAAAAGGCTGTTAAAACATAAACGGCTAGTGTCCATTGCTTTTACGGGAGCGATGCGCAGCACTCCGTCAAAATCGTTAAATGCAATTCTAAATCTGCTGCCTTTGCACGAATACGTGCAATTAGAAGCGGAAAAGAGTATGCTTAGACTCAAACGGTTGAAAACTTTCAAGTCTGGTGACTTAGTCGGTCTACTGAGCATTTCACAAAGCTTTCAAAATGGACCAGTGATGTATATGAAGGGAGACTGGATGAAACCTGTGAAAACCCATGACATCCCTTACAATATATGTGAGATGTGACGTATAGATTGGGAAGTCGGAGGTCCCACTGTTCGTCATGATTCCATAAAATTCTTCACAGAGTGCTCAAAAATTGGAACGAAAACAAGAGCAGGAATCTTCGGCCCTGGGGTAGAAATTTCAGTGGCGATGGGAAAGTATCCAACGGTTTTCCAGGCGGAGATTTTTGCTATAATAAAATGTGTTAACGTTTGTCTGAAGAGGAAACATAGACATGCTAATATTTGTACTTTTACAGACAGCCAAGCGGCACTCAAAGCGTTGAGTAATTATAAATGTACTTCCAAACTTATCTGGGAATGCATTCTTTCACTGCGAAAGAAGTGCCAAGAGAACTCCGTAAATTTATGCTGGGTTCCGGGACACTGTGGCATTGAAGGCAATGAAAGGGCAGACGAGCTTGCTAAACAAGGTTCAAACGCACAGTTTATTAGCCCAGAACCATTCTGTGGTATATCATACTGTGCCATAAAAATGGAACTGAAATCTTGGGAAGAACAAAGGGTGATGACCAACTGGTTGGTTACCACAAAGTGTGTTCAATCGAAAAGGTTTATAATTCCAAATGTTACAATAAGTAAAAAGCTTTTGGAGTTCAATAAGAGAGCTCTTTGTACCTATACTAGCCTAGTAACCCGAGTAGATATCATTTGAAAAACATTGGTGAGGTTCAGAATGATATCTGTCGTTTCTGTAACATGGAACGTGAAACCTCGGAACATCTGCTCTGCAGTTGTGATGCTTTGTACAAGAGCAGATTTAAATTTCTGGACAGTGGCTATCCTGCGAATCCTGGAAAGGTAGTGGGTTTTATAAACTCGATTTTGCCTGACTGGGAGACGCGTCTTAGGCTGTTCACTTGACTGATGGTGATCAAGCTTTAAGATGCAGTAATAGTAAACAGGGGTATACCACAAAAGTTCAATTCAATGGACGCAGTGGTTCTACGCCCCAACAAAAAAAAAAAAAATCTGCATCAATCAAGTAGAAGCTTCCTAAGAACAATCTATGCTAATCCATTTAAATTTACGATTCAGGGATTTGGTAAAAATAAGAGCCCGTAGATGCATTTGCTTCTGGCCAAGCTCATCCGTTCAGCATCAACCGGGGGAGACTTAGTCCTATACCCAATGATTTCAGTATCTCCAAGCCGCTCAACCAATCTTTATGTTTTGTGATATAGTGGACGGATTATTATAATTTGAGATAACTCAATGCCGACGTCTTCCAAATTTGGCAGATCGACAGGCAATCATTGTAGATCCGCCTGGTGTTTCATAAAAGCCTGGAAAGAACCGACGCCATTCAGGTCCCGTTCTGGCCCACTGAGCCTTGGATCGCTGAAGCCCTGACCAAACCTTTGTGAAGAGAAAAAGACGAGACTTCAGTCGTTGCAGCTTGGCGAGTCGTTAAAAAGAACAAACAGATTCAAGATTGATGCTTTCATCGAACACAGAAGGATGTGTTTAATTTGTAAGAATTGAATCATAAGTAGGTAATTATTCACGTGAAGATGCCGGCTCGATTAGCTCTAGTTTGTTTCTTTCGACCAATAAAACAATGAACACCTCTTGAAAGTCCTCTAGTAATAAAATACTTTTGAGTTAATACAATCATCGCTGCACGGATTTTCTCTTCTTGGTATTTGCGCGACTCGTACGTTCGTATCAGAGCGTTTTGTATGCTCACATAGAGGGTTATTCCGAGAGTCGATCTGACGTTTGTCATTTGGTGAAATGAGAAATGTCACCTGCAGTGACATGACTCTCCATTTGATTTACCCAGAAGAGTCACGTCACTTCGACTCTCGGAATAACCCTCATAGGTAAGTCCATCAATACGTTTCTGTTCATTCAATTTGGTCGGATCGCCTCTATCATCAAGGTATACTCGCATCTTCTCGAGATAGTTGATCGCTTTACGAAAGGACCAGCAGCTGTTCCATTAGTTAAGTTGTATTACTAATATGTAATGTGTACATTCGGATTTATAAAATATTTTATATCAAGGGGTGAACAAAACTCGAGGGAACATGTATTTCTGAAGTCGATTGTACTGAAGAAGTCGCTCCAAATGGCAATCAGACTCACAATAATGCACTCATCCTCATTTTCTATTTTCAGAATTTCTGGACCAAATAGCATTCAGGACTGGTGTCGAGAAGGTCGCCGAACCTTCCCAATTCTTCCCCGTACAGCTCCCTATACAGCCCTGACATATATAGCCAACACCGTTTGTGAGCAGATCTCCAGAGAGAATGCCAAACTACCCCACCCTTTTGAAACATCTCAACATAGGCTTGAAAAAGAGCAGGAGGAAGAAGAAAAGCGAAAGCTGTTAGAACAACAAAAACAACAAGACCAACTGATCCCACAAATGCCGCTAAAACCGGAAGCTGAACCAATGTCCGCTTCTCCAATACCCTCGTTGGAAACAGCCAAACTTACACCTCCACCGTTGGTGGTGTCGATGGATCCGGTAAGAACTCTTCAATTTGACCCAATATACACGATTAAATTATTTGTTTTTGTATTTTTTAGTTTGTGGAAGCTGCTAACAAGAGCTATATTAATAACGATTTAAAGAGGTCATACCCGGTTGATCCGAGCCCGACAACTCCCAGTATAGTTAATCTCATCGAAGATGAGTGCCCGTTGAAGAAGAAACCCCAATTGTATCAAGAACTTCAGAAACAGGAACCATCATATCATCCACCTCCTATTGTAACTTTTCATACGCAGGCTTATACCCCGCCGGTGTCGGTGCAGCAACAAGTGCAACTCCAATTTCCCCTTCCAAATCATCCTTTATCCCCACATAAAAATCTTTCGTCTCCTAACAACTTTGGACCAGTTCCCATTAACAATAACAACAACAACAACAACAACAATTTAAATACTAAACCCGCTAAAAGCAGCAATAAGGGTACCGAACGACAACGTAAAACATCTGGTTCTTCGAAGAAGAATCAAAACAAAACAAAAACTCCATATCAGACAAGCAAACAGGCGGCGAAAGCTGCCAAAAACATGGCCCAACCACAACCGCAACAACCAGTGCCGATTCAAGCCAAGGTGGCCGGTGGTGCTAAAGGGAACAGCGTTGGCAGTCCACACTTAATCCACTCGTATGCGAGTCCACTAATTCCATACGAAATTCCCCAACACCAAAGTGGTTGTACAGAAGTTGTCCAAGAGCCGTTGCAACTGCAAAAGCATCTTACTTCGAACATTGTCTATCAAACGCAACACTCCGCTCAGCAGCAGCCATACGGTATTATACCTGGTACTCAAAATCAACCTCCACTCGGATCGTACAATGTTCAACAACCACACGGTCAACCCAATGCCAACTTGCCGGCGAATGCTGTGTACAGTCAACAGCATCAAATACTCCCGTCATCTAAGAAAGATATTCAGTACAATCTAACCAAACTGAATCCTACTAACAATATACCGGTCAAGAACAATGTCAACATACCGTTGAAATCATCAAGCCCTTCGTTAATGCCAGGAAAGGGTCATCCTCTTTTGAACTATCAAAAGAAATCACCCTCAAAAAATGTGCTGATCCCTACTTCTTCGGCGGCAGCGACCCTGGCCAGTTTAGGAATCCCGAAAACAATTCACCGGAAAGAAGTATCCGGCAAGTTCCGTGAAAACAATCCCATAATAAATCCGGCTGATATTCCAAACCCAAAAATCATATTTTCAACATCGGCTCCAACAACTCAGCACGAGTCGACTAGCCATATAACGCCAGGAAACCAGATTACTATTCTAGATCAAATCACATTGCATCCGCCTAATACGATAATTCAAACCACAACATCAGGTGGAGTAACGATTATACCTCCAACGTCACAACATGCACCTCAGGCCACCCACATCGCTCCGAATCCGCCAACACTGATTACGAACACAATGGCATTGAGTGTGCCAATATCCAAAACAACCACTTCGCCTGTTACCCCAGTCACGAACAAAGTGGTTGCATTGAAGGGACCGAACCTTGCGGGATTTACACCAGTGAAAAGTGGCAGCAAGCTGTCCGTACACAAACTCCAACTTATGCCGATTGGTTCGTCCGGAGCTAAGAATAATGTCATAGTTTTACCCGCTAAAAGTGCAAACAGTGGCACTCTAAATCCTGGACAGAAAATAACTATCCCGAAGAGCGTTGTTGACACCAATGCTCTCTCTTCTGCGCACATATTAAGTCCCCCTAAGGTGATCGTCCAACAGCAACCAGATCTGAACAACATTGTAGTCTTCGACATAGCCTCAGATCAAAAGCTCAAAACCACCATTCAACAAAAACCTCGACCTGCGAATAAATCCGTTATTACCGAGGATACTCCGGTCGACATTGTTTCAACACCACTGGATGTAGTCACAGGAGCCGTCAAGCTTCAAGAACTCTCCAAAGGATTTCTCTCGCCAGGTTCCTCGTCGGCATCGGTTTCTATCGTATCTCCGTTGACAGAAAAAATGATTAAACCCCAAAAATCACAATCAACGCCCCAAGTAGATATTTCCAAGTACCATTCAAACAATAGTGTAAACATTGCAAAAGCAACGAAATTTGAAGCGGACAGCACTGCTCCGGGGCCGTCTATCACGATAACTAAAAAAACCAAGGCGAACCACCAAGGAAAAGCTGCAGCATCAACGAGCGCCAACACCGTACAAAATAGCAAAACGAAAACAAAACCAACGGCGGCTGCGGCTAGTTCCACGACGGCCGCAGTTGCTCCCACGAAAACGAGAACATCCACGATGAGCTCTACTGATTGGGAACTTGAACTGGACCAAGCAAATCAAGTGCATAGCCTAAAATCCAATAACGTTATCCCTAATGCTGTTCAACACTCTGCCTCCAAATCCCATCCTACGGCACAACCCGTGGCAATAGCTCCCAAACCTGCCGTTATCGCTTCCAACAGCACTATTCGAAAAACTTCGCAGCCCCTATCCTCAAGTTCCATTAGTTCGACATCGACCCCAGTCGTAGAGAAAGCCGTACCTAGTGATACGACGAGGCTCCCTATTCATCGACCTGCGGTCCCGGGACTAACAGGTAGCGTTCCGACGACACCAACAATGGCAGTGACACCAACATCGAAAATCGTTCCGCCGCTTCCTCCTCTGATAACGACTTCGCCTCAGAACGAGCGAAGCGATGACACTTCGGCTACTGATTCAGCCGACGCCGATGAGGACCCCGAAGCGGAAGAAGAGGAAGATTGTCCGGAAGCAATCGAGGAGGAAATGATCATAGATGAGGATCATTTCAACGAGGTCATCGAAGAAGATCCCGACCCAGACGACGCATTCAACGAACAGGAGATCCACGGCGAGCGGGTCGAGATCGTTAGTGTCGGCTATGGTGAGTTTTTTTTTAATCAAATTTAACTCATTTCTCATTTTCAACTCATTGATCCTTTTCGACTCACGTTCCTCGAAAGTGGATTCGCTTAAATTTGAGTGAATGTTATTAGGCTTCTTGACGTTTAATCACCATTTTCTTTCTGGCACATGTAGAGGAATGATGGTTTGTTTTCCTCCAAATGATTTTCCTTCTTACTTGCACTTCTTTGATCTAAATGGCGCTGTAGTGTGCGTGCGTTAAACTTTAAAAAGAAAGGTGCTTAAACGTCAAAAAGCCTAATTCTCGGGTACTTTTTCAAACAGACGTATGCCATTTTGTAAACAAAGAGGGGAAGTAAGATTCAAACGTAAATTTCTCGAAACCCTTAGCACTTTCATGCAAACTTGGGCCACCAATGCAAGGAATAAGATTGCTTTACATGATTGTGATGCTACTTTATGTGAGGGTACTGAGAATTTCGAGAAATTTACTTTTGAATCTTACTTCCCCTCTTTGTTTACAAAATGACATACGTCTGTTTGAAAAAGTTTCCGAGAATTGGGATTGACAAGTCGACAAACCGAAAACATCCATCTGATGGAAGTCGCAGGGCTGGTAGCAGGTCACTTGTTGATGACTTGATCACTATTTTGAGGTTAGTCACTAAAAAGTCACCATTTGCATCCAAAAGTAACTAAAGTCACTAGTTTTCGGAAAATGGTCACTAAAGTCACTATTTTATCGCACCGCCGATTGTAAACAGTTAAAAAAAACTTGTATCTATTGTACAATAGATCTGGCTACAATATATAAAAGTCGAGAAATATACACAAAAAAATATGGCTTCAATGATGCGTCGGCGTCAGT
Source organism: Aedes koreicus (assembly GCA_024533555.2). NCBI lineage: Eukaryota > Metazoa > Arthropoda > Insecta > Diptera > Culicidae > Aedes > Aedes koreicus. The sequence goes on from JAHHFK020002276.1 coordinate 270,793, forward strand.
CATTTATTTTACTCTAAATATGCTTGCGATGGTGAGTTTTTTCAACTTACTTTGAATAATTTTAGTTGAATTATTTATTTGTAATAATTTAATTAGTTTTCTGCAAACTAGCAGCCCTGGCGAACGCTGTCTCACCTCTACCTCAATTGAACTTATCGAATGCAGAGTCCTGGTCGGTCATAGCACTCTACATTATTTGAAATGAGACGCATGTGGTCCCATATTACATGATCTTTCTCTATTTTTACAATTTTCCAGCTATTCTGGTAATCCGTCAAATCTTGTTAAATCGTGACGTACAAAACATCAATTCATTTTTATTTATATAGATTTTCAGCCAAACCAGCTTTGAGGTGTGCTCCGGATCTCCTTATTGTTGGAACGTATATCTGCGCCCCAACTTTAGCTTTTGTGCAGACGCTGGTAGTTTTCGCTTCAAAATGTCCAAATAAACTTCTTTGGCGATGATTCCATCAATGAACTCAAGTTCTGCAACGCCGGATGTAGCCATAGATCCTCACACCATGACTCTACCTGCAGAAAAAATCAAAATCATGCTCAGTTGGTTGAAAAATCAATGTTGGTAAAGTAACTCACCACCGTGAAACTTTCACCGGTTCGTCGCCATTTTCTTGTGATACCATCAGACCCATTTAGCATTACTTTCGTCTCGTCTGAACAAATCACCTTATTCCAGTCATCGCTGGTCCATGAAATGTGGTCCTAGGCCCACTTCAATCTTTTTTTAAATATTTTTTGTGGACAACCCTGGCTTCTTAAGTGCTACTCTGCCCTTAATACCTTTCTTATGAAGACGATTTCATATGGATTGTGATGTCAGTTGAATGGAAAACTCGCTTTCAATCTGTTTCGCAATTTTCGGAGCTGATAGTCCCCGGTCCAGCTCCGCCTTCTTCACGATTGTTCTGTCAATTCGGCCAGTTTTCTTTAAAGTGCGCCCGATCACTTTGCTGGTATGATTAAACCACGCTTTTTGTACATCTGCAAAATCCTAGCGATCGTATCTTTGGGAAGGTTCATTAATTATGTCACGCAGTAACGGGGGAGGGGGGTTTGGGAAAACGTGACAATCCATACAAAAAAAAATTGAAGGTCCATACAAAAAACGTGACAAGGGGGGGGGGGGGGGGTTATAAAAAGTCACCTTTTGCGTGACATAGTTAATGAACGTTCCCTTTGTGAAGCTGGACAATATTGGCAATATCACGGTAGCTTTTGTGATGTGATTTTCAATAATAAAATTTAGGATGCTGATCGAAATTTATGCTTTTTGGGGGTTTTTTTTTAAATTTTTTTCCTTTTTTTAACAAAAAAATTTCAAGAACAAAAAATGGGGGGGTGGCACAATTTTTTCATCGGAAAAATTTAAAAACAAAAACGAAAAAAAAAAAATATAAATATAATTTTTCTTTTTTTAAAAATGTGTGTAAAAGTTATTATAGGCAGCCGGTATAAGAAGCAAGTGCAGAGAAAAACAAACAAAACTTTTCAGGTTATGTGCTAAGCTTTTTATTGATAAACATTTATATGACAGTTATCGCACAACTGCAGCGCCGCCTATCAAGAGCATAACGACATACATTTGAAATGTCGGTTTAAAGTTTTACACAAGTAGCAGACCGAAGATGAACGTCTGTTCTCTGTGCTAAAACTGTAAAACACACTTCAATCGTAGTATCCGTTTGGGGGTGGATAATTTTTTTTTGCGTAATTTTTTACCCTTTTTCATAATTCATCACATAAAGTCTCAAGAAAAGATATAACCGCCGTATTTTCAATGGCAATGTGATAAATAAACATAAATTGCTAAATCATAGATGAACACTCATTAAATTAAATTAAACTGATTTTCACCAGAAAAACAAAAAAATGGAAATTTGTAAGGGGGGGGGGGGGGGGGGGGTGGTTTGGCATACTGTACGTCAAAAGTAATTCTAGCACAGGCCATGCTAAAAGGCGTTTCGACCCTGCGTAAGCACAAGCTTCGCAAAAACGAGCTGCGGACCAACTGCGAAAAAGTCGCTTGATTACAGACTTCTTAACAACAACAAAATCAAAAAGTAGCACTGCGCCGCAGTATTACGGTATTACCAGCGGCTGGATGGTCCTGAAGAAAATGAATATAATTTTTGGCTCAGGAAGCACTAGCACACCGGTCCCAAGCTCAGTCCCAAGCATAATGATGCGCCCCCAATCATGGTTGCCACATTATTTTTCCTTCCCATTTTTAAATTTTGCCCGAAAAATCTTGTTTATCTGTGTTTTACTGCAGAAAATCTTGGAAACTTTTAAGGTGTCTGCTTATGTACTTCTTTTTTATAATTGCTATTGAGTTGAATGCAAAATAAAACAGTTATATACTCATCCGAACACATTTATTGTGATTGGCCGATACAAAACGGTCTTTTCAATAGGGCTTAAGTGTATTTATCGGTTTCCCTACATCAAACCACTGCAAAACGAATATTCTTTCTAAAGGAAACTAGTAGTACAGCAATTAGTAGAAAGTTCGCAATAAACTTTCTTAGCAAGTGAAAAGCATTCTTCCCTTCTGCTCGTTTGGAACAAAGCAGTTTTCTCCAATAAGCTTTCAAGTCATCCGATTCTTCCCCCAAATTTCCTTGCCGATGATTGCCGTCCTCAGCTCACGAAACTAATTTTATATGGCCTTTTCATCGCCGCTTTCAAAGAAGATCTGATCCAATAGAACTCCTTCAAAGTGTGCAGTATCTTGGGGTCAACGCTTGATGAAGTAATCAGAACTGGATTCGTTCAGATCAAAGCGCTTAGTGATATGTTTAACCAACTCGGTATAGGCAGCACAGCTGATCGAGAAAGGCTCCTTTCTCCTTCATCGAGAGTTCCGGAACTAAGCATTTCTCCTGCACCTTGATATATATTTCCGATTTCTTACGAAGATGTTTCTCTAAATAAAAAACTCCCAAATCCGTCACGTGTCTTAGGTAATCATGCTCACACATATTTACAAGGAGAACCATTGATGAGACTTCAGCTGATTGCACATGTTCGGGAATTCCGGAACTTTATTGATAAAGGGCATCCTGTCATTAGATTGACAGAAAATGCGCTGTGCTGGTTTGATTGTTGTCGCAGTTGGCTTGGAACGAGAAAAACAACACGAGCTCCGAAAACCGTTCCAAATTCCTTTTGACAATTGACTCCAACGATAGCCATCTGGTGGTGAATGGATGCAGAACTTTTAAAGGTTTCAATTCCAAGATACTTTGTATGATCTGTAGTTCCTTGGATTGTATCGGAACGGATCTACTGTTCCAGGTACAATAGCAGCTTTTCGTATGCGTAGATTGCACAAGGAGCCAGTACACTTGATAATTATAAAATGGGGAAAGTCAAGATTCAGCAGCTTCTGGACGGATCGGTCAGAACCCATTATTATGCTCCATTTGATCCAACGCTCATTAAATATATACAAAAAATCACGCTCGAAACAACTATGCTTTAAATAGCAAAAATAACCCGAGAACATTATTCTAACTTTCCAAAATTCCTCTGAGTGAATGCATGAAAATGCTTCCAAATTGGAAGAACAGTATTTTTTTGTAGAAATCTCTGTACGAAATTCTCTTAAGGGACATTGAGAAAAATTCTTCTCCAGTGGGATACTTGAAGAAATTATTGAAGTATTTTTTGGAAAACTATATGTTAGAATGCATTCAGACACCTTAGACAAAATTTGCAAAATAATTCTACAAAACCCCTTGCAGATTTTTTGAAATTCAGAATTTAATAAATGAGATTATGGAATTCATGCAAAACATTCTTCTTGGTTTACTCCAAACAATTCAAGATTTTCTCCAAGAATTATCTTATAGTTTTTGTGTAGTTCTTTCAGGTGTCTTCCAGAGATTCCTTTAGAATCACAAAACTGTACAAGTTCAGGGAATCCTCCAAACAAATCACCACAAGAATGTTTTGAAGTACTGCCGATGAGATGCCAGAAGAAACTCCTGAACAAATCCTTAGAGGAATGCCTGCAAACTCCCGAAGAATACCTATAGAAACGCCAGAAGAAATCTCTCAAGGAATGTTTGAGAACTTTTCATATACTCTTCGAGAAATTCTATAAAAAAAAATAAAAGATTATCTCAAAAAATTTATGAAGAAATCATGGCACACGCACAAACTGACTTTCAGACTGTCAGCTGTCACTTTAGTGTGCCCCTAAAAATTTAGCTCTCATCGAAGAACCTTTCATATATTCTGTTAAATTAACAACGCGAATCAAAGCGAGAACAAAGATTCTTGTACAGGAAAGCGGAAGAATGTATTGCGTGGTGCAAGTTGTCAGGTGCCAATTTTAAATCACTAGTTTCCTAGTTCTGTTATTGGTTGTTGGTGTCGGTATGAATTGTTTTCTTTTGCTTCGTGGGCCTTAAACAACACAATGAAAGTAGAATTGATAAAAAGTTGGATCTTGAAATGTACACATATTATAAATTTGAGGTTTTTAAGTGGATAATCAATTCTCAAAAATCTTTAAAATCTTGGTTTATCTCAAAAATCTGTAATCTTTACATACAGATATCTATATGAAAAAAATGTAAAAAAAACTGCGTCAATCTAGATAAATCTGTGCATATGGCAACCCTGCCCCTAATAACGTAACTCGCACCAACACACCCTCAAATATTCTGTCAAAATAACATACACGGTAATCTCAATTTACGCTATTATGACTATAAAGTATGCTCTTTTGAGGGAAACTGGGACTACGCCAAAAAGGAGTATATTACTTTTACTCTCTTGAGCGTAAACTGAATACACGTCAAAATGTGCATACTTTTTACTCCTTTTGAAAAGTAAAAAATGCATACTTTTTACTCCTTTTCAAAAGTAAAAAATTCATACTTTTTACTCCTTTTGATAATTTAAAAGATGTGTACTTTTTACGCATTTCGGAAAATCAATATTGCTGGAGTATTGCTGAAAATGGCTCAATTCCGTAATTCAGATTTGAAAGTGAAAAAGACATCAATAGATTACACAGCCATTTTTATTAGTTGAAAATAACAAAATAACAAAAACTTGTCTATAGATTTTACGCAGAAATTGCCTCACGCATTTTTTTAGTGAAGAAGAAAATGGATATAGTTCTTGGCTCAGAAATAACCAGCACATCGGTCCAAAGCTCGGTCAACAATCAATATGCATCATATGCAGTAAAAGGATAGCGATTTGAAATTAGTTCACTGTTTGTAGAACCCCTTGGTCCGAAGTACACCTTGAAGCCAGCACCTAACTATACATATTTGCGCCTTTGTTTTGATTTGCCGTGTTATTTTGACAGAATATTTGAGAGTGTGTTCGTGTGAGTTTATTATGAGGGGCGTATTATAAAGCTTGGGACCGATGTGCTAGTACTGTCTGAGCCAAGAAAAAAAATCGTATTTGTTCGGGACCTACTGGTCTTAGAGTTAGTCTATGGCTCGGTCCCAAGCATAATGATTCGTCCAAAAAAATGTATCCCGAAAATCTGCATTCGGCCTCAGAGCATGGGAGACCTGTTTTGTTTCATACAGTGTTAAACATTTGTAATTACCGACAATAGCAAATATTTAACTTACCTGTCAATTTAGCGAATGCGTCTGTATCCAAAGTATTGGATAATTCCTCCATTTATTATACTGCGACAGCCGAAAACAATTCCGGAACTTAAACACTGCGCTTATTAAATAAATGCTTATTTGAAAATGGCGTCAGTATCAAGTCACGGGCAGAGTTGATTTTCTTTTCTCAGCGGTGCCTACTTTTTACGCATTTTTCTGGCGCCGTTGACATACTTGAAAAGACGTATAAAGTACTCTTCATTCGTGTATAAAAACTAGTCACTTTTTGACGTATCAACTATAATCTTGAAAATGTGCAAAATAAAGTCATAAAATGAGTTTATCAGATTTACCAGAATGAGTTTATCAGAAGCGCAAGACTTATAGCAAGGTGCACTTCGGAACTAGGGGTTCTACAACAGTGAACCAATTTCAAATCGCTAGTTTCGTATTGATTGTTGATATTACTCATTGCAAACGGGGCGGTTCACTTAGTTCATTTTAACTGTAATTATTCAACAAATTTATAAAAGATTAAAAAAATATCAAAATTTGGATATCACTGTGTAGTCACTATTTGGTCGCTATTTTTATTATTTTAGTCATCAAAGTCACTATTATTAATCCAGAAATCCGCTACCAGCCCTGAATTCGATGTTTTTGATTTATTGACTTGTCAATAGGGGGTTTTAATTTAAAAAAAAAACATGGTTTTTTCCATCCGTATCGATGATGGGCGTTCTTCCTAGCACAACAATATTTTTTTTTGATTTTTAAACAAGAAAAATCTAATCATTTTTATTTTCACAAACTGACATGCAGTTTCACAAAGTGACAGCACTTAATTTTCAGTAACGGGGGCTCCCATTATTACATATATGTCAACTTATGTACACAGAGAGGAATTTGATAGTCAATTTTACCATTATTGGGGGTTAGGATGACTATAGTGATGCAGTATAGTGATTTTGAACCGACTATGTTCATGGTCAAAACGACCATTAAAAATAGTTCATCCAAGATTTGCCATAATGTCGGAATAGTCCTTGTTACCATGATCATAGTCAAAAATGCCATGGCCGTGATGAACTCGACCATTTTCATGGTTATTGTAACCATTATATGCGATAGTCATCCTGACCATGATATAATTGTCGGTACAACGATGAAATTTTTCTCAGAGTATGCTAGAAATAAATGTTTGGCTCGTTGGTTTAGGTAGTCTCTTTTTGGTAGCGTGTTTCATGGTGAAATAGAATGGTGTTGTCTTGCAATCATTATTTTTTGAAATTTTTTTTTTCATAGTTTTGCTTGTCAAAATAAAAAAAATAAATTAAATACCGGTATATTATTATATTTTTTATCGAACAATGTTATAATCCACATACCCTTATAATACCCTATTGATCATTATACACGCCCGTTTCATTTTACACAATTTTTGATTACAATTGTATACGATCTCTTTTTCTCTCATGGAAATGTTACTCAATTTTCGTTAAAAAGTGGATCTACTAAATTAATAAGTAGATCCACTTTTTACGAAAATTGAGTAACATTTCCGTGAGAGAAAAAGAGATAGTATACAACTGTAATCAAAAATAGAGTAAAATGATACAATTATTCACAACAGAAGCAAATAACAAGACGGAATGTTTATTTTCGGTATTTGGTATAGTTTTTAAAAGGTTTCGGCTAAAAATTGTCTTCTTGTGCAGTAAAAGGATTCGTACAAAAATTAAACTTGCTTTGTTATCAGGGACCTGGCAACCCTATCCTATTTGCTAGCGTTTGACAGTGTGCAAAATATCTCGACCAACAATAGAATAGGGCTTATCAACATTTGTAAACAAACACTTCTGCGCCCTTTACCTCGCAAGCCGAAGGCTACACACGCAAACCTACAGCATCAAAACTTTCCCCTCCATGATGATGGTATTGGTTTTGCGCCTTATTTGAATAAGGCCCGTCTGACGGGTACGGGTAGGTACGCCAGCATTGTTTACAAACAATGCATCTTTTGACGTTTGGTTGTTAGAGATGTTGGCTACAGGAAAATCGCTGTCCGCCCGGTCCCTGTTTGTTATCATTCGCTTGTTTTTGGAGTTTTATGTCACTATCCGAAATCATGGATTGTTTACATATTTTTCGCGCCACCTGTATACACCTCATTGAATCAGATGGATGTTTTTGATTGGTCAATTTTTCATTCCGATAACATTATTTCCTGAATCTAATAGTATAGAATCCGGAAAAAGCCAATGAAAAATTTCGTTTGGGCTGTTCGAATTCTAACATCTTGTAAACAAAGCTCCCTAAACGGTCAAAAAAGTGAGGTTAATACATTCCGTGCAGTGATCTATTTACCCTCAATCAACCTGATCTTCAAGAAAAAAAACATAGTTTGGCCCATCCTGGTCAAAAAGTAGGTATCCCGAAAAAAAAATCCCATAGATTTACAATTAAATGTATTGTAACCATACAATAGAATCAATAGTGTGTACAATTAATATTATTGTTCATGACAATAAGATGACTATAAGAGATATTGTTTCCACAATAGAATTTAATGTTAATTGAGACATCGACAATAGAATAAGGGGGTTGTTATGTATCTTAATTATAGAAAAAATGATTTTTTCCCGAACAAATCTGAGTCAATTACTATTGATTGTATTGATTCACAATTGTTGAACATTCTAGCATGTAGGGTGAAATAGTAGATCTATTGTAATGACAATATGCATTTTTCATTTATTCAACACGTGAACAATAAGATTCATGTTCGGCAATAGATTTTAATGTTATTTTATATTATTGTATTGTCGTTGTATGGTTATATTTATCCGGGATGTTTATGGTGACGTTTAACACCATGCATTGGTTCATCTCAAGATTCTTCAAAGCCGCAAACAAATTGTCCGACACTGAATTAGCCGACAACATTAGCGTCACGTTAGCATGAAAGTGAAAAGTTATTACCAGACAATTATTGATTCCAACAGTCTGCTAATAACTGGGCACATTCATGCTAATGTGACGCTTAAACAATTAATGTCGGACAAATTAGCAATGATCTGAATGGGTCAGTAATAATGAATGATTGATCATTTGCTGTCACACTTAATAAACACGCGTAGTTGAATGGAGCAGTTTTGTCATCATAGTTTGTTAGCAAATATATGAGGTGACCCAGGTAACCAATAAGCATTAGCATATGCAGTAAATCAACCCTGAATCTGCATTTCAGATGCTACAAGCATTATACCAGCATCTTGAATGCTATCTGTTATAAAGTTGCATTTCATATGCTATTTAAATGCTTGTAGCCTGTAATAGTCATTTCGAATGCAAAATAGCATTAATGAAGCATTATCATGGCATTGCAGTAAACCAGCCGTATATTAGGCCAAAAGTGGCATTTAAGGCAACTTAATTGCTTAATAGGCTGACGCAACTGGGCTTTGGAACTGCTTATTAATTACCAGGGGGGGGGGTTGGGGCTGGGGTTAGTGGCAGACAATTTCCGATAATATATTTTTTTAGGAGGGGAAATGTTAATTTCAGAAGAGAGGAAAGTTGATTTGATTGACAGTTGTTGCTACTAGAGACCAGTGATGTCCGTATCCTCAGCTTGGTAAAGAGCGATTTAAATGTTTCCACACACTCTTCCTACCTCAACGAGAGCTCTTCTCTCTTGTGTATATTCACCCCCGTGTTTGCTTGCGGGTAGCGCATGTGAGTGTAAAAAAATGGTTTTTATTCACACTACTCCCGATCGCTCTAGAGTGAGAAGAAGAGCTCTCAAATTCACACACGGCCAGCCATGTCGACTCAATTTTGAGTCGTTTTTGACTCACTTTCGTCATTACTGGAGTCACTCAAATTTGAGTAAATGTAACTGGTATTGTCAAGTCGACAAATCAAATACATCGACTCAAATCAGATGGATGTTTTTGATTTGTCGGCAATCCCAGTTACATTTACTCAAATTTGAGTGACTCCACTAATGACGAAAGTGAGTCAAAAACGACTCAAAATTGAGTCGACATAGCTGGCCGTGCAGAAGTGAATGCAGATAAAAGAAGAAAGAAGAATGTTTCTTCCCGCTTCCTTTTTTCGGACATTTTTAACAAATCCGACGAAGTTTTCACTATCAACCGCACCAGCGAATCACAGAGAGAGCACTGGAGCGTTCTCACCCAAGTGTACGCGGCAGCGATCGCAGGCGAGAGCACGTGGGTGAAGACAGATAAGAGCACGTGAGAGCGGTCGTTTTAAAGAGAGAGTGATTCACTCACTCCAAGCCATCCCCTCACTGACGCACACTTTCACTCTGTCTATTTACCACCGAATAAAAGAGCACTTTGCATTATCTGCGGCGAGTTATGGTTGTATCTAGCGATGTCTGATTTTCTGAATTAATCGATTAACGATTGATCACGTTGGTGTTGTAGAGTTAATCGATTAGTTCGATTAATCGTCCACAATTAATCGATTAGCTTAAGTTATTCGATTAGTTTTCAACATTTTCAAAATGGGGAATAAGTGAATAATTAACACTTTACTAATCATTTTAAACACTGTTTTAATTATTTTTTAATATAATATACAGATAAAAAGAACAATTGATTTTTTTGCATTATCTAATGCACATAGAGGGAATGCTAGATTTGGCAGAATATAATGGGATATTTCATGTAATTATAAGCCACATACCGCCTGAATCTAGCCTGTTGTATGAAAGATTGCAAACATTGTTGAATGGCGCATGAACAATTGCAAACAATTTCGTTGTTTACACCTCCTTTGGCTTGAAATTGAACGAGGGGAAATTTTACGCGCATGTTTGACCTATTTGAGGTATCATCCAAACCATTAAATAAATGGTTGGAGGATTTGTTATATCGTTCGTTTAAGGTAATTTAAATTCATGATTTTTTTCTGTGTGGTTTTTACTTCTAACTCATATATTTTGCGTGATTTCTAACAAATAGCTTTTTGGCGAAAGAAAAAGGACGAATCAAGGCTTCCACTACTGACAGTTGGTGATGCTGTCTGAGTGAGTTGGTCTGTGATTCTGCATCTACATTAGAACTACACAAATCAGTGTCGTTCTTGCTCTCATTGCGCTTGTTACTTTCCGAAACAGTAGACACATCTCGAGGTGAATTGATGGAAAGGATGTTATCCTTGTGTTTCAATTTTCAGTGGTTCAACTTATTTGTTGTATTCTGGCAACAAATTAGCATCAACCAACCAAGGCCAATGCGTCACAACTCCATGCTCAGGCTTCCTTTTCGCCGCACCAACTATGGGTTGAATAGCGCTATTCACGGGTTGCAGCGAACCTTCAATAGGGTGGCGTCCATTTTCGATTTCCATCTGACGCGGAACGCACTTCGTCGGAGATTTTCTACCATTTTTAGAACAATTGACGCACGTAGATAGTGATAGTGATAGCTTTAATTATTTTATTTTTACTTATTTATGTTTGTGTCTTGACTGTAATCGTTTCTTAGTGTAATCGTTTCTTATTGTAATTTTTTTCTGTTTAACATCATTAGGACCTAAACTTGGTCTGTTGATATCTACTTCAAATAAACAAAATGAAATGAATTCTGGCAATAACTTATGGGCAAACTACATATTTTGCATCGTACTTTTTTTTCATTTACCTCGTCGAAATACACCCATGCCGGGCTCATCTTGGATTTGTTGGAACATGATGCCATCACTCAGCCAAATAAATTTCATAAGGTTCAACTGAATTTCATAAGCTTCAACTAATGAACGATGCTTTTGAATTTCATGAGGTTGACTTATGAATGGATTTTGTTTCACACGACGCTGTTCTTGTACGCCTTTAAGCATTCCTGTTTACAAGTGTTGATATATACAAGTCACTGGACCCATAACCCTCTCGTTCAAGGTTTCGGCTGGATATTTTTATTTTTGCAACATCATTACATTTCATAAGGTAAAGTTATGAAACTCATACTGATTTCTTTTAGCAAATAATCATAATGCAATTTTATGAATATCGAAAGTTTATTTCGCTGAGTGATTCTTGAAGCTGAAAGAAAATTTAACCATTTTTTAGGTCTTTCGCCATGTTATCTATATATTAGTCTCATTTGGATAGTAAACTAACCTATAATAGGATTGATGCTCATTGATTAACTCGGCACAGTCGCACAAAAATGTTTAAATACTCAGAAACAAACACCAGATTGAAAAACTACAAACGCGGCAGAATAAAAACCGACTGGAAAAATAGCTTTCCGTTGTTCGATTCGAGTGTCTAGTATATAGTTTGACATTAAGAGAATTCTATTTTTTTTTTTTTTTCATCTAGGGACGTCTGATTATGTATCGATTAATCGATTAATCGATTAATTGCTCAAATAATCGAGTTATTTTCAATCGATTAGCTGAAACTCAGTAATCGAGATACTCGATTAATTTGCTTCGATTAACCACTCGATTATTAAAAATAAAATAAAACATAAATAATGAATATTTTTGTTTTCGGTTTTTTTTTACGTGTGCCAATTTCACAGGGTCGCATATGCAATCATGAGGGTGGTTTATTCGTGTACCACTCACTCAGTGGAATCCGGAACAAAATTAAATGGAATTCTCTTAATGTCAAACTATATACTAGACACTCGAATCGAACAACGGAAAGCTATTTTTCCAGTCGGTTTTTATTCTGCCGCGTTTGTAGTTTTTCAATCTGGTGTTTGTTTCTGAGTATTTAAACATTTTTGTGCGACTGTGCCGAGTTAATCAATGAGCATCAATCCTATTATAGGTTAGTTTACTATCCAAATGAGACTAATATATAGATAACATGGCGAAAGACCTAAAAAATGGTTAAATTTTCTTTCAGCTTCAAGAATCACTCAGCGAAATAAACTTTCGATATTCATAAAATTGCATTATGATTATTTGCTAAAAGAAATCAGTATGAGTTTCATAACTTTACCTTATGAAATGTAATGATGTTGCAAAAATAAAAATATCCAGCCGAAACCTTGAACGAGAGGGTTATGGGTCCAGTGACTTGTATATATCAACACTTGTAAACAGGAATGCTTAAAGGCGTACAAGAACAGCGTCGTGTGAAACAAAATCCATTCATAAGTCAACCTCATGAAATTCAAAAGCATCGTTCATTAGTTGAAGCTTATGAAATTCAGTTGAACCTTATGAAATTTATTTGGCTGAGTGATGGCATCATGTTCCAACAAATCCAAGATGAGCCCGGCATGGGTGTATTTCGACGAGGTAAATGAAAAAAAAGTACGATGCAAAATATGTAGTTTGCCCATAAGTTATTGCCAGAATTCATTTCATTTTGTTTATTTGAAGTAGATATCAACAGACCAAGTTTAGGTCCTAATGATGTTAAACAGAAAAAAATTACAATAAGAAACGATTACACTAAGAAACGATTACAGTCAAGACACAAACATAAATAAGTAAAAATAAAATAATTAAAGCTATCACTATCACTATCTACGTGCGTCAATTGTTCTAAAAATGGTAGAAAATCTCCGACGAAGTGCGTTCCGCGTCAGATGGAAATCGAAAATGGACGCCACCCTATTGAAGGTTCGCTGCAACCCGTGAATAGCGCTATTCAACCCATAGTTGGTGCGGCGAAAAGGAAGCCTGAGCATGGAGTTGTGACGCATTGGCCTTGGTTGGTTGATGCTAATTTGTTGCCAGAATACAACAAATAAGTTGAACCACTGAAAATTGAAACACAAGGATAACATCCTTTCCATCAATTCACCTCGAGATGTGTCTACTGTTTCGGAAAGTAACAAGCGCAATGAGAGCAAGAACGACACTGATTTGTGTAGTTCTAATGTAGATGCAGAATCACAGACCAACTCACTCAGACAGCATCACCAACTGTCAGTAGTGGAAGCCTTGATTCGTCCTTTTTCTTTCGCCAAAAAGCTATTTGTTAGAAATCACGCAAAATATATGAGTTAGAAGTAAAAACCACACAGAAAAAAATCATGAATTTAAATTACCTTAAACGAACGATATAACAAATCCTCCAACCATTTATTTAATGGTTTGGATGATACCTCAAATAGGTCAAACATGCGCGTAAAATTTCCCCTCGTTCAATTTCAAGCCAAAGGAGGTGTAAACAACGAAATTGTTTGCAATTGTTCATGCGCCATTCAACAATGTTTGCAATCTTTCATACAACAGGCTAGATTCAGGCGGTATGTGGCTTATAATTACATGAAATATCCCATTATATTCTGCCAAATCTAGCATTCCCTCTATGTGCATTAGATAATGCAAAAAAATCAATTGTTCTTTTTATCTGTATATTATATTAAAAAATAATTAAAACAGTGTTTAAAATGATTAGTAAAGTGTTAATTATTCACTTATTCCCCATTTTGAAAATGTTGAAAACTAATCGAATAACTTAAGCTAATCGATTAATTGTGGACGATTAATCGAACTAATCGATTAACTCTACAACACCAACGTGATCAATCGTTAATCGATTAATTCAGAAAATCAGACATCGCTATACACATCTCACGCGCTGGCGTAACATTAGTGCGAAATGCCATCTCTGCTAGAGACCGGAAATAATTCTAAAACCCCCGGTGGGAAGAAAGAGTTGGTGTGGATTATTTTTTGGGGGGGGGGGGGGAAGAGGTAGGGTGGGGTGGGGGGGGGGAGTGAAAAAAGGGAAAAAGGGGGGGGGGGGGGGTGTTTGCGGGTGGGGGGGGGAGAAGGAGATTTTTTTAGGGGGGGGGGGGGGGGGGGGGGGGGGGGGGGGGGGGGGGGGGGGGGGGGGGGGGGGGGAGGGGGGGGTTAGGGGGGGGGGGGGTATCCAGCGTGGTTCTCCCTAGAGCAACAACGGTTCCAGCGGTGGTTAGCAGCGGAAGCAGTAGTAACAACAACATTATGTTCGAAATGATGGAGATCGATGCCGATGGTAACAAGCATACTCGAACGTTGTCGTACGAACAGGCACTGGCAGAAGGGCAGTTTGTCGCTGCAGAAGAATCGGTCAAAAGTACCGGAAGCACGTCTGGATCAGGTACGACTAAGGGTAAAACGAAACCGGTGCCCTAAGAAAGGGACGGTTTATCTAATTGTACTAGGAAATTTGACGCAAATTGCAGCACAGCACTCATCACGAGCAGGCCATATATTACACTGAGATGCAGACAGTGAATTCCTCGCGAAAGATGTAAGGTCACCTACCAGCATCGATGAAACCCCGATGAAAAAAGAACACGTTTTGCTTGAAAACCTTCTTTTTACTAAAATTGTCAACCTTCATAGGAAAAGCAAACACAGATAATATCGTTACTAGAAATAGTGTTGAGTATATTTCTACAACTGGTTTAGGTTTTTCTTTTTATACAAACTGAAACAACTGTGTGTGTCCTACTACTTATAGTTATTATTTATCTAATACGTATTTAGTTTGTGAGAATTGCTTTATTCATAGGCGTTAAGCATTAAATTTGTTTAAGAAAATGAAAACAAAAAACAAAATATTACGCAGGAATTCTGGGTGGCAAGTTGTTAAGTTTTTAAAACGACGGAAAATATAGAGGATTGCTATTATTAATATAATAATTTAATACGGCAAATCTGCATATTTTATTGATTTGTTATTTTCGTTTCCGTGTTAACAGACTTTATACTCGTAAAACATTTTTTTTAGAATGAGAGAAAGTTTATTTTCAAGCGTACGAGTGCGCGTTCCAATGGAGAATTGCAATGTTGTAAAGACTCACCTACCATGTATGATTCTCGATCAACAGCTTACGCAAACGTTTTCAACTTTTGTGAAACTAAATGGGTATAACGGTTGATCATTACGCTAAGCTTTCTGAATGCTAGATCTCAATGGGTAATTATTGAACATTTATCTTATAAATTTATCTTTCTGCTATTTGTTCCAATTCTCCTTCCGATTTGTGTTTCAATGTTTCATAAATCTTTGATACCTTCCTTTAAATTAGCTCAGTTCGTGAACAGATTTCACTTCTATTGAAGAAAAATGCAAGGACCGCTTTCGTTGGAATCGCACCCGTCGGTATGATTGCGCATGTTCATAAGCAGTGTACAATGTTGGCAACATAAGCTAACACAACAAAGCACCCTTTTGTATATTTGTTGTACATAGTAGAGAAAATAAGGCATTAAAGTGGTTTGAAATCAGTTGTAGTTAAGCGAAATACACATTTAACACACATCCCTTGTAGATGTCGAGTGCATACAAATGTAGGTATTCAGTACTGGTGTTACGAGCAAAAATTTCAGGCATTATTTGTTAATTGTAGCTTAAATAGCTCCTTAGACACTGTTGACAATTTTTCGAAAATTTTCAGTTGTGCGAATGGGGAATATCTCAGACGAATATTCAATTTTCGGAGCCAGCTCATTTTTTTTCACGCACATCCACCGAATACGGGATTCGGGACGAAATTTTAAAAATTAGACATTAGTTGATTGTGATTAGGAACATAACGCTGTCGAAAAAATCAGTGGAATTTTGTACAGAGAGCAAAAACCCAAACAATTGGGCATACAATTTAGGCAATGAGGGTATAACTTCCTCGCAGTGAAGTTTATAATTAAGAATTTGAGGTAAATGAAAACAAATCGACAAAAGTGTACACATGTTTTTATATAATCTTAAGATCTCTAACGATAGGAAAAGTTTTAAGTTCTCATCTATCGAAAACGAAAAAAAAGGGTTCAAACATCCACAAACCTTACACAAACAAAAAGAAAAGCATTCTGGTGACAACAGTTATTTGCAAATCAAAAAGATGAACCCACAAAATTATTCCCAGAAAAGAAAACATTGTGACGATGCTGAAAAAGATCTCCGGGCATAAGACAAAATTACAAAATATAACAATGAAAGCAAAAGCATTATAAAGTAATTTTCGAAGCATACAACAATATTTATATATATTGATAGCGAGAACTCTACAAGTAGTGGCAAAAAAAAGATGTATGAAAACATTGTAGCGAAGGCAAGTGGATATTATTGTACATTTGATCTTTTTGAAAAGAAATAAAATTTTAATTAATGATAATCACTTGTTTCAACACTCAACAGCTAAGGACAAGTGCATCATTTATTAATTGTTTAACCTGCAACTGAATTGGCGGAGGTAGTGAATCTTCCGATCCGCTTCTTAGCATTGTTTTATGAGGTACCAGGTGTCTACCCACCGATTGTCCGCCCATCATCCAAATTAAGAAGGCATCTGCATTGAATTATCTCAGATTTTTAAATTCCGCTCACTGTATCACAAAATATTGCGAGTAGCTGAACGGATTGGATGAAAACATTATTGGGCATAAGACCAAGTCTTCCCCGGTTGGTACAAAACCCATAAGCTTTGATAGCAATAGAAACCCTGAAGTTACCTACTCTAATTGTTATACTTGTATTCTCCGAACGTGGAGTAACGATTATGATGTAGAAGGAGATGTTTCGCTCATCGCCATGAGGCCCCAAGAGTAGACAATCATGTTTGCTAGAATGAAAGATATGAAGAGAAAGTGTTGAAAGTTCCGTTAGTGTACGGTAGGTTGGAAATGGAACAGAAGTATTGAAAATTGAGCGAAAGGGCATGGGTAAAGTAGTACTCGAAGCAAGGACGTTATCATTGCCAAACATCCCACTGCGAGATAGGTTGAGGCACAGATACATCTGCCACCTCAATTTTTCAATACTTCTATTCCATTTCCAACCTACCGTACACTAACGGAACTTTCAACACTTTCTCTTCATATCTTTCATTCTAGCAAACATGACTGTCTACTCTTGGTGCCTCATGGCGATGAGCGAAACATCTTCTACATCCTGAAGTTACCTATTCGCGACTAGCGCTCCTACACGTCGGGACAATTAGACTCAATGTTGAATCGCTTTCGTCCAAAGTGGAGTCACTCAGACTAACTCTAAGACCAGTAGGTCCAGAACAAATACGATTTTTTCTTGGCTCAGTCAGTACTAGCACATCGGTCCCAAGCTTAATAATACGCCCCTAATAATGAACTCACACGGACACACTCTCAAATATTCTGTCAAAAATCAAAACAAAGGCGCAAATATGTAAAGTTAGGTGCAGGCTTCAAGGTGTACTTCGGACCAAGGGGTTCTACAACAGTGAACCAATTTCAAATCGCTAGTTGCATATTGATGTTGGTTGTACTCCTTTAGTCTAGTACGTGTTTTTCTGTACTGGATTTTAGTATTTGACAGTTCGTACAACGGTCAGCGTTGTATGTCTGTCATAAGTACTACGGTCACGAAACCTGAACAATGCCCGTGAGGGACCAACGCGCCCTTTGTTGCGTACGATCCACGGTGAACTGCAGATGGAAGACGGATCGTGAAGGTGGAGAATGAACCACGAATTGCACCAGTTGACGGGAGAAACTCCCATCGTACGCACCGCTAAAATCCGGCGACTACGGTGGGCTGGGCATGTCGTAAGAATGTCGGACGGCAGCCCAGTTAAAATTATTCTCGAAAAAGAAACGGATGGGTAAAAGAAGAGGGGGGGGGAAAGGGGAGGGGTGGGGAGGGGGGGGGGTGGGCGTGTGGGGCCCTCGCAGAGTGGGGGGATTCGGAAAATTGGATAATTAAAAAACTCTTCCGGGGGGGTTTTGTTTTGAAAGCTTGAAAAAAAATTTTTTTTTCTCTCTTTTTTGGGGGCAGGTATCATTTGTTGGTAGGGGGTTTTTTGGTTAATTTTTTTTTTTTTATTTTTTAAATTTATTAATAAAAAGAAAAAAAATTTTTTTTTTTTTATTTATTTTTTTAATTGTGTGTTTTGTGGGTTTTTATATTTTTAATTCTTTTTATTTTTTACGTTGTGTTAAAAAAGTCGGTGGGTTTTTTGTTTCTTTTTCTTTTTCTCATTATCCGTTGTTCCACTGAACTGAACTTGACATCTGTCACTCATGACCGTTGTCGGTACTCATCGTATCTTCCACAGGGTCGTCGCTATGCTCGGCGGTACAGGGTAACCCCGCTATTCCGAACACATCCCCGGCTCGTAATCCTGTTCCGGAGCTGTCTTCCGGAGCAGCGTTACCTTCATCGATCTCTAGAACCGCCAAGTTAGCTGTCGCCCGTCTAACCACGCCGTGGTTGGTCCTGACAACCGCTTGACGAATCCTTCCGTCACTCGACACGATCGGTTCTTCGACGACTCCTCTGATCCATGCCTTACGCCGGTTCCCATCGACGACGTAAACTAAGTCACCCTTCTTCAGCGGCGTTGATTCGTCGAACCATTTAGTGCGGCGATTTACGTTAGGAACGTACTCCTTTATCCAGCGATCCCACGAGTTGTTTGCAAGCTGCACTGAACGCTGATACGCGTCACGAAGTGCTAGCGCAGGATTAGTAGGAGGCAGTACTTCCTGAGGCTCGTTTGCAGCTATTCCCCGAAGGAAGTGATTGGGGGTAAGCGTTTCCTGGAGCGAGCCTAACGGAGCGTAGACGAGTGGGCGACTATTTATCATGTCCCCAGTTTCCGCTACGGTGGTCAAAAGAATCTCGTCCGTTAGTTTACGCCCATCGTCCAGGACCTCCATGACATTTTTTACTGTCCTGACCATGCGCTCCCAAATGCCACCCATATGGGGAGCAGCTGGTGGGTTGAAGTGCCACTTCGTCCGAGCACTAGAGAACTGATCGGCGCACTCGTGTCCTATCTCCTGCACTTGCTGAACGAACTCCTTGCTCGCGGCTTTCAGGTTGGTACCGTTGTCCGAAAAATATTCTGCGGCCGGACCCCAGCGAGAGATGAACCGTCGGATTGCCATAGTACAGGATTGGGCGGTGAGGTTGTGGGACACTTCGAGGTGGACCGCTCGTACGACCAAACAGGTAAATAGAACGATCCATCTTTTTTCCGTGCGGCGCCCTGATGACACAAGTATCGGTCCGAGGTAGTCGATACCAACGAATGTGAAGGGTCGCTGGTAGGGTGTCAACCGTTGAACTGGAAGAGATGCCATTCTGGGAAACCTTGGTCGACTCTTGTGCACCTTGCACCAAGTGCAGCTTCGTTCGACCTTCGCTACCACCGAGCTCAGACTGCAGACGAGGAACCGTTGCTTGATTTCGTTTTTCACCGTGTCTCTGAACGCATGTCCGAAAGATTCGTGGTAATGTCGCACTAGAAGTTCAGTCACAGCACTGTTCTTGGGTAAGATGACCGGAAACCGCATATCGAACGGCAGGAGTTCAGCCTTATCGCAACGTCCTTCCATCCGGAGAACTTGTTCGTCATCCAAAAGCGGCGTCAGCTTATACAGCGGGCTGCTCTTCTCCAGGGAAATCCATCGCGATGGTTCTAATTCCTGGTTCTTCGTAATAATCTTGATCTCGTCTCCATAGGCATCGTTCTGCGCAGACCGGAACAGGATGTTTTCGGCTCGTTGATACTCATCTTGCTTCAGCGGCACCATAACCGACGGAACGGCTGCGATTACTAGCTTGCGTTTATTTGCCGTTGATTTGAGGGTTTCGATGGGCTCTCCACGTGCCTTCCGTCGACAATTGGAAATAAAACGAAGCACGGTCGCCACCGATCTCACAAGAATATTCCATTTAGAAAATCGGCCCGCGTCAAGCAGCTTTCCTGGGAGCGCCACGTCGTGGAATAAATGCATGGCTCGCAGTTCGGACTTGGTGTTTGCAGCAGAAAGTTGTTGTTGTGGCCAGTTGTCCGGGGTTTCATGGAGAAAACTCGGTCCGCAGAACCACTCGGAAGACAATCCGGAATCGCTTCTCCATTTTGTTAGGCAGTCTGCAACATTCATCTTCGAGGATACCCATCTCCATTCCGCAAGCTTCGTCAAGCTTAGTATTTCTCCGATCCTGAAGCTGACAAACTGTTTGTAGCGCTTTTGATCGGACGTTATCCAGGACAGGACGGTTCGAGAGTCCGTCCAGAAAAAGGTTTGCTGGATTTCAAGCGAGTGATTTTTCTTGATCGTGTGCGCCATTCGCGCGCCCAGTACAGCTGCTTGCAGTTCCAGGCGCGGGATTGTGAGCTGCTTCAGAGGTGCCACCTTTGAGCGCGCCATCACGAGTGAACACTTAACCACTCCATCGCCTTCTATACGCAGGAAACCGGCGCATCCAAAGGCATTTTCTCCAGCGTCGGTAAATATGTGCAGCTGCACCGGTCCAAAATACTTAGACTGCACGTTACCAAAGTAGCAACGTGGGATCTTTAAGCCGGCTATTTCAGGCAACGCACTAATCCACGATGTCCATTTCTTGTGCGACTCGTCGTCGATTTCGGCGTCCCAGTCGCAGCCGGTACGCCAGAGGTCTTGTACTAGCATTTTTCCCAACGCCGTGTAAGGAGCCAACAGACCCAGCGGGTCGAAAAGGGTCATGACCGAACTCAAGACTGCCCTTTTAGTCGGCTTAGTTGACTGGTCCAGCGAAACTTCTGTTCTCGATGGGACGGCGAATGACAAGACGTCTTGATGAGGATTCCAGGTTACACCCAGCACTCGTTCGTTTTCGGTGTTCTTATCGAGGTGGAAATGCACCGATTCGGTAGATTTTTCTTCGCCTAGACCTTGAAGTACAAACGGCGAATTCGACGACCAATTTCTGACTTCGAACCCCGCTTTGGCGTTGACGAATCGTACCTCTTTAGCTCTACGTAACGCATCCTCCTCTGTGTCCAGACTGTCGAAGTAGTCGTCTACATACGTTCGGTCGATGATCGCCTCCGCGGTGCCAGGAAACTGTGCAGCGTGCTCCAGAGCGTTACGGTTTTTAACGTATTGCGCTGAGCACGGTGAACATGTGGCGCCGAAAGTGGCCACGTCCATAACATAAACCTCTAATGGTTTCGTGGGGTCGAAACGAAATAAGAACCGCTGTACCTGCTTATCAGCTTCCCTTATGAGCAATTGGTGGTACATTTCGCGTATGTCGCCACCGATTGCTACCGGTCGTTCCCGGAATTTACTGAAAACCGCCGGAAGTGACGTAAGGAGATCGGGCCCTTTCAGTAGGTTTGAGTTTAGGGAGACTCCATTCACGGACGCCGCTGCATCCCACACCAGGCGCACTTTGTTTGGTTTCTTGGGATTCAGGACCACGCTCAGTGGAAGGTACCACACTTTCAATGGATCGGAATTGCGCAATTCTGCTTCAGTCGCCTTGTGCGCATACCCCTTTTGTTGGTACGCTTCTATCTGTTCGTGAACAGCTGTTTGGAGTCGCTGGTCCTTCGATAGCCTTCGTTCCAATGCGATCATCCGCTTCAGCGCCATTGGGTAGCTATCCGGAAACGTGACGTCATCGCTTTTCCATATAAGCCCCGTTTCAAAGCGGTCCGCTACGCGCTTAGTCGTCTGTTCGAGGATGCTGCGGGCGCGCACGATGGATTCTGTTTCTGGGAGTACTTCGGTTTGCGTACACGTTTCTTCCATAGTGTACTGCGTTCTCAACAAGTCGTGCAGCTCTTGATTGCTAATCGGCTGCACGGAGTGATGATGTACGTATGCCTTCGACGAGGTCCTCTGATGTTCGGGACCGTAAATAGACCACCCTAGAAGCGACCGTACTGCTATGGGTTCACCGGACTTACCCACCTTAGATTCAAGTGGAGCGAATAGGTGTAGATTGTCAAGGCCGATTAAGATTCGGGGAACTTCCGAAGTACAATCGGATATTGGTAGACCTTTGAGGTGGTCATATCGATTTATCACCTCCTTGAAGTGAATGTCTTGTTTCGGCAAGACGAGTTCTTTCACCGTACGTGCTTCTTTCAGCTTGTACCGTTTGTTCATCCCTCTGGCGGCGATTTGAAAATCGATTTTTCGCGACGTCTCTTCGTGCCGCTTTATATTTGCTGTCCAGACTACCACCAATGGTTCTGGAACACCGCCGGCACCTAAGAGTTCAGCAATCGAATCCTCCACCAATGTTGCAGAAGCGCCTTCGTCAAGAAAGGCTGATGTTTCTACGGCTATTTCGCCGAAGTAGAGTGTGACGGGAACGATGCGGAATATCACTGACCGAAGGGATCGGAAGTGTGCGTTGTTTTCTACCAACGACAGTTGAATGCTTTCTTCTACCCTATGCAGTAGAGAGTGATGACTCTTCGAGCAATTCGGCACGTTACAGCGTCCCCTAAATGTGCACGGCGCTTTCCCGTGGTCGTTGAGGCACAGTTGGCAAAGCTTCCACTTTTCGACGGTTTCCAAACGTTCGCGGATGCTCAGCTTGGCGAAGTCGTCGCAGAATCGAACCTTGTGGTCATTTCGTTTGCAGATGATACACGGTTTCTTCGTTCGCGAAGGCGTATCCGTTTGAGGTACACCGGATCGGCTTGGTTGGCTGTTGTGGATGTTGACGAACTCCTTCTTCTTTGGCTTATTTTTCCCCGACTGTAGCGTCACTGCTTGTTCCACTCCTGTGAAGTCCGCCACCTCTGAGACCTCCGATACAATTTCACTTATGAAGGTAGTGAAGTTCCTTAGCGGTGTCTCCAGTTTACCGCGCTTGAATCGCACCCAATCAAGCTTGTACTCGGGTGGCAATTTCCCGACGAGCTCCTGAACGAGCATAGGGTTGTTCAAATGGTCGTGCAGTCCAGCCGCCTCGAGATGGTCGCACAATTGTTTAACCGTAATTCCGAAGTAGAGGAACGTTTCCAGCTTATCCAACCGTGGGGCCTGTGCTTTGCGAACCTTCGCCACTAAACTTTTTAAAAGTTTTTCCGGATTTCCAAATAGCTTGCGTAGATCCTCAATTACCTCGGGGACCGATTCTGGCATCAACAATCGACTTTGAACAGCTTCCTTCGCAAGTCCCTGCAGGCTATCTTGTAGTCTTTTCAGATTGTCCATGTTCGTGAACCCGCATGCTGCCGTCGTGTATTCGTAGCAGCTTATGAAGAGTGGCCAAACTTCCGGCTCTCCTCGGAAGATCGGAAGGTGCTTTGATACAGCTTGTCTAGCTGCCAACTGTTCCTGCGTCGGTCCTCGGCACATGTTGTTTCGTGGAACCTGCGGATTTCGCCCTCTTCGGGCGAGTATGTTTCTAAGGATGGCTTCTTCTTCCGCAGTCAGGTCCGACTGTTGCAATAAATTCTCGACGTCACCGCCTCTCTCACCGAATGCTGGCGGTGCATGCTGCTGGGGACGGATATTGCTGCTTCCTGATCCCCTGGTTCGACCCCGGCACGTTTAGCTGTGTCGGTCTTGTGAAATCTGGAATCGCCCTTTTTGCTTCACCGTCTGCTTGCTGGTTCGGGTCTGACTGCTTCGAGTTCTTCGGGAATGCTCCACGTGGATCCTTCTTGATCAAAACCTCCCAGCCTTTCACCTTCTCGTTGACAGTCTCGTCTCCTTCTTCGTCGGAGTCCTCTGCCACATCGTAGTGTTGGGATAGATCCGATTTTAGTTTCTGGAACCGATCGCGAAGCTGCTGTCGCCGTTGCAGAAATTCCTGCTCGTCCTTCAGTTGTTTCTCCAGTATGTCGCGTTCCTGCGCCAGCTTCTTTTCCAACATCTCCTTTTTCTGCAACCGTTTCTTCTCCATAATCTCCCGTTCCGCCTCTAATTGCTTCTCATGGAGGATTTCCTCTTCCTCAAGCGCTTTCTCCTTAGCGCTTTTCTCCCGCTGCAGTTGATCTAGCGATTCCTCCAGGTTGTCCCCATTGACATTTCCTTTCCCTGCGTCGGATCCGACTTCACTCCTTGCACTGTTCTTTCTGCTAGACGGCTTCTTCAGGGCAGCCTTTTTGGCTCCTTTCGGAACCTGCAGAATATTTGTGCACTTCGAGCATATCCACGGAACATCCTTTATGGCTGTTGTCACACCAGCACACTCATAATGGGCCCAGAAGTCGCATACGTCACACTGCACCATATCGTCCATGCTATCATGGTCTTCGCAAAGCATGCAGTTGTGATCGCTGCTTTGTCGCTTACTCACCGGTTGATTTGATCCCTCTGCCATTTCGAGGTTATATCCGAGTATTGTTTTTCAAGAATATTCGGATAATCGGATAATTAAAAAACTCCTCCAGAGCAGTCTCGTTTTGACAGCTTGAAACTGAAATAGGTATTATTATTAGAGTAATTAATGGATAGGTTTAAAGTAGACTAATATAAATGACTTACATAAGTTTTTCTTCACCCTCGTTTGGCAGCCAGAGGGAAATTTCCGGTTCTATTCTACTTTCCGTCACTCTACCGACGGATCGAAAGATTTCGCTACATTTGGGATTGAAATTACTATTTTGTTAAGAGCACAAACGTAGTAGAAGCTACTTATTAGTTAACAAATTAGGGATTATCACCTAACGGCAGCGCTTTCAGTTGCGCCTAGGATTATTTGTAGGTTATCAAATTTTAGATATCAACTTGTAGATAGAAATATGTCGGCAGCCACAACTCACTATTATTTCGTTTAGGGATACAATTAATGCAGGTTCTATGAACTCTATTTAGATTTAGAAACGCATTGTGCCAAAACCGGGTTTTCTTCTTCTTTTATTTCTTCTTTCCTTAAAGCTACCTACGGTTCCGCTGAACTGAACCTGACATCTGTCACTCATGACCGTTGTCGGTACTCTTCGTATCTTCCTGAGGGTCGTCGCTATGCTCGGCAGTACAGGGTAACCCCGCTATTCCGAACACAGATGATGAGACAAAACGAGGATTACCACGAAATAGTGGTTAACACCAACTTTGATCTTAGCCAGTTGAGCATGAAACAAAAAAAAAATCAATTTATGTATATTTGTTTCCCATTTACATGGGCAAAATAGGTCATAAACCGTCTCTTACAATATCATTTGTTATTACAAAATAGTAGCTTTTGCAACAAATTACAACAAAGAGAAGATTTTTGCAGTTTGGATAAATTCGACGGGTGCTAAAAAAAATTTAGTTTTGCAACGAGTTGAATACATTTATTTTTGTAAATGAGTTGTATATTGAATTTATGAAAATCGAATACGACTGTTGCATTATGTAGCACATTATGCGCACTAGGATTTTTCCTATGCGTAAATAGGATTTATTTCTATAGGGGGTTTAGGGAGGCATTTAGGTATGCTCACCAGTTTTGACGTTTGGGTGGGGGTCAAATGAAAATTTTAAAAAGGAGGACCGTCACGATAAATAGAAACAACGCTAATAACTCGAATATTTCTAGATAGATTTATAAGATATTTAAATTTCTAACTTGGAAATCTTTGCGACTTTCAATTCAATTACCAACCAAAACTTAACTTTTAACAATTGTAAACTATTGGAATTAACACAAATGAATGGTGGTAATAACGTTTTGAAACAAAATTCATTAAAGGCACAGTATTTTCCTGTCACAGATTTCAAATTTGAGTAACAAAAGTCTCATTTGCTTAAGAAAACGATAAATACTAGGTGTAAAAGTAACCTCCTTGGAAATGAAAAAAGAAAAAAATTAAATGTTTTTATATTTTATTCAATGTAGTCCCCTTTAAGCGCGATACACTTATTCCAGAGATTTTCCAACTTCTAGATCCCGTCCGAAAAGTAATTTTCAGGAAGGTCTGCAAAATACTCCTCCGCGGCGTCGATGATTTCCTCACGTGAGCTGAATTTTTCCACCTTTTTTTGTATTCTTCGCCGTTTTGCTTCTCAAAAAATAATGTTTTATGAAAGAACGAAAATCTTTTTTATCCATATTCAACATGATGCCAAACACGTTATCAACAATTAACTGTCAAAACAAAACTAAGGGCAGTATCGCACTGAAATTTGGCGTGTATGCCTAAATATGAACAGACTACAAGGCACTATAACCTTTATTGCAGTAACATCGTATTTTGGCGGTCAAGGAGGTTAGTTTTCACCCGACCTAGTATGATGGCAGGAGATAGAGCTGTGATGCCATTGGGTGGTTGTGCCTTGTTGGATTTGTCAATATTGCGAAATGTGAACCTTATACAAAAACAATCATACACACCTTCAAACTACTACTTCAAAAATTGCAATGCTCCTAGATATGAAACTGATGCACTTTTTAACGAATACACAGCTCGAAAAAGTAGCGTAAATTTCTGTTCAATATCATGCACATATATGGAGCGTCACAAAACTTACAAGCTGAAATTATAAATCGTGTAAAGTTCTGAAACATTCCATTCATTGCGAAAAATGTAGTATACAAAAGCTCGTCTTCAGAACAAATATTTCATGGAAATTGCTGCTTCGTGTGGAAGGATTTTCAATTTTACATGCTCTGATACTTACACCACAATTAAAATTCATTTTTTTTTCTGTGTACCCTTCATTTGCCTTTCCACAGTTCTCTGCAACACCTTTCGGCTAGCAGATGACCACATTTTTTTGAACTCATTGACAGATTGTGCCCTTCTGCCATCCTCTTGGGGGTGCCGCTTGATTGTTGCCCAGTAGCGCTCAATCGGATGACATTCAGGACAATTTGGTAGATTATCCTCTTTCTGCCCAAAATTGATACCGTGCTCCTTGATCAGATTCAGCGTAGCAGAAGCGTAGTGAGCGGATGCAAGATCCGGCCAGAACAGTGAGGGGAAGTTGTGTTCACGATACAGAGGAACAAGATGCTTTTTTATACATTGCTTGCGATAAACTTCACCATTGATGGTCCCAGTGGTGAAAAATGGCAAACCTTTTTTTGGCACATGAGCAAATAGCCTGCCAAAAAGAACTTTTTTGACGAACATTCCGATCGTTCTCCCCAACAACCGTTTTCCACCGTGTTCCCCAACAACGGCCCCGGTAGCGTAGTTTTGTCCAGTTTGCAATATGTTTCGTCATCCATCAAAATGCAACGATTGGGATGCTTTCTTAGCATTTTATTAAGTTTCCGGCATCGCTCTTTGACTCGTTCCAGCTGTTCCGCGCTCCGAGTTGGCGTTTTTTGCTTCTTGAATGTCCTGATGTTATTTCTTTTTTTGACGCTTTGGACAAATCCAACAGATACTCCCTGATCCCTAAGAAATCAACCAATTTTTGTTGCCATTTCCGCGAACAACGTGTAGCTGGTTCAAAGGTTCCTCAACGCTTGTGCGGATCTAAGTATCTGGGATAGCGAAGGTTGCACGGCACTGGCAAGGGTAATTCTTAAGGACAAATTCTACATGGGACACTCAAACGTCCTAATAGCAATGATGGAATTTATTGTTAGTTGTCCGATTGGTCCACACATGGATCCGGAAGCACTGGATCGGTGGAAGACCGTTTTACTCGCCAAGGACCACACCTTGGCTTCGTTCGACGCATTCGAATTGGCGAACCATTTTGAACCCTATGGAGAGTGGCACTTTCTATTGCAGTGCTACCAGTTGATTTACAAATGTAAGAAATTGGGGAAACATAGATGGAATGTTAGGGGTCCTTAATAGCCGCTGGAGGTGTGAGGTAGGATAGAACATCAGTTTTAATTATTCACAGAACATACTAAAAAAGTTTTACTCAACCAGAGCATGGGTTCGAGAAATGAGTACATTCTCTTGTACTTATGCATAGGAATTGGCAAAGAAAAATATTGGGGTGTTACTATTGAAATTCTTGCATAATTGACTTTCATTAACAATCTTGATGTTTACATGGGAATCTCATTATCTTCATCTGCTTAGAACCAAAGTGTTATTTACTTACGTAATTTAAAAAGTCAAGCAAAATTTCAATTATTTTAATTAATATTTTTTTTATTAATGCGAATACTGTGATCATTGATTGTAGATATCATAAATATGGAAGTCATTTGATCATACATACTAAATGGTAGAATTCATACATTTACAAAAACACCAAGAAGAGCTTGATAAGAAAACATTTTACTAGCTGAGCTAAAATAAATCCATAAATGTATTGGATAACAACAACATATATTTCACGTTCAAAGCAAAAAAAGAAACAGCAGAACTTACTTACTTGTTTGTTGGTTGTTGTTATTGATCCGAAATTGCCGGTGAAAGTATGTAAAGTTTTTATAATTCACACAATGCAAAACTGCGTCATTTCATGGATATGATTCTTCCGATGAATATTAACTTAATTTAACCCCCAAACAAAATTGAATTAAGATGATCGAATGAGTAGTTTGAACCGGGTTATTTGTAAATTTTCCGTCTATCAAATCTATGTGAAAATTCACCAAGTTGAGCACACCCCAGATTTGCAGCCTTTAGTTAAACGTATTATCATACATTTGAAACATGTTGAAATCCATTTATTTCTTGAAAACGTTACGATAAATTTACACTCGGTTATTATAGTCTACAAGTACACAGTCAGTTCTTGATCAAATCCTTGAAAACGATGGAAATGTAGCTCTCTTCTTGCCATTTTTATTATTTACTGAACATCATGAATGTGAAACAAATACATATTCAACCAGGGCTACTGCGTAGGAGCGTGAATTAAGTTATGTTAATGCCGATATGCATATAGTACGTCCAGTTTTATAAAAATTAAAGGGTAAGTTATGTCAGTGACATAACTGCAAAGTTGACGTAGGACTTCTTGTTGATGTGAAGAAATTGATGTCATCGAATTAATCAATTTCTACTACTTAAATAGTATACTACAGGGTGTCTCACACAAAGTGTCACTAAAACAAAATGGGATTTCAACAAAACAAATGAACCAAATCATAGCATTTGTTTTTCATTTGAAAGATACATATTACAGAAATAAACCATATTAATTCAATTCGAATTTCCCGCCCTTTTCCTTGATAACTTTGCGCAAACGCTTTGTAAACCCATCGCAGCTGGCACGCACGATTTTTTGAGGAATATATCAACTTAATATTTCTTGAATCAATCTAAAGTAAGCCCTTTCGTAGGGCCTATATGTTGAAGCATATGACTCCAAACAAAATAGTCAAGTGGGTTGAGATCCGGTGAAGATGTAGGCCATATTCTTCGCTTGGGATGAAATCAGGCAAATTTTCCGCGCAACACCCTTGTGTCTTCTTTGCCTTGTGAGCTGGAGCTGAGTCCTGTTGGAAACAATATGTTGTATTCCCCTACAGCGTTGGAGCATGAGGAAGCAGGTGGTTCTTCAAAACCAGCTCGATGAAATATTCAGTGTTGATTTTTACGTTAGGTTCTATGAAAAGAAGAGGAAGTTTTACTTTTCGTAAAACGGAGCCCCATACCATGATTTTCGATACATTCTGATAGCGTTCTTCAGCTAGTTTATTTCTTGGAATATTGGCAAGAC
This sequence comes from Aedes koreicus, assembly GCA_024533555.2. Lineage (NCBI taxonomy): Eukaryota > Metazoa > Arthropoda > Insecta > Diptera > Culicidae > Aedes > Aedes koreicus. The sequence goes on from JAHHFK020002276.1 coordinate 300,693, forward strand.
TTTTGCCATACACACGATAATTTTGTTGATTAAATATGACTGTTCTGAAGGAAGAAGAGCTTTTCATCCGAAAATAAAATCTCACAGTCGCCGTGCCGAACCAAAAGATTTCTGCTTCATTGGACCCTGGCTTGCTTTTGACGCTCCGTCAACCCGTAAACCCGTTGTTTCGTGTACAGCTTGCATTCCAGATCATGTCTGAGGAGCCTGTTCATTGGACATTTGAAATTGTTGGCTCAATTTGACGGCCAGATACGGCCGGATTACGTCTTATTCGCTCTCGCCCACATTTGATCTTTTTTTTTCGTTCTGGCAGTCTGGCACCTCCTTTGTGTTGAATATGGACATTTCCAGTTTCCTTGAACCGTTTCAAGGTAACCTGTTGGAATGAGCTCGATTTTTCGGATAACAGAAGATTAACACATTTCTTCTCCTTTTGCGGGGTGACAGGGCCGCTTCTGGTTCTCGATCTTGGCAGATCGCCCAAGAGTATGCTACTCTCCAAACTCCACAATTTCAGCAATATGTCTACAAGACAGTCCATCGTAGTATATTTGAATAATCGGTCGGCTCTTGTGTCCTTACCAATTCGCTCCATTTTGCTAAACTCAAACTGTTTTGTTTTAGATAAATAATGTCAGTCGTCTGTCGGTGTACTGAACTACACTATGAAGTAAATCCCATCGAAATTGAGCAAAGCGTCTGATTTTTATCGTGTTACAAATGTGTCCTCTTTATAAAATGGACAGTCATTATAAAGCATACTAAGTTGAGGCAGCTACCAATAAGCTACTTGTTATATCTATTCAACTTGAAATGCGAGGAAAGAGATTCTCAATCAGTGTCGGTAAAAATCAATTCATCTGCTCTCAAATAAGCTAAAAATGACGATATCCTTAAAGGTCAGACCAACTATCTTCGTGAATTTGAATTTTGAAATGACAGTATTCTCTTGACCAGAGCAACCGCTGAGTTTCGAAGTCCTTATTTGGTTTTGTTCATTCGTCGATGGATGTTCGTTATCGCCTTTGCTGTTGTTAATATCAATGTTCAATTTCATCTTGGTGGGGATGATTTTGAGTATCAAAGAAAGAATCAATATTTGTTGAAAAACATGATGTGCAATTTTTTACGCTCAGATCGATAGGTTACAATAACAACAAGTTGTAATTATGATAAAAGATGGCACTAAGACTCTGCGATTGACACTATTCAAAATAATCATTTTGGTTGAATTTAAAACGACTTTTTGATGTTTGATGATCACTTGCGATTTTAACGAAGCAGCCCTGGAAACTCAAACTCTAATGAGCATCAAGAAACGAATAGTCATAGAAGCATAATGAGTTGATTTGTTCATCGCCCTTGATTTTGACATCTGCGATTTTCAAAACAAATAAAATTCATCTACTCTGACTCGAAATGCTTTTCATTGCTTATTATGGTAGGTGATAAAAACAGAGATTGTTCTTAGTCAATCTCGCAGTTCTGATCACTGTTCCGTCCTGCTGATTGAAGCAAAAACTATTCAGCTTGCCATGTACAGAATAACGAAAAAAAAACGAAGCATATGATTGACCGCGCATTCGTCTTCAGGAATTCATTCGTTCCGTGTGCCTTGTTCCTCAATAGGTGCTTTTGTGGATCGTTATAGCTCATAGTGTTCCAAAGCTTCACTAGAATGTGGAATCGGACGATTGGTACTGGCGGCCTGTGTCACATGAATAGGAATTTCTGTCACGACCAACAACAGAGTTTGTCAATCTTTTCAATGTGTCAACAGAGCTTTATAGACCAAACCAGTGCCACTCGCGGGTTAAGTTGGTGGAAGGGTCTCATATATTTATCAACAAGTACATATTGACACGTTCCATGTGGCTTCGCCTTCAGACTGGACTGCCTTTTTGTTTCGTGGTCGCAATAGGTTTAATATCCGAGAAATTGTGAACGAACGTTCCGAAGAGAGGTTCGTGTGTGGTACTGGCACGTTCTTTTTTTAAGTAGAAGGCTTTGCTGTAAATCTCTAAAATGTCAAACAACACAACAGCAACAACAACCAACAACAGCTAAACCGGGATAAACCGATATGTTTACATAACGGAGCAAACGAAAAAGTTTAATTAAAGTTTTTATGCACTTTTCATTATCGGCTCTCGAGACGTTCTTCGGTTATGTCGTGTGGGAACGGATGGCTTTAACGAGAATTGGGGTGCGATGTTGAAATCCCTCAGTTGAATAGGTTACGCATGCAACCGTCATATTAGCGTCAAATTGCCCTTGTCAACGGCAGATCTGCAGCCAAAATCAGAGCGTCTGCATCGGTGCTGATGCTCACGGTAGCCAGGTCGAGGGGACGCATGGTCGATGGAACAAAGACCTATAAACGTTTATTTGCTCCCAGATGACCAGCCAGTGCTGGCCCATCCACAGGGGTAGCCAGGGAATCCGGAGGCAATTAAAATTTAATGTCCCACATGATTCGGAAACACAGTTTTGCTGGCGGGGATGCTTTGCGGCTATAAAAAGAAATAATCCGTGCGCGAGCGAGGGTGAGCGAAAATTGCGAAGAAGTTGGTTGGTTGACTCCTGGTTGAATGTTGCAGTTCTACACGAAAAGGGGTTTAGGCAAGGATGCTTTGTCTTGGACGAGAAACGGACGAGTTCAGAGGCTTGGCCAGGGATAGGCGACTGCAAACGTCAGCGGATCATTTCAATTTAATTTGATATGATTTTGATACATGTGATGCTGGCAATAAAAGTGAGCATAGCAAAGCCGTCCCATTTTTATGGCAAACGGTGACGTTATGAGTTGTATCAGAAACGGTTAATACAATGCTGAGATGGCTGGTGGTTCAAGAGTGTTTTCTTTATCTAGATGCTTGGTGTATGCCATTTTATATTTGAAGGTATTAGGAACAGTTCATGCCATGATTCATAGCACCCACGTCTTTTAGAAATTTTAAATCACTAATCGTGGCCTTATAACCAGTTTGAAAACACAACACATAGTTTACCCGAAAAAAAAGTATCGGTAAAGAATTCCCCGAATCCTACCATTTCCTTCTTAGCAACAACAAATCGAGGTGTGCACTTCCTGTTTCTCAATGTCATATCGCCGGTTTGCTGTGGAGTGTATGTTCCTATTTGACCAAAGGGAAATGAGATCATTGCCTTCAGTCGTAGTTTTGTTTGCAAACCATAAATGCATCATGTGTGAATGAACGACCGAACACTTGTCGCACGCATACATCAGATCATGTTTCCCGCGAACCAGCCAACCAACAAACCGGCGATGACGGACGGTTCGTCACCATGGGAATGTTTGATTATTGACATTTTATTTCACTAATTTGTAGCTTACACACAAGCAGCATGTTGCTGCTCGGAACCGGTTTTGGAAGCATGATGAAGCGTTGTTATCAGCAATTGATATTGTAGGTGTGGGAAAATTCCAATGTAATATCATGCCCATCATACGTAAAACTTTCGATTTCATCAGACCATATTGAAGTTAAAAGCGCCAGTTTGTCGTTCCATCCATCGCACTTGTCTATAAAATCACTGACTTATGAGACATTTTTATCAGCTCCAAGATGGAGAGAAAGCGACGAGTCTCTGACCACCTCCAAGAACTACTCGAATTTATTCACAGTTTACGCAAATCGTGCTCCCGAGCCTTGGCTAGCGGCTAGACAAATCCTCAAAACAAAAGTGGTGGCGCTAACCTAATTATCTCACGCTTCCTGTCTATCCGACGAAAACCCATTCATGCTGCCATTAGCTTGACTCCAGCTGAGTGAATCGATCTGGCGAATGAGGCACCTGCCTCAGCCCTCCGAAATGGAGAAGATAACTATTTTTTTTATATTAATTATGGAAGAATTCTCTATGCTTCATTCTTGAAGCCGAACGCACTTTGGGCACATGTGTTATCTATCGCTTAGCTATTCATTTGATATGCTACTTTATTGGGGTGTGCTGTGCGATAGCGCCAGTCAAGCGATCGTAAGATCACTGTGTTCACCGAGGGAAATCGATGTAGTCTCGATGGTTGTGTCGCATTATTACTATAGATGGGCTGCCGATAAAGGTGAGAAGAAGCAGTAACGTGCGTAGGACCAGGGATGTGTGGTTGAACGCGTATGTGAAATTATGGAGTTATATAATTGATTACAATCATTCGTTTTAAAAGTTCTGCTCACATATTCTGTAACAAATGAGTGGAGACCGGAAAAAATCTTATCATTGAATTTTTTTCGAATTTTGTTTATGTATTTTTTTTTTTTAAAAAAAAGATCATTTATTTGTACAGGCTCAATAAATTCAACTTAACAGAGCCAAGTTTGCATTTCTGTATAAGGCCTGTCTACACTAAATTTCGGACACCAAAATAATAGCAGCAAACAATTTTTTACATAATGCAACAAAACCGATTGTTTATTTCACAATAATAGAGGTTTATATACATTAGAAACAGTTGATTAAGATGTTAATCCTTTTTTACACCCGCCATGACGATTCTCCACCTTCTCTTGAAATCATCGGTACCATTTGTCTTCTTCTTAGTTTTGAAGAGTTTCCGCTTAACTAGAGCCCAGTATTGGCTGTTTTTGACACGGATTTGACCTCTTGTACCTTATACCATTCCAGGAAGGATTTCGCATAGTGGCAGGAGTCCAAATCAGACCAAAACAGAGCTGGAGAGTCGTGACTTCTGATAAACGGTAGAAACTGCTATTGCAGACATTCTTTCTCGTACACATCCTTATTGATAAAGCCGGTAGAGACGAAACTTTTAGATTTTCGACCACAACTACATATGGCCTGCCAAATCCATTTCTTCTTCGGGAATTTGGACGCCTTCCTTGTTCGGAAATGCTTGGCAGCGGCGTTCCTTTGTATTGCGGTATAAAAAGCCAGACCCGGAAGCTGTTTAAAGTCTTCGAGGACGTATTTTTCGTCGTCCATTAAGATACAAGACAATGTTTGCAAGCAAACAGCTCTTTAGCACGACTTTTTGCAGTGAAATTTTGCTTGTCATCATGGTTGGGCACCTTTTTTACTTTGAACGCTTTCAGTCCTTGCCTATGCTTCACTTTTTGTTTGTATGATTTTGACTTCCTAACTTCGCGAGCCACATTTCGCATAGAAAGATTGGGATTTTTCTCAATAATGGCTACGACCTTCTTGTCCATTTTTGGAAGCATACTTTTCAATTTGTTCCACTTCCAACCTTCCGATCCATAGCTGGTCAAATGATTAGCAAACATGAAACTTTTTTTTCGATAGTTTTTGTTTCTTGGGAAGATAAGTACCGGTAAATTCAGATTTTGCTGATGTTCATACAAATTGCGTTCCGCAAGTGCAACGTCATTTTACTGAATGTAGCAAGAATGTAAACATGTTGTAGCACGAAATAAAGTGGAGAATTTCAGCTGTCAAATAAGTGAAACGTTTCAGCGATTCGTGAAATAATTCAAAATCTACGTGGAAAGAAATGTGTCCAAAATTTAACGTGGACAGGCTTTACAATATTATTTGAAAACTAAAGTTCGAGGGATAGAACCGATTACTCGTGGTCGTGGGAATAAACATTAACAGAAGGATGAAGAAAACGGGAATTTACAGTATGATTAATAAAACACGTATGTTTTTATTTGTAGATTGTCTTATCATACAACTTTTCATTTGATGATTTTTGAAAAAAAAAAAAAACCAAAGAAATAGATAACTTAGGCCTGTATCAACGATGACCTGGACACCTCAAAACTTAAGTAAAAAACATATTTCGCATTACATTTCAATTGAAGTAGTTAATTTCAGATTTATGGGACATGATTTAACAATCCACGAAGTCAAAACATAGTTGTTCGGTATTTTCATAAAATTTTCTAATTTTGCGCCTAACTCCATCCATTGGGGTTTGTACAGACTCTTCAGATACCGTGGTGGCCGTCTTTGTTCAAATTTGTTTGATACCTTTGATTCCTTGATTCTTTCAAGAAAGCTTCCGCTTCATCAAAGACCAACATCTCTCGATAGGACGTATCTCTGGACAATTTGGTGGATTTGCAGTTTTTGGTAGAATATTCACTTGGTTTGCTTCGTACCACTCCATCTCAGTTTTAGCATAATGGCATGATGCCAAATTGGCCCAAAATTATCCAACCGGACTTTTCGTTCACTCCAATTGCTATCTTTGAAATGTTGCTAGAACAGTATAAAGAAAGATATTACAAATATTACAATGTCATATAAAATAATATCTTTTATTGAAATTTTATCTTTGATATTTGGAATGATCTATTCTGTTTTCAGCTTTCCCAGAACTAGTAGGATATTAATACTTATCCAACTTTTATTTATTTTTTGGGAACAATCCATTCAGGTTTGAAATTTGAATAAATTAGCATTTTTGTTTATAATGATATCTTAATGTGTTGTGTACAAAATATATTAAATATTAAATAACATATAACGGGGAAAGGGAGGGACCATCAGGGCACCCAAGTGAAACGATTTGGATAGGGGAGCATGGGACTGCCTCCTCCCTATTTTTAACATTTCGCGGAACGAGGGCGGGCTCTTCGACCCCATCTATTGGGTTTATTCTGTCAAACAAGGGCTCGATTCTAGTGCTGTCTGTGTAACCTTGCTTTTGGAAGGAGATTCTCTTCCCTATATACGCGGGTTTCGCTTTGGTTTTTTTTTTTTGGGGCCCCCCCCAACTTTTTTGGCTTTTACAGGGGGGTTGATGATGATGTGAGTGTGTGATAAGAACCCACCATCAGTGCAAGGATTACCTATGGCTGCAGGACTATTCTCCGCAGGTTGTTCTGAGAGAATAGCCTACGTGATGGCTTCTTGTAGCAGGGTCAGCCGATCTCAGTGAGGACCTTCGGAAGACTACGGCCAGAAGGCCGCGTGTCTTCGCATGACAAGGGACTGGCGACTCCACGAACCCTTGTCCAGTCAACAAATCCTTCGACTGCCTTAGGCTACCCCCCTTGGACAATCCCCGTTATATAGTTGTTAAAGGAACAGTGGAAATTTTTAGCATAAATGACTTATAAAATAAAAAAAAAAATAAAAAAATGTTAAGACAAAAAGAAAATTCCACGGCTGTACTGAACTTTAGATTCAATTAACACATTTTATTTGTTTTTATTTGCACTAGTAAATGTACTGGGATATTGCAAATTTCTACTGTTCCTAATAATATAGTTGTGGGCAATAAAATGAGGAAGGATCTTACCAAAAAATTACATTTCAAATAACTTACCATAAAAGCATATTAGTCTCTATGTTGCATGATAAAATCAAGGGATACTACTTTCCAACGCATTCCGCTGCATGTTATTCGTATAGGGCTAATTTGGTTTTATAGACTGATCCAATATGAATGGATCAAGGGCTTAACTGCATATACTGTGCTGGTTTTTACAAGCTCTCACTCTTCTCATATAGAAAGACATCATGAAAGACCCAATTGCTATATATACAAATTTCAACTTGAATAATTTACATGGAATTTTACACTATACAAATTAAATTACTTCACTATGTAAAGAGCAGCTACAGTAAGTCAATGCGCTTCCAGCCGTTCACTTACCGAAAACCCAACCTACCTCTTGTTGCATTATTAAATCCTCGTAAATTTGAATTTAAAGTGACAGTAAGTGAAGTGATAGTAAAGTGATAGCAGCAATTCACTATCAATTCAGTGATAGTAAGTGTAGTGATAGTAAAGTAATAGCAGCAATTCACTAAAATCTCGGTTTGAGGTATCCTGAAAAAGTTTGTTACATCTATTGAAATTTAATAATTTCATTTTACTCATATTTACTGGTCACTATTTGCTGCTTGATACTGATTTTATAAACTCATCTATGAAGTAAAATCAATAAAACCACAATTATCAAATATAATAATATTGTGAGTAATGATCAAGTAATGACAAGGATTGAACTGTAAAATCAGACACAAGCTAAATGAATACAACGCTGTATGAATCATATCCGCTCGAATTTGGTATAATGTTCATTTGCAAAACGGTAATGAAAAATACATTCAATAATAATTTCAAAAGCCTATCACCGACTCCGTTGCCACCTTCTGACATCTAATGGATTGTTACTGAAAAATAAATAAAAATTAGATATTTATCAATATCCTCCTAGTCCTGAAAATGCCAATCAGTATAGATCATTCCAAAAATCAAAGATGAAATTTCAATAAAAAATATTATTTTATAAGACATGTTGTAATAGTTTGATGATATCTGAAATAAATGGCTTATTTAATAATAATACCACCAAACAAAATATTTAAATATAATCCTGTACTGCTTAGAAGCACATGCCAGTCTATTATGAATTTTGCGAAAATAATTTTTTTTTTCATCTTTTATAATTTCATGAAAAATAAATTGAGCCTTTTATGCTTGTCATGTTGCTCCAGGGTCTTACATGGTTTTGGAATGCAAAGATGATTCTAAAGCGTGCTGAAATTATTATTAAAATGAGAATGGAAAATATACAATATGATTTAAAGGTACACGATCTTCAGTCGCACCCCCTCACTTCGCTATTGTCAGATTGACAACATTGCCCAGGCAACGCCAACCAGCGTCTCCATGTTTCAGCTGGCAGTCTTTTGTGATAATATGACTCGTGGAGGCGTGAGGTAGGAACTTGTGAGGACCGGAGGTCGGTTGCACCCTCCTTTGGAGGTGGTAACTTCCCATTTGGAGGCCCTTTTTAAGGGGGTGGTGGTTACCAAAAATAATAAAAATCCCGGTAAAATGGTTTTTTGGGTTTTTTCCTGTGGGGAAAGTTCTTGGAAAAGGAGGGGGGGTTTATCATATATATATATAGGGTGGAGCGAAGGTTTGTCTTTGCGGTTTTTGATGAAGGGTTGCAATTGCTTCTGCAGGCACTCTTTTTAGGAAAACTTCTTGTTGATTGTGCCTGTAGAGACGAAAGGTTTACTCTTTCTGCCACACGTGCAAATTGTTTGCCAAATAAGATATTTTATGGAAAATTTCTATGACTTCTTCGTCCTGAAATACACAACTGCAGCATTTCTGGCCCTATCAAAAAAATCTCCAGGACATTTTTTTCATCGGATGGAATGGAAACTTCGTCAAACATTCGCAGTATAAACGTCGTTCTGTTTGTCGTTGCTATTGGAACAGTTTATTACTTTATACGACTTCACCTTCAAATGCCTTTTTCAGTTTTGGACAAAACCAGATGACATTCCTATTTTACGAGCCACCGTTACAGAGATATTCGGGTTTTCCTTCAATATCTTCTTCACCTTGCCGTCCATGACAGGATCAGCAAGTCCATTGTTTTTATGACTTTTCGATTTTTTCTCGAACGTCAAAAATTCCGAAAATTGTTTGAGCACACTGCGAACAGTAGGCTTAGGTAAAGCCAATTTTTTTTTTGTTAGTTCTCGTAAGAACAAGTCAGGATTTGCCTTACGTCCGTAGAAAATCCGCTCGTGCTTTTCTTGACCTCGAAACACGAAATATATACAAGCTATACCTCAGCAAAATGTTTTACTCCCACGTGCAACATTTCAAAAGTTGCAGTGATTTGAAGGTGAAGGTGAAGGCGAAGGTGTGAATTAATGTCGATACTGGCCTTAAATCTAAACATACAAGTTCAGAAAACTACAATCTAATACTAATATAGATTGTTCTGAAGAATATAAATACATTTTCTTTCTCAAATAAAAAATACCATACTGTGATTTTTTATTGTTTTATTCTCAATTTTAGTAAACAAAAATGTTTCCTTTCCATCTTCATTTCAATTGGCTTAGTTTTTGCAGGGTAGGCGAGTTCTCTAACTTTT